>CM035421.1:31508492-31605992 GCA_020310875.1 Ceratopteris richardii
TTGCAGTATCGAACCGGAATTCTTGGTTAATGTTAGGGATAAAGCTAGGTTTCTCAAGGTTTTTAATGGGTTAATGATAGGATTCAAAAGGTTTTTAAGGGTTTTTAGTATGTTTTAAGGGTTAAAATAACAAACATTTAATTAAATTAATCTATAAATTGAACATTGATTTCTTAAAAATTAAAATATGATTTAAATATTTATTTTAATCATGTGTGTGAATATAAATACTAAGGTATTAATTAATTAAAACCTTAAACTAAGCTTAAATTAAATGATTTATTTAATTATGAAAAATTATGCTAATTAAATTAGAATGATAAATTAAATGGATAATTAATTAGTGGTGTGTGAGAGTGTTAGATTAAAGAATCGTTCATAAAAGATGTGGAATTAAAGTGTGTAAAGAGTGGATCATAAAAGATATGCACTTAAAGTGAATAAAGTTGGTTAAAAACGATGAAAAGAGAGGAGTAGAAGAATAGTGTAATTAAAGTAGTTAAAGTAAACTCAAAAGTGTGGTGAAAGTAAGTGGGCAAAAGTGTGGATGAAGAATAAAGTAAAAATCAAAGGAGTGGTATACAAGAGTGTTGTGTATTTATAAATATGTTTATAGAGCTCTAGTTTTCTTAATGTTTCTTTCAGGTACTCATTTTTTATTCCTTCTCTTTTTGCTCTTTATGAATAGAAGAGAGTTAGGTTTTGATCGTATTCTGAAAGAAAAGTCTTCCCTTGTTGCTAGAGAGCAACGTTCACGATTTCCTATGAGAATCAGAGTGTAGATTAGAAAAAGAAAAGGACTCTTTTCTCCCTCCTCCATCTGTCCTCTATTTATGCTTTAGATGACGGGAATTAAATCCCGGGTAGTTGCTCACGCTATGGGATAGCACACATAGAAAGTCAGAGTGTTTCTGGCTGCTTTTCATCGACATAGGAGGAGATTAAAGCGGTTTGATTCATTCACATGTTGACAGTATTGGCACTGTGAACCAAAGTGAGAGAGGGAGTATTAGAGAGAGGGAGGATTAGAAAGAAACAGAGAAGATTCCCTGGCGGTTCTGATATTAGACAGGGAATGAGACTGTCAGTTGTGATGGCTGAAATCGATAAAGATTTGGCAAATTGTCGATAGCCTCCTGGCGGCTGTAGCGGTTAGGAAGGAGAGAAATTATTAAGGCTGTCCTGCGTGAAAGCAGATCGATGGAGCAAGAGGAGCATCTTCATTGGAAACTTCTATTCATGCTCTTCCGAAATTTTGACATTCCACTTCTCGCGTACAAAATCTCTCACTCTGAAAGGCATATTGAGGTTTTTGGATTTCAACCTTGTTCCCCCAAACTGGGGAGCTAATGTTCTTCCTTGGATTCAAGAACTTGCTGTCAAGACTCATGCCTTGGAAGAGCTCAGGCTTAAGCGCATGACCATAACAGATGAGGGGTTGTCCCTGATAGCACACTCGTTCCGCAACTTTCGTGCTTTGATTCTAATTTTTTCTGATGGATTTTCCATAGATGGTCTTGCAAATATTGCGAAGATCAACAGAAACCTGAGGGAGCTGGACTTACAAGAATGTGTATTTGATGACAGAGGAAGTGAATGGCTAAGTGCATTTCCAGAAGCATTCATGTCTCTAACTTCCCTTAATCTCTCCAGCTTGACTAGTGATGTGAACTTCACACACCTTGAGAGACTTGTCTGTCGATGTTCTCAGCTAGAGAAATTGAAGCTCTCATAATATACGCTACTGTGGATGAAAGTTCCTTTGAATGCTCTCCCACTCAAACTTTAGATCTGATGGCTGGCATGGTCAATAGTTTGGGTGGATGCTGTGACGGTAGAAAAATCGTGATCGAAGCTCTGATATGTGTCTGTTGAGAGAGGAGAAGTTATGTGTCGGCCACTGCTCAAAAGGTAGAGAGATAAAAAAATTTGAGCAGCGTGCACCTAGAGAGTGGGAGATAAGTTTTCTGGAGGAATTCAAGCAGTTCCGATAGCTGCGCAGACTGTATCAGAGAGAGAGCAGATGGTGTGCAGAAGGAGAGGCCAATCAGAGTAATGACCTTGAGGCAATATACGAAAGATCAATTCATGTGTTGAGCTGGTTGGGGTCGTCTTCTCTGACGTTAGCATCTCTAAATTCTTAGCTCTAGTACTATTGAGAGAGAGAATCAAAGAAATATGGGCGTTGACATTTGATGGCGCCATGTTTTTGCAATTTACGATGGAAATTCTCATGGGATTCTGTTCTTTAATGCTCTACTCATACCTGAATTTCTAGTATATCTATGAAAGGATATTGACAGCGGCACTCTAAGTGGTTTTCTATAACAAGAGCAGAAGTCGTACATTTTATGCCATATCTACAAACACAGTTACTAAGGATATACTATCCAGGCTCTAGCAAGGCCACTTTTCGTTTTTTATTTGGAAGTTTATGAGAGAGTTCTCAGATGACTTATGTTTTTGAGAATTGACGATATCAAATGAAGATCAACTTGACATTTTGTGATGCTCCATCATCGGCTCTGTTCGACACATAAACGAGAGAGAGAAAGAAAGAGAGTTAGAATGAGAGAGAGAGAAAGTTTTGAGTTGTTTTTCCTATGAAGATTGCTTTTCCTAGGTAGCTAATGAGTATTAAATGCATTAGCATACATAAGTTTTTGATTGGACATAAACATAAGTGCATATGATCATAAAACTTCATGTGTTAGTATATGAGCAATTGCTTATTTGTATGCATATTAACCTATGCATAAACATGATGTGTGTGGTAAGAGTTCATGTATATATGACTAAATGCATATGCATGTGCGGTATTAGTATATATGTAAATGATAGTATACAAGTGATGTTAGCATGCTTAGGAAGATGTGTATTAACTTGTTTTGGCATTCATTAGATGTGTGAATTCATAATATGTATGTATGTATAACATAATGTTAAATGCATATGTTAGTGTATGTGTATGTGTGATTTTGTGTATGTTATGTATGTGCATGAACATAAATGAGTAGTGAATGCAAGCATGAGTAAATATGAATGGGTATACTTATTAGGAGCATATGAATGGAGGAGTATGATTACTTCATATATGAGTTAGTGAATTTCTAAAACTATGTTAGTATATAAATGGTTAGTATATGTATTAGCATATTTGTATGTGCATGAGAGTGTGAACAAGTGTGTTAACATGAATTAAAATGTGTATTAGTATTCAAGTAAGAATATAATATCATGATTGTGCATTTGTATAACTATGAGTGCTAAA
Organism: Ceratopteris richardii; assembly: GCA_020310875.1. Taxonomy (NCBI): domain Eukaryota; kingdom Viridiplantae; phylum Streptophyta; class Polypodiopsida; order Polypodiales; family Pteridaceae; genus Ceratopteris; species Ceratopteris richardii. Next base: position 31,511,764 of record CM035421.1, read on the forward strand.
ACATATAAGTATGTATTAGCATATGAAGGAAGACATAAGTTTAGAATATGGTTATTTAATTGTAATGTTAGCATGTATGTGTGTTAGTATGTGTGTGTACTAGCATATATTAGCATGATTGAAAGCATGCATGTAAAGTGCATATAGGAATCAATGAGCATGTGTATTAGAGTATGTATGAGATTAATGATTTTTTGAGGTATACTTATATTTTCTAATATTTCTTTGCAGACATTAAAAGAAGAAGTGTCTGAAGAGAATTGCAAAAGAGTGAAGAATTCAACAATCTAGAGATCCATCAATCTTATAATAAACCATTGAAGAATATCTTTGATCAAGCTATTTCTATAGGAATCACTAGAATTTATCACCATTTTAGCTAAATTTCATTGTAGATTTATCTATAGCATTGTAAAACCTATTCTTGTTATTAGCATTAATTCAATTACTATTTCCATTTATCTTCATTGTCGATGTCTATAGAGCATTCAATTGAATCTAATAGTAATGCAACTATAGAAGTCGAAGTAGAAGTAGTTAAGGACAAAATTACGCATGAATCTTTAATCTCCGAATCATATGATCTTTGTCTTACTAGGATTTTAACGTTATTTTCCATTGCATCTTCCGAACCTCAAGATAGTGTCGATTCATTTCCACCACCTCTAATTAGATGAATGCAAGCTCAGCATATTGAAAACCAAGAAGAAGAAATCATAAAAGATAACATAACTGAGGAAACCTTAATTTTACCTTCTCCTCAAGAAGCTATAGATAGGTATAGGGCAGCTCAACCATACGGTCCTTAGAAGTATAAAGTAAAAAACCTTACCTAATAGATACTTCTTAGATTTTTCAGTTATTTAGAATTTCATTTACCCTAGACAAAAAGAAAAATATACGTAATTCACCTGAGATTGTCTCAATCACCCTGCATGTACCGAAGGATTTAATCGTTGACTTGATCCACCAGCCGTGTGTCCGCAACTTCCCAACAACGCAATCCTTCCAATTGATTTTTTAGTACCCACTTTGAGAGTATTCAAGCAGTATGAATGGACAGGACATGAATTATCCAAGCAATTAGACCAAATTGAGAAGCTACGTGAGACTAGAATACAAGTAGTAGTAGGTATTTATGCGGCTAAGCGAAGATAAAAGTCATATTATGATGCACACATAAAAGACAAGGGACTAAAAGAAGGAGACTTGGTCGTGGTCTACACCTTGAAGCAACATGCCAAGAAATTACAAAAACCTAGATATGGACCTCTAATCATCAATAGGATCTCCACTAGTGGAGGAGTTAATCTAGCTACTCTAGATGGAGATGTTCTTCCTAATTACATAAGTGGATGCCGAGTCAAACGATTTATGGAGCCATTGACGGATGAAATGCTAGCATGCCTCGTAGGTGCACAAAATAGGAAGAAAGAGGAAGAACGGATTAGAGAGGAGGCATGGCGAGAAGCCTTGGAGCATATTGAGAAACGGAAGGAGTGGATAAAGCAAAGAGATGAACGGTATCTCCAAGAAGAAGAGCCTATTCCTATGGCTAGTTACCAGGTTCATAAGTCTGACACAACCAATGTCAACATGTCCCAGCCTTATTTTAACCTAGGAATTGGAACGACGGAGTACCGGCTGGTAGATGACTTGATAGACTCAGGAATAGGACTCAGTTGCGTACGAAATACGGTCACCCGAGATCTCCAAATGGTTATGGAACCCACGAAAGCACATATGATAGGGGTTGGAGGTCAAGCCATAACATGCATTGGAGAAGCCAAAGTATCCATCCACCTAGGAAATTCAACTATGGAACAACAAGTTCTAATGTGCAGAGATGAAGAATTAATAGAAAACTTGATGCTAGGACAAGTCTGGATCATTGAGAATGAGGTAAGCATCCACCTAGCACAAGGATACATTTCAGCCAAGGTAGGGCATTAAGAAATCTTTAGTCTATTAGGGGAAAAACCCTCACAAAGACTGGAATTCATCTTAAGTGTGGAACAAATCATAGAAGAGCACATAGAAAATGATTCCAACACCTATCACTGAGAAGCAGTTCCAAAAGGAGAAGATATTTCAAACCCTAATATATCCAAGGGTGAAGTGGATTCACTATAATCGATTGATGAACAGAAAGAAACCAAGGAGATCAATACTCTTAGAGTTTCTCACACAAACGAACGATCACCAACATGGAAAACCACCCTCAACTACTTGCATTTAGGAAACGCCAACTTCAAATGGGTGTGCAAGGACCAAGTGAAAGAATTAGAGATCGCAACACCAGCTCATAAGGAGGAAAAAGTGCACAGAATTCTTCTTCACGGAAATCCAAACCAACATGACACTTGCAAGTATGTCTTCCTAGGCCTTTGATTAAAGCTCAAAAAGCACGGCAAACAATGGGGACTCCCAAGAGGGTTAGACAAGCAGGCATTAAAGAGATGGACAAGCAAGAGGAAAGATTATATCAACACAATAGTGCCATAAGGACTAACAAACTTCATCACAGATACTTCAAGAGAAGAAACCCCACACCTTCGATGACCCGAAAGAGAAGAGATACCCATGGAGCACGGCAAAATGAGACAAAAACAGGGTTCAATACCTCTACTACCAAATGGATCTGAAAACCCAAGCAATAGCAAGGAATGGAACACCAGAACCATGAAGATTTCTGTTGCACTCATGAAACTTACAATGCACCTAAAGTATGCATGATAGGGCCACAATACAAGGCCAAGCATTCGGCACATGATGTACTCAAGAAAATTAGTGGTGCACATTCTCCAATGGGGAATAGGTCATAGCCTCTACTTCCTAGGAATGGACCTACTATGCAAATAAATAAATACTTCGGTTATGCTAAAACCTTGTTTTCTTTCAGAAAAGAAAATGAAAAATATGTGGTAAAAGATCTTACTTATGCAAGCAAGGATAACGGAGTGACGAAACTAACAACATGTCACTACAATACACAACACAATTGCTATATCTCCTATTGAGGCTAATGCTATGTTCATTACAAGTGTAGATGGCCTCCGAAGATTCTGAAGCAACCATTCAAGAGGAAGTGATGGAATTTCCTCTACAAGGCATGACTAAAGCAAAGGGACACTGGTTTAGAGAAGATCAATTGGCTGGGGATTATCTCTTTCTGGTGACCATCAAAATCATGGACATGGATCATCAATTCCCAGTTATGTCCCAAGATTTTAAAGTGGTGCATGAGCTTCCGTCTACCATTGACATCATGAAGAAAGCGGGTATCCACAAATATTTTGAATTGCCAATCTACAAACCCGACTTTCAAAGGTTCACGCACGTTATGAATACCTTACAGCCAGTGCTACATGATCCATTGGTGCGAGAGGCTAGAGTCATGGATGCAGTAGGAGAATGGGTCATTATACAATTTACACATGACTTGATTAAGGAAGCTTTTGGATGGGAAAAAGATCGCAACACGGTATTGAAAGAGGAAAGCCGCAGAGCAAAGACTAGGACCTTCACTAACATTAATCGCATTGATATTAAAGAAGAAGTCAGACTCATTCATCAGCACTTTTGTTTTCCTAACATGCATAGATACAACGCTCCTCAGGAAATCATAGTACAGATGCTGTCTCATGCTATTAAACAAATTGGGAATCAAATTAATATGACTCCTTAAATCCAAGAGAGGCTATTCGAAGCAAAGAAGCAATGGAACCACAAGAAGTTCCTAAAGGGCAGTGTAGCTCTGACCATATTGATATATCATGCCTTGGGCATTAGAGAGCACTTGCAAGAAATGCCATCATCTGAAGCAATGGCCAAATATGCAAAGGTCGCTACAGTCGCGAGAAAGAAAAAAGATGTCAAACTCATTGAGGAGGCAAAAACTAGCTCCCAACCTAAAATGAGAGGTACAAAATGACTAAGAGAGGTGATGCAAGCAGAAGCAGAAGTCCCAGCCACAAAAAGGGCATATGTGCTCCCCAAAACAAGAATTGAAGAGCACCAACCAATTACCGAAGAGGAATTAACAAGAGCCCTGGAAGGCATACATAACTACACTGAAGGTCAAGTTAATCTACCAGTGCAAGGACACCACTACCAGCAAGTCCACCAAGATGTGGAAGTAAAAAAGAGGCTAGGTGCATCGGTACAGAGAATTAGGGTTAGTAAATTCGAGCTCATCTTCAGAGGAACGAGAGGAAGTAGAAAACTCCCTACTAAATACGGACATTTGAAGTGAGTCAAAAGATGATGGAAAATGGGAGGGATTAAATTAAGTGAACTAGAATGCTGAAGAAGAGATCATGAATGTGAATGACACTCCCATCAACCCTAATCACAACACTGCAGACGAAGAGGTATCCCAAGAAGGGGTACATGTTATCAAAATGAATGACACATCTAACATTCAAATCCATGAGGCTCAGCTTGCAAGAAAGGGTTAATTGAAGAATCCAAAGGAAGAACCAAAAGAAACTACGGGGGAAGAATGCGAACCATTCACACCTGTAAGGGTTGTAGCAAAACCCTCCCCAATGGATGTTACGTTTTAAGAGAGTGCCACGAAGATCATCAATCTAGAAGAAGAAAGCAAAGAACCAGGAGTGCAGCTTCGAATTAGACAACCACATAAGGAGACTATTCATGTGGAGCATGGAAAGGATGTTCAAACAAGGGATGCTCCAAGCATTCCAAAAACATGGTTGAATGTGGACATCGCTCAGCTCAAGCCAGTGGTGCAACATATGATCAAAACTACTATGGATACACAACAACTGATGCTTGAGGCTGATGCTAATTACGACAAAGCGATGCAGGAAAAGCATGAACTTCATAAAATGGGTAAAAACCTTTGAACACAATTAAGGCTACCACAGGAGCACATAACACATAAAGAGAATGAAGTTCAAGAGGTCAAGCAGCAATGCAAAACTTTAGAGACACAAAATGAGAAATTAAAAAGAACAACTACAGGAGTTAGAGAAGAAGTATGAGGCTAGTGAGACGAGAAGACACGGATGAACGCAAGAAGCAAAATATTAGAATCATAAATAAAAATATACATGGATGAGGCAGAGAACTTAAGGAACAAAAACAAGGAGCTCATTACAGCTCTTTTAAGTAATCAACCTATAGAAGTTCAGGAAGTTCCAGAAAAGGACACAAAGACATTGGACGAAAAGATAGCAAGGTATGAAGATCAGCTCAAGCACGAGCAAGCCATCATTGCAGAATGGGAGAAAAGGTATATAGATGATACGGCAACACTAAGGACAAGATGGAAAAAGGCCGAAAATAGATATCTAGTGCAATGTAAAGAAGACACTGATCAACTCGCTATCGTGGTAGAAGAAATTCAAAAGAATAAGGAAACGATTTTGAAGGGCAATGAAGAGATTAAGAAAAAAGAGGAGAGGATTAGCAACTGCAAGATCACCTCGCACAAAAGACAATAGAGGGGACACCAGTAGTTCCACACTCCACAACGGCTACTGAGGAGATTGAGGTACGTCCGCTCTCTCCTCCCTTACATAATTCATCAATAAGGGAGGAAACGGAGATCCACTCTGGACGTACTCATCGAGATATTGCAAAACTAAGCCGACATGAGAGGGCACTACTATTGTCTCAGCTTACTATAGAATTTGGAGATCAAATAATAAAGGTCATGAAGGAAGCTCAGATTGAAAGAAAAAATTTAGAACAGATATTGAAACCATTTAATGTACCACATGGACTCCTTAAAGAGCACACACGGCAATACATAAAGTCCACGACAAATAAGGAGCCTGACAACAACCTCAGTTCAGCAATAACACATATAACTATACTCAAGAGGAATTTGAAAGAGCTAACCCTAAATGGAGTAGAAAAATTCTAGAAAAAACCCTACACTACGGGTACAATTGGAATCATCGCCTTATGGCCTTCCGGTAAACCCATCTTTTTGACCAGTACCACACCGATGCTCCTCGTTGCATTTTTGGGAAGGATAGCACCAAGGAAGCATTAATAATCAATGGCTCAATTATCCACTCTTACCAAGTCCACCGCATAATTATCTACCAATGGAAGAATACATGGTGAAAACCATGGAATTTTGGATTGCTCGATACACCACTGTACCGGATTTGGCAGTCAAAATGACTAATAAGATTCTCAGCATGCTACTTACAGTTATTAAAGTCTTCCAACATGCCAAATATACATTTTTGAACTTCATTGACATTACAGAGGGATTCGAAACACTTGTTTTTTATCTTTCAACTATCGCGAGCCGATTAACAATTATGGCATACTATGGGCGGCTTATGTTCTTACCAAGCACATATATGCATACTTTTGAAGAAGCATTTTTCATAGGCTTCTTTGAAATTGATTCAAAATTTTTTGTAAAAATGACTTCAAATCTTAATGCAAGACTGATGGCCTATGAAACAAGGTTCTTTGCAGATCACCGATAAGCACCAGAAGATGGAGTGAAATCAAGCCAATGGAAAGAATTCATGATATGTCATGCCAATCTGCTTTATCAACGAGAGCAGGCAGCAATACAAACGTACTCACGTCACCACAAAAATCCTGTCGGGGATGACCTAGTTGAGGAGGAGGGACGTGTGGAAGGGGAATCAAGCAAAAAGAGAAGAAGAAGAAAATCAAGGACTAAAGTTGCTCAATGAGGAATGGAAATCATCAAGACAAAGAATGACTCTCTGCCCAAAGCCCCGTAGGGGCACGCATCAGGCAACAGCGCAAAAGGCCCAGGTCCTAAGGAGTGGAATTAAAGAAAGATAACAACCAGGACATTTTGTGGGAGGTTGCACACAACTTCCTCATCCACTAGGAGTTGGCCGTGGAGCAAAACAAGTCCAGGAGAGAGACAAAACACATAGCACGCTTCATCGGATAAGATTACCAGTTGTCTGAAGGTCCTAGGTATCTCCTCGTCCACTGGATGCATGCGGTGGCAGAAGGCAAACAGGCTCAGCACAACACAATAAGGGAAAGCACAGAGAAGGGAAGGATGGACCAGGGCCAGGAAGTATCCATGAAGAAGTGCAAGAACATATCTGGCAGGTAATAATCCTTCCACTGAATGTTGTAGTGGCAAAAAGTAAATAGGCTCAAAGAAGTACAACAAGGTCTGATGTGTGAAGATAAAGACAAATCAGAAGACCAAAGGCTAGAAAGAGGCAGAGGCTGAAAAGTTGAAGAGGGTGACTAAGAACACCACATTCTTAGCCACTAATGGCATGCGTGGCAGCCCGATTTAATACAACAACCCAGATTTGTGATGGACGAAATATCAAGGGGGAAACAGAAGCAAAGGACATACCTCGGATAAAATAACAAATTCTCTGACAGTCCTCATCGCTTCTTTGACCACACGGTGCGTGTATTCAAAAGTCTTAAACGAGCTACAAACGAGAAGCAAAAGCCTGTTAAGGGACGATAGAGCGAAAGAGGGGGAGAGTGTTGAAGAGTAAAGAGGCACGAAAGAGGAGCCCCAAAATTTTCAAATTAATGGGCATATTTTTTCTTCTTCAAAGCCTTAGGAAATTCCCTCAAGCCATGTAAATGCACTAGAGGAGTCTTCTAAATGCATAATCCCAAATCATTGTAAGATATTTCTTATAAAATAGTAGGAAAATAGAGATTAGTTAATAAAGTGCCGGTCTCTTGTGTGAAAGAAGCATTTTTAGAGCACATGTATATAAGTCACTTGGTGACTCTTTGTAAACACTTTTTGCCATTGTGAAGAAGGAGAGCTCCTGAATTTCGAAATTGCTTCTTTCTTGCAAATTTTCATCTTCTCTTTGATCTTCTAAGTGTGTGTAATGCTTGGGAAATGTGTATAGGACAATTATCTACCCCTTCCCACTATTTTTCAGCTACTGTAGTGTGTGTGTTAGCTAGTACGAGTTGTGGAGTGCGTGTGCATGTTTCTTGCCCTTCACCATTTTTGTCATAACTTGAAGCACGGTTGTCAGAATCAAATGAAACTACATTCAATAGAAGAGTCTCGTTGAGGGCTTCAAAATTAACCTACTATTCATCATATTCGGAGTTCGAAACTGGGAGAAATGGTCAATTTAGTGAAAACTGTTGCAAGTGGTATCGCGACAGACACTTTCAGTATCTGAGCGAGTTAGAGAAGTAGGTCAGTCTTTTCTCATGCATCTGAGCTGAACCACTTCATTTTCCATCACGCGTGCACATGTTGTCATATGCTTGGTTAGGTCGGTTCATCGGATTGACAAATAAGCGTGTGTCAATTCCCCACTATATGCACTAGTGTGGCAAATGAGATTTAGTCTCTTTGGCACAAGTCCCTAAGACTTCTTGACTTAGGTACACACAATGTCATGAGTTTGAGGTATCCAAAAGCATGTGAAAAACACAAGGAATAAGAAGAAGCCTCGAGCACAACAGACACTACTAACTATATTACCAAGAGGATGTAAAAGATAAGTGACTCATTAGGGTTATAGGTGTATATACAAGCATGGGAAAGAACCTCCTAAAGAGGGAAAAAAATATATCAACACATACGTAGCCCTATCAAATGCATGCTTTGAATTTTGCATGGTAGAAAACATGATTCAAAAGGACAAGGTAATTTGCATTCAGTGACAAAGATTGTGAAGTTACTCACATACATATCATGTTCTTATACAAAAGGCCTTTCCATCAGTCATAGCGCATAGCCAAATCTCAAAGCGTGCACTAATGAAGGTTGTATAGTGAGACCCTACCATGCATACTTTGTGTGCATGTTCAAACAATCATGGTGCATATGAAAGAATATGGTTGTAAGCAATGAGGCTTATTAATGTCAAAAAGGAAGCTGAAAATTTATACATAATATGTACAAGTTCAAATAGATATAGAACTATAAGAGACAAAATCACATGTATGTACATCCTTTCATGCAAAGTCTAAGTGCAAAAAAGAAAACAATATGGTAAAATTTTTGAAATAAATATTGAAAGGAAACTTGTGAATTAATCTCATGCTCATCACTATCAACCTTATAAATCTCAATCTAATCACTCTAGTCACTTATATCACACTCAAAGGTTCTCATCACTTCATCATCATAGAAGCTGAACCTTTTTCTTTCTCGTTGCTTGAACGTCTTTGCATGCTTACCTGAAAATTAAACCCTATTCAAAGCATTCCAAAACTCCTTTACAATATGACTTCCATTATCGATCACTTCATGAACTCTATAAGGACCAAAACATCCTCTAGTAAGCCTGCTACGTGCATCTTATTATGTCTCAAGATTGCTATAATACAAGCACCCAATATACAAATTCAATTTTCTTTGTCCTTAGTGGATGGTGCTTATCAAAATTTAATTTTTTCTTCAATATTGATTTATTCACCTTCTCAATAGCTACGTAAAATTTTCGTTGTCCAAGTTTAAGTTGTCGTATTGTGCATTACAATACATCTTCAAGACTATGATTAATATGTAAAGGAACAAAACATCCATGAAAAAATATGCAATTTGATTAGAAATATAGGCTTTTGGAAGCACATTAACTTAGTAGGCATAGATCCTATTGTCCATGTATAAGTCATACAATCGGTCCATAATGAAAAAGGAAATATGGATATTGATGAATCTTTCCATTGCATGCTTTTGCTGAAGCTCTAATAATTAGCAATTGGCATTTCTCAATACTCCCATTCTCTTCAAGATTATACATAGTTTCTAATGCCAAAGGCATTCCATTCTTTTTGAAGGAGTCTCTCACTTCTAGAGCCTCTAACTCCCCATCATTGGCAACAATTTTGTCTTCTTGATTGTATTAATTTGGGTTGGAACTTTATCCTCTATATCTAAAATTGCCTCTCCCTCTTTGCAAAGAGTCGTGTTCCTTGGCTCTTCCTCTACCTTTACCTCCATAGAGTTCTTGAGCTTCATTGCCTTTTGTCTTTGAGCCCCAATATTCATCTCTTCATTGACCAACTTGTGCAAAGGTGGGAAGATTATTTCGAACATACATAGATTTTGTAGAGTGCTTCCACTTATCATCATCCCTAACCCCACTCAAGTTGTATTCAACTATGTTATCATCAATTACGTGACAACCTATGGAACCCAATGCATAAGTGATCTATTTGATTTTTAGAATGTCATCACTTATGTTGCTGCTAGGTGTTTTCCTCCAATAATTAAGTTCATTATTCAATTGAATATTCATGGACTAGGTTAAAGTGGATCAAAGCTTTTCTATGGTTTCCCATACGTTCATGGAAGTATCTAGATCTTGTATATGTCCCTTCATGGAAATGCTAATGTGTTGATGTAATATAAAGATAAATCTCTTATCTCTCTCATTCCAATCTTTGACAACTCCTTCATTGATAAGGAGTTGGATTCTCTTCTTATCTAGGTCTAGAATTTGTGCCACTAGACCTCATAGTTCTTTTCTAATGACGAAGCTATGAATTCTAAACATCCATGGCTAATAGGTATTCTTATTCAACCTTTTTGTTTCATTGCTATATTATGACACGGTGGAATCTAATGCACTATCCTAGATGCCTTTGATGCAGAGGAACTGAGAACTAACAATAACATTAACTTTTGTACTTCAAAAGTGCCCAAGAGATCAGATTTATGCTCTCCATCACTATAAGACTCTTCTTTGCATTGATCTGAATTTTTGAACTTGACCCAACTGTTCTTCTTCCTTTAAGATCCTTTCAGAGGTTTCGTTGGTCCTACTTGAATGTTTTCGTATGTCATAAAAATATAATACCACTAATAGGAGAATAACAGCTTCTATATGCATCCTCAAAGTGAAGGTGGCCTCATGTGCACACTCACAAAACCATTGTTCAGTCAAACAATTCATTACCAGAACTCTTGAACATTGAGACCAAGATTCTTGCACACATAGTATATACATAGAGCCATTTCTAGTGAAAGTTATTCTTCTCAAAATGGCTAGTTGTACATGGAGAACTAATGAATCCAAGATAGAAAAGCTATATTCATCATGATGCATACACAAGTAGACCACTACTCACTTTAGGAGATGGTTCTCTCATAATATCTAGAGATCCAACACGCGCTTTGAGAGAAATTTTGATGATAATAATAACTTTCTAAGAAACCAATATTACAAAAAATGAGTTAGAATGGTCTGGATAACATGCTTAGCACTGAGATGTGTCTACCTCATACACACAAAAATCTGTGAGCTAGATATGGTTTTTTAAAGATGAGTGAAATCACTCAAGCAATTAGAGAGATTGCTAAGAAAGTGGTCTACTTTGTTATGAAAATGTGTGGCATCCATCCAATTGTCCATTCATGTATCATGGTTGAACCTTGAATTTTAACACTTAAGTTTTCTATTTTTCTTAGGCACAGTGAAGCAACAAATTGATTAAGGTGCAAATGAAGAATATCAAATGCATACTTATCGTGGCCTTAAGAAATCTTATCAATCCCAAAGGTGTGATTTAAGCATATTAATAGGGTGCAGATTGCAAGGTACATGAGGAATTATAAATATGATCATTGGAGTAATAGTCTTAGGATCTACTAATAGTGGGGCAACCAAACATATTTTAATTTCTTCAAAGCACTTGATGCTCTGCTGTAGATTAAATTATCACATCTAAAAACAAATCCTCATATATTGTAATGGGAGTTGGTATGATCATTTTGACTACCTCTGATGGTATTTCTTTCACACTCTAAAATGCTTTGTATGTGCTAGGGATGAAGAAAAATCTATTATTAATTTCAGCATTAGTAAAGATGGGATTAGTTGTGGAATTTGTTGATTGCAGGTGTAGCATTCATGAACTCCCAAATGGCAATTTCATTATTTCCTTTACCATTTTATGTTGTGCGCTATATAACCTCATAGACTATGGAGAAGCTTCAATGATTCAACATGTGTAGTACAAGATTTTGAGGCTACTTGAGATTGAAACCTTTGACATGCATGCTTTTGTCATCAAAATTTTGCTAGTTTGTTGTGCCTGTAGAAATCTGAAATGTTGTTCTCTCTGTGAGAACTTGATGTACTTGATAAACATGTCTCTGAAGGCTTTATTTTTGGAAAAATGTAGCATTTTTTTTACCTAAATATGGTTTAGTTCGTGCTACTCATAGGTTGTAGCTTGTTCATAGTGATGTATGTGGTCCTCTATAGAAACCTTCTGTTGTATATTATTGAACAATGCATTGCTAAAGTGTTATATTATTAATATATTAATATGTTTTTGATATTTTTGATATAGAAGCTGAAGGTTCGTGAGGAGCGTGCAAGGCATGAAAGGGCAGACATCAATAATCCGAATAATTATTATTTAGCTTGTAAATAAACCTGCGTAGAAGGTTCTATTGTTAGAAAAGTAATGGTTAGAACAAGGGTCATTGAAGACCGCAGTTTCTGTTATTGAAAGCAATGGCTTTCTGTAAAAGTTACCAACTTTTAGTTTCACGCCTGCTTTTCGAAGCCGCCCTCTTGTGACCACTCTTTTTGACGTAAAGTCCTATAAATACATGCACTCTGTGGACTGTCGAAACAGAGTGCATGGGGGGAGATTGCACCCAATCTTGCGTTCAGTCTCGTCTCTTGTTGTCTCTATTTTCTGTGTGTTTTTCTGCGTCCGTAATCTCTGTATGCGCGTGAGCAAGATCCTGACAACAGTGGTATCAGAGCTCTGCACACGTCAATACAGATCTGTTCTCTGTTCACGATTCCGATTCTGAATTCCGATTCCATCTCCATCTCCGTCTCCGTCTCCGTCTTCGGTTTCTGTTTCTCTTTCGGTTTCTATTTCAGTTCCAGAACCAGAACCTACGTTTACACCTACGTTTACACCTACGTTTTACTCCTTCCTACGTTTACTCCTTCGGCTTACTCCAAGGCGTCGACTAAGGCAAAGAACTTAGGCAATACATTGGCAACATTGGCACCCAAGGCTCCCTTGGCGACCGTTGGCTACGCGCGAGGCAATTTTAATTTTTGAGTGGTAATAGAGAGGTTTAGAGTCCCTAAGGTAGGAGGATTTGAACCCACAACCTCCTACTTTCAAGGGAAGTACTTTGACCACTCCACAATCTCTTAGAGTTGTACTCAAGTCTCTCTCTCTCTCTTACTTGTGGAAGGCGCTCGCGGCGATTTCAAGGATGGACCCAACAAAGAATCAAGTGTAACTTTCAATCCGTAGGTCGGATTGAGGCGTGTAATATACTTTTTAAAAGCTCTCGGAATGAACTTTCCAATGAGCTAGCTTGGAAGTGTGAATTCCTTCAAAATCCTTGGGTGGCACTTGATTGAGTGTTCAAGATACCAAGCAAGGTTGAGAACACGGGATCGAGACACCAAGGTTGCAAACAAGAAGGTTCAATACACCAAGGTTGAGAGCAAGGGTCCAAGAGCACCATGGAGGATTACAATGATTCACCTCTACTTGCGGCAACACTTGAACAACAACTAGAGCTCTTGCAGCATGAGCTTCAAGGAGCTGAGAACGAGATCTGACAACGTGATGAAATCCTCCAAAAGATGCAAGCCGAGGAAGACAACCTTACGAGAGTAGTAAAAGCTATTGTGTCTGCCCAATCTGATGTTACTCATTCAAAACTTGGTAATAGAAACTACCAGTTTCTACGATTTGATGGCCGAAAGGATGGGCCTTTAGTACTTTCTTGGTTGTTGCAGTTTGATGATTTTTATACCGATGAAATGTATGCTGAAAGTGAAAAAGTTAAATTTGCCACTAACTATCTAGTAGGTAAAGCACAACTTTGGTGGAATGTCTTGCGGCACAGTACGGAGCGTCCAACAACTTGGAAGGATTTTCAAGAAAACGTGAAGGATTCATTTCTTCCTCCTCAATACCATTTGCATGTTCAACGAGCATGGACGACCCTTACATGGAAGGAGGGTGATACGGTTACTACCTACACAGAGCGGTTCTGGCAAAATTTAATACTTGTACGAATGCTTGAAGATGTATCAGAAGATATCTTGCAGCAGAAATACGAAGATGGTTTGGAGGTGGGAATCCAAGCTAAGCTTCACACCCTACGACCTACAACCCTCAACGAGGCTATATCTTTTGCTTATGATGCAGAAAAAGAATTCCAATCCATAACCAAGTCATTCCGTCTACAACAACCACGTCCACGACCATTTCCTGTTAAACCTTCATTCCCTATGAAGCATAATTTTAATGCCCCATCTTACCCTAGTTTTCCTCGTCCTCGACAATCCAATTATTCAACTCCACCCGTTGCTTCATCTCTCCAACCAACCAAACCGCCTACCCTTCAAACTTCAGCAGTGAAATGCCCAACATAAGCGACCACGAATCACTTGCTGGAATTGTGGTAAACCTGGACATACAAAAATAAGGTGCAGATTGCAACCTCTTCTTATGAAACCGGCTACAGCTCGATTGCATAACATGGAGGTCTATAATGAGGAAATTCCTCCTGTTTGGACAGAGGAATCACTGGAGAAGGATTTAAGTACCTTGGGTAACGATATCTCTCTACATTCTCTTCTTTGCATGCAGGGTACAATAAATAACAAACTAGTTAAAATTCTACATGAGGATGGTAGTTCACATGACTTCATTTCAAATTTATTAGTACAAGAACTTAAATTACAAACGTTTCCTTCTTTGTATAAAGTGAAAGCTGCATTTCAATGTAGTCGTTATAATGTAACACGAGAAGTGCAAGATGTTACGATTAGCATAGGCCCTTATGTTGATTCATGAACATTTTTAATTGCACCTTTGCAATCTTATGATGTTATACTAGGTATGCCTTTTCGTCACCATTATAACCCACGTATTGACTACCATACTCATACCTTTAAGTTTGCTTTCAAAGGTCAAATCATTACTTTGTCTGCACGGCATGATTTCCAGCCATTTCCATTGATTAGTCACACTCAAGTAAAACGTGCATTTAGGAAAGGATTCAACTCATGCATTGTTTTTGTCAATGTCATCAATGATTATACTCATACACTTCCAGATGCATATAAACCTTTTATGAGTACTTATAAGGATTGTTTTATGTCTGAATATCCCTCTGAACTACCACCATCTCGAGGATCCTTTGACCATAGCATAGACTTAGTACCTGGTAGTTCTCCTCCTCATAAAGCACCTTATAGACATGGCCCACTACATCAAAAGGAAATAGAAAATCAAGTAAAAGACCTACTACAAAAAGGACTTATAAGGCCTAGTTCTTCCCCATTTGGAGCACCAGTTCTCTTAGTAGAGAAGAAGAATAAAACTTATCGAATGTGCATTGATTATAGAGCCCTTAACAAGATCACGATCAAGAATAGATACCCTATTCCTCGAATAGATGATCTCTTAGATAAGTTACGAGGAGCTCGTGTCTTTAGTAAAATTGATCTTAAATCTGGTTACCATCAGATTCGTATGACACAAAGTGATATTTTTAAGACTGCATTTAGAACTCAAAATGGCCATTATGAATTTATGGTAATGCCCTTTGGATTTACTAATGCCCTTGCTACATTTGCGCGAATGATGAACAATATTGTTCTTGATTACCAAGCTTTTGTTCTTGTATTCTTTGATGACATTCTTGTTTACAGTAAGAATGATAGTGAACATGAAAAGCATCTTGAAATAGTTTTTCATTTGTTACGAGAGAACACACTTTATGCAATCTTGAAAAGAGTTATTTCTTTCAGCGTAAGCTAGAATATTCAGGACATATTATTTCAAGTGAAGGTGTGCATGTGGATCCAAAAAAAATTAGAGTTATCATAGAATGGCCTACACCACAATCAGTCAATGATGTTCGTTCTTTTCTTGGGTTGGCTAGTTTCTATAGGAAGTTTGTTCGAAATTTTTCCTATTTAGCCTTACCTCTTACCTTGTTGTTGAAAAAGAAAATAAAATTTGCATGGGGACTTACCCAACAACAGTCCTTTGACAAACTTAAACATGCACTTTCACATGCACCTGTTTTACAATTACCTGATTTTTCACAACCCTTTCATGTTGTCACTGATGCTAGCGGTTCAGGAATAGGTGCTGTTTTAATGCAAAATGACCATCCCATTGCATTTGAGAGTAGAAAGCTTAAGCCCTCAGAACAAAATTATAGTACGTATGATAAAGAGTTTTTAGCAGTTGTGCATGCTTTGGGAATTTGGAAACACTATCTTATGGGCTCTGAAGTATTAATCAAAACCGACCAACAAGCTATTAAGCATTTATTAAGTCAGCCCTTAATCTCTGATAGGCATCTTAAATGGGCATCATTCATTCAAAATTTCCAACACAAGATACAATATCAGCCAGGTAAAGCTAATGTTGTAGCGGATGCTCTTAGCCGTTTTCCTTCGAATTCGATTGTTTTGAATAATATTTCTGCCATTCAAATTCATTCTTTTCAAGACATGGTTTCCACTTATGCATCTGATTTGTAATTTTCACGTGCATGGCATGACTTCAACAATGCTGCATCTTTATCTGCTGAACATTATACATTTCATAATGGTTTTCTTTATTTTCAACATAGATTGTGCATAACCCAAGCTTTTAAAGATTTTGTCATTAAAGAAATGCATGAACCATCTTACATGGGTCATAGAGACATACAAAGCACCATTTTCGCTTGCAAAGATTTCTTCTTTTGGCCACACATGGAAAAAGACATTGCACATTATGTTTCTCAATGCATTGTATGTCAGCGTGTCAAACGTCATCATGGTAAACCATTTGGATTATTAATGCCACTTCCTATTCCAAATGAACCATGGGAACAAATCTCTATGGATTTTATCGCAGGTCTTCCTATCACTTCATCACATAATGATATGATTTGGACAATAGTTGATAGGTTTTGTAAATATGCATATTTCATTCCATGTAGAAAAACTTTGACTGCACCTCAAGCTGCAAAATTATTCATTAAATGCATTTTTCCACATCATGGATTTCCTAAAGTAATGTTATCTGATCGTGATGTTAGGTTTTGTAATCATTTTTGGGTTGCCTTATTTCAACATTTTGGTTCTAAAATAGATTTTAGCTCTGCATTTCATCCTCAAAGTAATTGACAGAGTGAGGCTACAAATAGTACTATTCTTGATTTATTGCGTTGTTATTCATTAGATAATCCTAATAACTGGGATGACAAGTTGCCATTGCTTCAGTTTGCTTACAATAACACTTCACACACCACTACTGGTCGTGCACCTTTTGAAATAGTTTTTGGTAAAAAGCTTCCCACTCCCATGTCCCTCACCCAAACCGACATTCCGATGGCTGATTCTATTGCTCAAGATCACGTTTCTATACTTCATGATGTTCACGAGCACATTAGGAAAATTCAAGAGTGATATACACGTACTATCAATACTAAACAATTAGCCAAAGAATTCAAGGAAAATGATTTTGTATGGTTGCGTATCATTAAAAGACGTCTCAAAAATATTTTGCAGCATCCTAAAATTAAACTTGCACCACGCTATTATGGACCGTTTCGCATTATAGAAAAAATTAATGATAATTCATTTCGATTAGATATTCCATCCCATTGGACCATTCATAATTCTTTTCATATTAGTTTACTTAAACCCTTTAAAGGAACTTTACCACTTGCTCCACTTCTTGATGACCCTCCTTTAATTGAAGAACAATCTGAAATCTTAGTTCCTGAGAAAATCATTGATCATGATGTCACTACTACACGCACAGGTACTCAATATCATCGATATTTGGTTAAGTACAAAAATCACTCTATTGAAGAATGTCAATGGATACATAAAACACAATTAACACCTCATTATGACCATTTAATTTCTGCATATCATACACAAAATGTAACAGCTCCATGAACATTTCCATGCATGTATTTTTACATGGCACATGCCTATTTTTTTTTTAATTCAGTGATGAAACATGTGACTGGACATCCATGTTTATTATTTTATCACCTGAGGTCAGTTGCTTGCTCAACTGAGGGGCATGTTATACCTTATGGAATATGTTGAACAATGCATTGTTGGATTGTAACATGGAATATGTTAGCCAATGCATTGTTGGATTGAAATATGGAATAGCCAATGCATTGTTGGATTATAACATAGAATATGTTAGCCAATGCATTGTTGGATTGAAATATGGAATAGCCAATGCATTGTTGGATTGTAACATGGAATATGTTAGCCAATGCATTGTTGGATTGTAACAGTAACATGGAATATGTTGAACACTGCATTGTAATTGTTAGAGTGTTAAATTATTTTATCAACTGAGGTCAGTTGCTTGTCAACTGAGAGGCATGTTGTATATTATTGAACAATGCATTGCTAAAGTGTTATATTATTAATATATTAATATATTTTTGATATTTTTGATATAGCAGCTGAAGGTTCGTGAGGAGCGTGCAAGGTGTGAAAGGGCGGACATCAATAATCCAAATAATTATTATTTAGCTTATAAATAAACCTGCATAGAAGGTTCTATTGTTAGAAAAGTAATGGTTAGAATAAGGGTCATTGAAGACCGCAGTTTCTGTTATTGAAAGCAATGGCTTTCTATAAAAGTTACCAACTTTTAGTTTCACGCCTGCTTTTCGAAGCCGCCCTCTTGTAACCACTCTTTTCGACGTAATCAAAAGTCCTATAAATACATGCACTCTGTGGACTGTCGAAACAGAGTGCATGGGGGGAGATTGCACCCAATCTTGCGTTCGGTCTCGTCTCTTGTTGTCTCTATTTTCTGTGTGTTTTTCTGCGTCCGTAATCTCTGTATGCGCGTGAGCAAGATCCTGACAACACCTTCTCTTGGAAACGAACTTAACTTTGCGACTTTGATTGATTATTGCAGACATGCATGGATGTATCCATTGAAAGAAATGTCTGAAGTGTTTATGTGCTTCAAATAGTTTTGGTTTTGGCTCAAAATTTGCCATGTAAGTTTGGCTTTTTCGATTCTGATCGAGGATTGGAATAGATGTCGTCTGAATGCATTTCTCGCTAAAAATGGAATAAGACATCATTGTACATTGCCCTATACACCTTAGAATATGGAGTTGCTAAAATAAAGAACAGGTCTTTAATCAAGATGGTGAGGTTTATGATCAAAAGACTCAGACCCTATCACATAGTATCTAGCTTAAGGCATATGTGCATAGAAGTGCATATTACTACACCTATATAAGTGTAGGTGTACAATTATACACACACACACACACACACACACACACATATATATATATATATATATATATATATATATATATATATATATATATATATATATATATATATATATATATATATATATATATATATATATATATATATATATATATATATATATATATATATATATATATGTGTATGTATGTGTGTGTGTAAGATGGGGTTGTAGCGCATATGGGTCGCATCTAATAGAAATATTATGCAATGTTTTATATATATAATATTTTTTTCTAGAAAGGAGAGACTTATTTTTACCTTTAACTAAATTCAATCCCAATGATGAGTTGGTAAGGAGCCACATCAAAGAAGGAGATCACGTATCCAAGGCAAAGGAGGTTTATCCCTTCAAAAGGTGAAGAAAGGATATCTTCTAGGGTTAGGTGTCCAACTCAAAAGTTTACTTATGATTCCTATGTTGCCATGCATTCTGCATATATGAACAAAGTAGTGGATGATCATGGGCTATATTGTTATGCTATATTGTTATGAAGATGCAATCTGCTACACCGAATGGAAATAGACAATGCAGGAAGAGGTTGGAGTAGTTGAGGAGAATGAAACATGGACTCTAGTGCAGAAAATGGAGAACATGAAGGTAATAGGTAATAAGTTTTTTTATAAAGTAAAGAGGAATTCAAATCGATCTATGTCTAGGTACAAAACAAGATTGTTGGCCAAGGGTTCTGCACAAACCTATGGAGTGGACTTTGAAATGACATTGAGTCACATGGAAAAGATGAGGACAATTAGGACACAAATTGTAGTGGATGCAAGCAAAGGATGGAAGTTCTTGTGATTGGATATGGAAAATGCCTTTGTCAAGGGAGACCTGCTTGAAGAGGTGGATATAGAGGAACTTCTAGATTTTGTTCATAAACATTTTCTACATCATGATTCTAGATTAAAGAAGGTACTTTATGGCCTAAAGCAAATGCATTAGACTTGAAACCAAATATTGGTGGAGTATGTGTTCAGATATGGTTACAATACAAGAGGATCCATCTTTGCTTATCAAACAAAGAGGAGAACTTTTAGCCTACATGGGTGTGTATGTAGAAGATCTTATCATTACATCAAATGATATAGAAGGCATTGAGGAGATCAAGAAAAATCTCAAAAAGGATTTTAGGATCTCTTATCTTGGAGATTTTAGGAATTTTCTTGGCATTGACATTTTATACCAAAAAGAAGGTATTACGATAATACTAAAAAGTATATTCTATACCTACTTGAGATGTTCTGGATGCTACATTGTAAGTCTATTTCAAATGCCATGGAAGTTAATGTAAACCTAAGCTCCATTGATGAAGAGCCATTAGGATCTGTAACTATGCATTACTCATCTAGATATTCAATTTGCTTTCTTATAAATGAGCAAGTTTATGCATTGCTTAATTGTCAAGCATTGGTAGGCAGTTAGGTGCATCTTTCGCTACTTGAGTGGTACTCTAGTACTTGGATTGTTTTATCCAAGGGGAATCACTACCGCGAGATCTATGTGCTTTTTGTTTTCTCTAACTAGGTTGGTTGCTATGACACTTGTGTGTTCAACAATGGTTTTTACTTCATGCTTGGTAGCTTATGCACATCTTGGTTGAGCAAGAAGTAGCCTATGGTGGCCATGTCTATTTGTGAGGGTGAGTATAGGGAAATTTTTAGAGGGAGTGTTGAGTGTGTGTGGCTCAATTACTTTAAGGCTGATTAGGGTGTTTGTCAGTCTTCACTCTCACTGATAGTGGAGTGCATTAGCACTTCTGAGGAACCATGTACCATGCTCAAACTAAGCACATTGAGGTGCACTAACATTATGTCACGGAGAGCTTCTCTAATAGAGAGATAAATTTGGCATATGTGCCCACATAGGAGAACATTCCACAACATTTTACAAAGGATCTAGAAAGTTTGAAGCTTTCCCCAAAGCTTTGGGTTTACTTCCTTTTGTGGATTAATTCCACATATCCTTGCACTTTCTTATACATGAGTGCAAGCTTCTTGTTCACTACATTTCTGTGAGCGGGGATATGTTGATATATTTAGGTAGTGATGTGTGTAAACACACTAGGATCCCTCGTGCACTTTTTTTCCTCATTAGGAGTTTTGTTTTTGCTAGCTTGTATATATGCCTATAACCCTCATAGGTCACTTCTCTTTGTAGATTTTGGTAGTATATTCAGTATTTTGTGTTGTGCTCCAAGCTTCTTCGTCTTCCTTCTGTTGTTTGCATGATTCCGCAGATGTCAAACTCCAATAGTAATTTCCTATTGATCTATTGTACGAATTTTCAAATATGCCACAATATACGCCCAACATAGCATATGGATTTGTAGTGTTATCACACATTATGCATACTCCAAGGACTACACTTGCAAGCTGCAAGGTGAATGTTAAGATATCTCAAGGCTTCTATAAATGAAGGATAATGATGATATGGAGCTCAAAGCCTACTTTGATGCAGATTGGGCTAGTTCAAAGGAAGATATAAGGAGTACAAGTGGTTACCTAGTCATGCTAGCTAGCAGAATCATCTCATGGATTTCAAACAACCAACCCATAGTGGCATTATTCTCCACTAAGGATGAGTATAGATATTTATCTCAAGTTACATGTGAGATAATGTGGATTAAGAAGCTAAATTTGTGGGTTGATACATATCCATTTTTTTTTTACAATATGAGTAGCATTCATCTAGCATTGAAACCCATCTATCATGCAAGAACCAAGCATATGGAAGTGCACTATCACTTCATAAGAGAAAAGGTGATATTCAAAAAAGTTTTAGTACATCATATAGGTGGTGAGGACCACATTCCTGACATGTTTTGAAGGGTTTGGATGGAGTGATGATTCAAAATATCAAGCAGTGCAGCAACATAAATGAGCTTGGATGAAGATGAAGATTCAAGGCTTGAGAGCGATTGCTAAAAGTTAAGCTTCAAGCCAGAATTCATGGGAATTCGGACATGGACATGTGGAACAATTTAAGGCATCCTAAAAGCACAAGATTCCATCAAACGAACTCAATCAACCACTCGCTAAGTCCTCCAATTTAGGAGGCTGATTTGTTTTGGGAAAGGTGATTCCTAGATTCAAGGGGCCAATTTCTCTCAATAAAAGTATCTTATATCTGGATTTCCTTTGAATAATCTTATTGGATTCATAGTTGCTCTCTATTTTTTACTAAGTGTTGGATTTTCAATAAGCAAGCTTGTTTTGTAAGTTATCCCCTTGCTTGCTCGTTGTTTATCTTTCAAAACGCATACCTATGTGTGTGCATAGGCAATGCTGCAACTCTCTACAACTCAGTTTTTAGCATTGATTCTCCCTCACTATTCATCCATTTGATGTAATCTTTCTGTCATTTGATAGCTATCAAACTCATTTTGAAGTGCACCAATTCTCTAGAGCCTTCTCAAAGTATTTGGGGAGAAAGAGTTTCAAATTAATGAAGTGTAGTGCATGAGGAGGCAATATGGCTCGTGTCCTCTATGTGTTTTCATATATATCCCAAGTGCAATAGCCTTCTCTAAGGTTACAATAGCATACATCATATGGCATGATATAGATTTTTGCAAGAGAAAAATTCTCTTTGTTATACACAAGCATATCAGCGGGCTCGTTCTATTGAAGGGAAACATAGAAGTGAAGAGGAATAGAAGAGAATGTGCATGGAAATTCCTGCAAAATATAGGCATGCAAGAGAGGATTAAGAGTCCTTGCATGGACTTGAGGCAGCGCACTTAGTAGCTGCATGTGGTGACTCGGAAAAGCAAAATCAAGCGACCACAGGACATTACTGTTAAAAAGAAGAGAATGATATCTCGTTAATGAAGGGTATAAAGAAGCTTCAATAGCCAATCTTCTGCTTGTCGAGGTAAGGAGGTTTACTTCCCATCGCATGAGCGTAGGACGCAAAAGTGAGTATCCAGGACTATCATGGAGGTTTTTCTTTTCTTCCACTCTCCTACAAGGATACATATCAACAAAGTTGTGAAGATCCACAAAAGGGATTGATAAGAAAATATGCTCGGTGTCCAGGTTCTACACCCTGCAATGTTATATGCCTGCTTCTCAAAATGGCACAAAGGAAAATAAAATCATGCTATTTATTACTTGCATGAAAAAACTTTTTTTAACAAAGAAGATCCCATGCGGATTTCTGCCTTATGGATTCACGCCACATACTAGGTTTCCGTTCTTATAAGCGGTGGTCCTGGCCTGCTCGTGCATATTTTACATCTGTGAACGCTCCTGTTCGGTGTTGGAAAATGGCAGTCTACTTTTCGTGTGGCAAAGTAATGCTTCTAAAGCTGCCATAAATTGAGCAAGATGCTTAACGTCCATAGACATTTCAGCATTAGAAGAACGAAGGCTTCGACCATTCGGAACAATGGAAGTATGGAAGCCGAAATTTAGAAGGACATGGGTTCTTTGTGAAGAAACCATATGCACTATGTCTAGGAACAAACACGTAGAATTCTGAAATGCCACTCCTCTTACTATTGGTTTCACCAAAAAGAATGTTTTCTTTGATACATCTCATGCTTAAAATTTTCGATGGCAGCTTCCGACTGAAGTTTTCCATCATCCGAAACCTTGACACTCGTGTGCATTGTATAGTTTAACAATGCTATATATGCCTCGCACCTTCATAAATGAAACCGCCAACATCATCCCCCGAAGCCAAAGGCTTGCTAATTCAAGGCCGGAAGATCAAAGAAAGCCCATTGAGACAAAAAGGAAAACAAATACAAGAAGCACTCATAAAAGCTCAAGATAACAATCAGACCTTCAATCCACTTGTGAATGAAGAGGAAGTCAAGGGCTCCCAAAACCCAGAAACTAACTCAGATGGGTTCAGAGAGTCAGAAGAAGTAGGAAAAGAAGTCCTAGGGCGACCTTGAAGAGAAAGCGTACTTGAGATGCCCCCTGAAACAACTTGTTTTGCAATCTAGAAAAGGAGATTAATGAGCTTGATTACCCACATAGGAATGAGTTTGAGGTGGACATCAGTGACAAAGCCCTTAAATGCCCGAACAACAAAGAATCCAATGAGGAGGGCTACACTACAAGCAAAGAAGATGGCCAGTAATGAAGACAACATGGATAGGGAAAGTTCCATCATTGGATCGACTATTCCGGATATTGTCTCATGTTCATTTCAACAAGGGACATCCCACAAGGAAAAATATCATATTAACCTACCCTTGAAAAACAAGCTACTAAGTCGGGACCCCTCCCCACCAAAAAGAAAGATGAATCCTAGAGTAGAAAGGATAAGAACCCATCCCACAAAGAGGGAAAATTACACCAACGATCATCATCTCGTTAAATGCTAGGGGGCTGAGTGAACCCTCAAGAGCGACAATCATTGGTTAATGGCTTCGTGGCATTAGCCTAAACCCTAAATTTGTATGTATTCAAGAGACTAAAATTGATGGAGTAGACCTCGAGAAACGTTTTAGACAGGTCTTCCCTATTGGGATAGATGGATGGACACTCCAAGAAATGAGTAGGTACTGCCAAATCCTGCTTAGTGCCAGCCCTTTCTAGCTTCAGAGTTGAGATATGGGCGCTGTTAGCTTTCCAATGACACTATACAAGTGCCTATGTACTTTGGAAATGATGTGAGAAAATATTGAACCAAAATAGACTACTTCCAAATAGAAGGATCAAAGAAAAACTTCTATTTTTGATCACACACCTGCTGCCTGTTGTGCTGAGTGCTACCAGTACAGTAGGAATTAAAAACATTCCTTTTAGAGGTATCAAATTAGCTTACTAAGCTAATGATTCCAAGTGGAATGACTTGAAACGATGCACTATACACAGAGCAATCAATTTAGCAATTGAATCATTACCCTGATTTTTTAGGACCTCTATAGAGCTTGACTAGTGAGTGCTTCGACGTGCTTTTCTTCAAACTGGCTGAATGGATTTGCTTCCAAATTTGTGAGCATGTAGATAATCTTGATAGGAATCAAAAGAGCTATAGATCATTGAAAATGGTGGAGAATTGACTGAGATATGAGCAACACAAGTTGACATATATTAATGACTATAATAGAGAGACCATAGATGAACAATGTAGATGTATTGTATTAATGAACAGTGTTGTACAAGATCGTAGGCTTGACAATCATAGCCTAATGATGGAGAGTATTGTAGGCTACAATGTAGACCTCACACTCTTACACAATGTCAATGGAGAGCTCGGGACTAGAGAGTTCTAACCGTGACTTTTTCAAGTCACTTTATATAAGTGTTACATTCAAATTTGAATTCGAATTCAACTTTTGGCTCTTTCTGTAAAAGTATTCTTTGGTTTAGGAAATAATCCCTCAATGAATTAGTTACTTTTCTATCTAACAAATCCACGAGTTTTGTTGTAGGTGATTACAATATTCTCTCAAGTCAAAAATGACTTTTACAAATGGTAAAGATAAAACTTCTTCCTAGCAATAGCTTCCATGGAGCTTCATATGTTTATGAGCTTCAAACCAAATATGTGGGCTTGGACTTTGCACCAACAACTCCCCCTCAAGGCAAATATTCTGGCTTGGTCTTCATCTTCAATCTTCATGAATATCCTGCAATCCAATCATTGATTTGAACCTGCAAAGTTTTGTACCATCTAATGCTTTAGTCAATAAGTCTGCACATTGCATGTTTGTTGACACATATGTCAGCTAAATCTCCTTGCTCAATAGCTTCTCTCTCGCATAATGATAATGGACCTCTATATGCTTGGTCCTAGCATGATAAATAGGATTAGTTGCAAGATGTAGTGAGCTGGTATTATCCCCAAGAATCATTGGAGATATAGTATGCAAACCCAACTCTGTGTATAATAGCTTGATCCATATGGCCTCTTGAGTAGCATTGGCCAATCCTCTATACTCTTCCTATGTAGAAGATAAAGCAACAGTAGGTTGGTTCTTTGAAGACCATGATATAGGTTTATTACCTGCAAAGGATAGGTATCCTGAGATACTCCTTCTATCATCTTTGCATCCTGCCCAATCTGCATCTGAATAGATGAGCCTTTTCAGTGGCTTGATCAACTCAATTTCATTCTTTCTTGCATCGATAATTCATGCATTATATTTTCTTCCTCTATATCATAATCGTTCAACTGAAATTTGGAAAGTTTTTTTTTTTACCGAAGTTCATCCAAAGCTAAATCATGCGATACCTTAAGCTATTTTGTATTTGGATTATAAAACATATACCTTTTGTCCTTAATCCAATAACCAATCAATATGAATCTCTTCATAGTGTAATGGAGCTTACCTCTTAGCCTAGGGGACATACATACAATGCACCTGCATCCAAATATTTATATACATGGAAGGTTTGGTTTTCTTCAACAGTGTGCTTTCTTTAGTATCATTTCGTCACCCTATATTCTTGAGCCACTATGCATGATTTAGATTATTGTAATCTCAACACTTTCCCAACACAAGCATGATACATTCATCTCATTGAGCATATTCCTAGCAACCTAGTCTATATACCTATTCTTTCTCTTCGTTGCCTCATTCTGATGGGATGTATACTTGCATCTCACTACTATCTTATTGTCTCGAACCTACATCATCTCAAAAAAGATCATGGGAGATGAATTTTGCAAATTGGATTAATGCCACACCTCTCATGATCCAACCACAATTCATATAGGACTATGCGGTCAAACATGACAACTACAATCACTTGAAGTCAAAAGTTCATTGGAGATATAGAGAACTATGATGGGGTACCAACATCTAAAATTTTTGGATAGAATATGGGTTGAGTAGGTTTGAGAAACACATACCATATGTGAGCATTATAGTGCATGTTCTAGGGATCATGAGAGTCTAGGGAAACTATGGTTCATCTCCAAGTCCATGTCCAATAGGCTAGAATTGGACATGTCATCATTATCCTCCAGCCCAATGAAGAATGATTGAGTCCAATTTTTCATGCAATACAAAAATCTATGAGTACATTAATGATAATATATCTTGCGATCTATATTCGTGGATGGGGAACGAAGACCTTTTCACCTCCAATTTTTTTGACTAGTATAGTGTGGGCACCTGTAGTTCTTTCATTGCTAGTACAATACAATGAAAATAATATTCGTGTTTCATAGTAGTCAAAAGATCATGAAATCGTATTATACATAATTATGATTCAAGAGCATGTGGACAACAATAATAAAAGCGGGAGTTGAAGTTGGAACCAAGTGTAGCCTATAGAGTGAGTGTTGTATAGTTCTGAGTACATTGTGTAGTACTAACAAAGTTTTGTATAAAAATTTTAGTCTCTATGTTACTATCTAAGCTCCTTATGTTGAGCGCATGGTTAAAAGAACCGTTTGCATTATAATCCCTTTATAAATAAAAACCCTAGTCTCTTTTATGTTTTCTATCTCCTTCTCTTTCGTTCCTCTAATAGATCTTGATTTCTTACATAAATCCATTTCTTCTTCTATCTTCCATTGTGTTATTCTGTGACACTTATAACATGGTATCAAAGGAGTCCTACCACTAAGGTTTAACAAAGGAATATTTTACTTAATAGTACATAAGTATTAAGAAGTAGTAATTGGAATAGTTCAATATTAAGCAACAGTAGAGGCTCCATTGATGGAGGTTTGTCCTCTAATCCGTTTAATGTTAGAAAGTAGATTTTTCATATTGATCCCAATACTTTCACTAATGAAAATTTATGTGATATGAACTACAAATTGTATAATGGTTTATTCATGAAAATCCTAGAGTTTCATGAGATTTTAGAGATTGTTGTGGAAACATGCTCACAATCAATTGGGGTATGAGGCCTACCTTTCAATTGGATGAATATTGCTCCATATGTCAATCTCTATCAAGCTTGGAAACACAAAAATGCAGATTCACTTTGTATGTTGGTGACTAGGTATAGTGATGGGGTTCTCACTTTGGCCTAGTATACATAAAAGGCTTGAAAGATTTGCAACATAATTTAACTCCTCTTGTGTAGAAGAAGTATGGGAACTATGTTCATAGAGGCCTCTCCATCAGTTTGGCACTCTCCTATAGTTTGATAACCTAGTACCTCCTCTACACTAGAGAAGGTGCCCATTTGCCTTGCCTGTGCTTAGAGGCGGATAAAGGTTCATACTCACCATAATTACGTATGAGCCGAAAGTAGGGTTCCTAGTTGCCCTATTATAGATGGAAACATGAATTGTGGTGCTAGCTAGCCCATCTTCTTATGCATGGATGTCAAATCAAATATAGGATCCCCATATCATCCTTCTGCATAATAGAGCACAATCGAGGAGATACAACATATAAAGCGATGAGATATTGGGGATGTGCATGTAAGTTGTGGTTAGGAAGGAAAATCATTTCCATGTTCTTCGTCTCTAGCCACGAAATGCCCCTCCCACCATGTCTTGTAGTGAAGCCCAAATACTGACCTAGGTATATGCACTTGCCCAAGTTGTAGCAAACCCAAATGAAGGCACCAATATTCCAAGGTTGTACTGAAGCTAGTTGAAGCCCATTAGCCCTCTCTCCAAGAGCCAAAAGAAGGTAAACACTCGCCTTAGAAAATCAGTCTTCTTATAGTGCACTTGTCCTTTCTTGAACCCAAAACAAGGCATGCTCTCCCTCTTGCAAATGTATGAAGTCCATTAAGGCAAATGGTATTGAAAATGGGTGATCCAGCAGGCTATTTGCACCCATACAATAAAGGAGACTCCACTTGTAAACTTAGGCAACCATTCCTCGTGCACTCTTCAATAAATGTGACTCATCTGCAATAAAGTGGACTCATCCTCGATAAAGGCAACTTATCCTCAAATAACATTCATGATTAATGCAAGTGATCAAGAGCGATATAATTGCGATAATGTATTTACAGGATTATTGATTTTAAGTAGATATTTTTAAAATTTTATAAGACGCTATCTTACTATGTGAAAGTTTTATGTATAAAACAATATGAAAAACATTACCAAGTTTTGGAGGAACGATTTACGGAAACTGTTTATTTGTCTTTCGAAGAGCTAGATCTTTTGTATGTAAAAAAACTTCACTCGGAATATATGGAAAATATAATTAGTTGAATCATGACAAACTTAAATTACATGTGGAACTCTAAGAGCTACTCAATCTACAAATTTTTGAGCATGATTAGTTAAAAGAAACTGTTTTACCTTCTATCTACATAATTAAACGTTCTGGACTAAAAATAACGTGTGATTTGTTCTTGTGTACTTGAGCCACGAAGACTCAAGGACTTGTGCCAATGAGACTATACCTCAATTGCCACACAAGTGCATATAGTGGGTTCTTTGACACACATTTAAATGTCAATCCTAAGGAGCGACTAGCCAAGTGTATGAAGACGTGTGCACACGTGACGGAAAATGAAGTGGTTGAGCTATTCACACATGAGAAAAGACTACTACCACTCACACCTACTGAAATACTGGAAGTGTTGCCGCCAGCCTCTTTTCAGCAGTTTTAGTATTTTGAGGTTTTCTCCCAGCTCAGAACTCCGAAAATAGGCAATAGGGTACTCGTTTCGAAGCTCTCAACGAGACAAATCCAACGGTGGTGGTTTCACTCAATTCTGACCACTCTGCTTCAAGTTATGGCAGAAACAGTGAATTACGGGAGTCACAAACACCCGCGCCACAGCTTCTCCTAGCCTACGCATGCACTACAGCAGCTCAAAACAAAGGGGAAGGGGTAGACAACAGTCCTACACATGCATTTCAAGCATAACACACACATACAAGAGCAAAATAAAAATCAAAATCAGCAAGAAAGAGGCAAACTCGAAAATTCAGAAGAGCTCCTTCTTCACAATGACAAGAGATTTTTTTCTACAATGAGTCACTTTTGACTTATATACTAGTGCCCTAAGTTTGGTCCTTTCACACAAGAGACCGGCACTTTATTCACTAAGAGACTAACTTCCTACTATTGTACATGGGTAAATCACTAATCTTCTGTGGGGATGCATCTAGAGGACTCCTCTAGTGCATTTACAACGGGAAATATACACAAGAGTGGTTATGGTACAAAAGTTGTGTGTCCAAATCGGAAAAATTTTGGGGCCCGTCTTTTTCTCTGCTTTGAGCGCTCTTTGGCTCTGCACCACTCTCCCCCTCTTAGTCTCTGTCGTCCCTTGACAGACTTTGCTTCGCGCACGCGCCCGTTGGTGAGTGTTGCCTGAATCTTGATCTTGCATTACGTTTTAGAGGCGCTCAGCTTTTCTCTGCACGCTCCCCTTTGTCAGTGTTGTCTGCAGTTAAACAGACATGCAGATTCGATGGCCTTCTTGATTCAAGCTCTACAACTCGAGAGCTTGATGCACTTGTCTTGCCTGTTGACTTGGGTTGCCACGCACGCCACCAGTGACTAGGAATGTGCTGTTCTTAGTCACCCTCTTAAACTTTTCAGCCTCTACCCCTTTGTAACTTTTGGTCCTCTGATTTGTCCTGGTTGCACACATCTGACCCTGTTGTATTGCTTTGAGGTTGTTAACTTCTTTTCCACCGTGCATGACCTGGATGATTTCTCTTTTTGCCTGATGCGTGCCCCTGCGGGGCTCTGTGCAGAGATGGATAATGCGCCCCTGCGGGGCTTCCTGCAGAGATATATTCTTTTTCTTTTCTTAATGAATCGTTCTGGACTTCGATTTTCTTCTTCTTTTCTTTTTGCTTGATTGTCCCTCTACACGTCCCTCCTCCTGAACCCTGTCGTCCTCGACAGGCTTTCTGTGGCGACGTGTGTATGTTTGAATGGCGGTTTGCTCTCGTTGGTTCAGCAGATTTGCATGACATAGCATGAATTCCTTCCATTGCTTTGACTTTACTCCGTCTTCTGGCGCCTGTCTATGATCAGCAAAGAAACTTGTTTCATAGGCCACCAGCCTTGCATTTAAATTGGAAGTCATTTTCACAAAAATCTTTGAATCCATTTCAAAGAAGCCTGTAAAGAATGCTTCTTCGAAAGTTTGCATATATGTCGATGGCAAAAACATAAGGCGAGAATAATACGCCATAATGGTGAGTCGGCTCGGAATGGTTGATAAATCAAAAACAAGAGCCTCAGACCCTTGCGTAATGCCGATGAAATTCAAAAATGTATATTTAGCGTGCTGGAACACCTTCAACACTGTAATGAGCATGCTAAATATTTTGTTGGTCATCTTGACGGCTAAGTCCGGAACTGTAGCATACCTTGCAATCCAAAATTCCATTGTCTTCACCATATATTCTTGTGTAGGTAAGTAATTATGTGGCGGACTAGGTAGTAACGGATAGTTAAGCCACTGATTATTGATATTGCCTTGACGCTGTCCTTCCCAAAATTGCGTCCAAGAGCGTCTGCGGGGTACAGGACAAAGAGATGGATTTACCTGAAGTGCATATGGTGATGCTTCCCACTGTACCCGCAATGTCGGATTCTTCTCCAAAATTTTTCTTCGCCATATCGGATCCGCCTTCTCAAATTCCTCTTGAGTATACTTGAAAGTGTCATGCTGGAATTGAAGGTTGTGGTCCGGATCTTTGTTCGTTGTAGACTTTATATACATGCGTGTCTGTTCTTTAAGTAGACCGTATGGTACATTGAATGGCTTCAAAATTTGATCCAATTGTTTGTCTTCTATTCGAGCTTCTTTCATTATCTGTATAATTTGATCTTCAAAATCAGCAGTGAGCTGGGACACCAGTAGTGCCCTTTCTGGTCTGCTCAGTTATGCAATTTCTCGTGTGTTAGGTTCTAATGGAACCTCCTTTTCCTCCCTTATTGGTGAATGATACAAGGGGGAAGAGAGAGGACGTACCTCTTCCTCCACAGTAGCCGTGGTCTCTGGTGGAACTACTGGTGTCCCTTGCTTTCCTGTTAGCTCTATCTGCTCCTAAAGCCGTTTGATGATTTCATCCTTATTCTTAAGTTCTTCTTCAGCCTTCGTAAGCTTTTCCTGATGTTTGATTAATTCCTGTGCGACTATGTGCATGTGATCTGTGTCTTCTTTGCACTGCCGGAAATAATCTTTCTCTGCTTTTTTCCATTTCTTGCGTAGAGCTATCGTGTCATTCATATATCTTTGTTCCCATTCTGC
The DNA here is from genome assembly GCA_020310875.1 of Ceratopteris richardii. NCBI lineage: Eukaryota > Viridiplantae > Streptophyta > Polypodiopsida > Polypodiales > Pteridaceae > Ceratopteris > Ceratopteris richardii. The sequence goes on from CM035421.1 coordinate 31,544,148, forward strand.
AATTGTTTCTTGCTCCTGTTTGAGCTGATCTGCCATCTTGGTCAACTTTTCTTCCACGTCTTTTATATCCTCGTTTGATTTGTCAGTATCTGTCGGTGGTTGATCACTGAGGAGAGCTGTCATGAGCTCTTTGTTCCTGTCCCTTAAGTGGTCGGCTTCCTCCATGCTCACCTTGAGCTGTGATTCGAGTACCTTGCTACGAGCATGGATCCTTGTTTTCTCTTTTTCAGTGATGTCTAGTTTCTTTGTGAGCTCCAAAACTTGCTCTTTTAGTTTGGCATTTTCCGTTTCTAATATTCTGTACTGTGTTTTGGTTGTCTTTATTTCCTCGTGTTTCTTCAAAACTTGAGCTTCTGCTTTAGATAATTTTTTGGCCAGATTCATACCTTCTTTTTGAAGCTCCTGCTTTTCGAGCATGGCTTGGTCGTAATCTTCATCAACATCAAGCATCAATTGTTGAGTGTCTAGTGCAGTGCGAATCATATCTTGCACCACAGGCTTGAGCTGAGCTATATCCACATTCAGCCATGTCTTTTGTATGTCTGGGGTTTCTCTTGTATGTACATCTTGTCCCTTTGCGACGTGGATCATTTCCTTATGTGGTTGTCGGACCTGTAGTTGTACTTGCAATTGTGCGTCATCTTCCATTACCTTACGAACCTTCGTGGCACTCCCTTGAAATGTGACATCCATTGGGGACGGTTCTGCCACAACCCTTAGTGGTGTGAAGGGTTCTTCGTCTTCTTGTCCTTCTTCCTGAGGCTTATCCTCTGATATCATTAAACGTTCCTCATCATCAAATTTGCTCTCCTTGGTGTGGGTGGTGGAGGCATCTTTTGGTTGAATGGGGTGCTGCCTTTCTTCTCTTGCCTTCTCTTTGGTTGTATTTTGGGCTACCAGTGGTGATGGAGCTTTTTCCTTGTGGCCTGCTTGGTCTTCGCCATAGTCTACTTCATTTAATTCGGCCCACTGGCCATCATCCTTTGATTCACTTTGAATGTCTACATCCAATAATGATGTATTGGGCTTTTCTTGGTCGTCGGATCCAGAACTAGAGTTGTGTAGCCCAATTTCCCGATATCTATGTACCTTGGTGAGTTTGCCTTTTGGTTTCTGAGCTTTTGCGGACTGTTGATAATGATGACCCTGCATTGGCAGATTAATTTGTCCCTCTGTATATTTGTGAGTCTCCTCCAGTGCTTGGGTTAATTCTTCTTTCGTGATCTTTATATTCCTTTGAGGGGTGGTTGTAGGAAGTACATGTACTCTCTTTGTTTTTGGTACTTCCTCTTCTGCTTGTTGGACTTCTCGAGGTCGTTTTGTGCCTCTCATTGTGCCTCTCATTCGGGGTTGCGAACTTGTTTCTGCTTCTTCTACTTGCTTGCTTCCTTTTTTCTGTTTCGGTACAGTAGCTGTTTTTACAAATTGAGCCAACTCCATTGAAGATGGCATTTCCCGTAAGAACTCTCGCATGCCCAATGCGTGGTAAATCATAATTGTGAGGGCAATGGTCCCATTGAGGAATTTTTTATTTTCCCATTTCTTCTTTGCCTTGAACAATCTTTCTTACACATATGGTGTAAGGTTTACCTTGTTGCCGATCTGTTTGATTGCATGCGATAATAATTGCACAATGATCTTTTGAGGGGCCGTGTACCTGTTCATACTCGGGAAGCAGAAGTGTTGGTGAATCAACCTGACTTCTTCTTCGATGTCCACCCGATTGATGTCGACGAAAGTTCTTGTTTTGGCTCCACGGCTCTCTTCCTTGACATGTTGACACCATCCTTTTCCCATCCAAATGCTTCTTTGATTAAGTCGTGGGAAAATTGAATGACTACCCATTCTCCATTCTTATCCATCACATTGGCTTTTGGTACCAATGGATCATGTAGCGTTGGTCGTAAAGTGTTCATGACCTGTGTACAGCGTTGGAAGTCCGGTTTATAGATAGGTAGCTCAAAATATTTATGAATTCCTGCTTTCTTCATGATATCGATTGTGGATGGCAGTCCATGTAGAACTTTGAAGTCCTGGGACATGATCGGAAAGTGATGCTCTGTGTCCATGATCTTTATGTTGGCCAAGAAGAGATATTCCTCAACTGGCTGTTCATCTCTGAACCAATGGCTGTTTGCTTTCGTAAGACATTGGGGAGGAAATTCTTGGACCTCCTCTTGGATTGTAGCTTCAGAGTCTTCAGAAGCCATCTGCACTTACAAGGAAAAGTGCATTAGCTTGAAAGGCTTTCATGAGACCATACAGTGTCTTGTTGTGATTATGGTAGCTCGTCACTCCGTTCCCCATTATTGCAAGAGTGGGATTTCTTACCGCCTCTTTTTATATTTTTTTCTGAAAGAAGACAATCATTAGTATAGCCGAAGCATAGTTTATGTACATAGTATGTCCATTCCTATCAGGTTAAAGCTAAGATCTAATCTCACTTGGAGATCGTGCACCACTAGTTTGATAATGTACATCCTGTGCTGAATGCTTGGCCTTGTATTGCGGCCCTATCATGCTTACTTGAGGTGCATCAGACACTACATGAGTGCAATTGGGTGCTTTATCTCCTCGATCATCCGCTCCTCGTGGTAGCTTTGGTTTCCAGATCGATTTTGAGAACACTGAGAGAAGTCGCTGGGCTTTCTCGATTCGTGCAGCTGCTCGTGTTCCATTTGCTTTATCCATTGTCCGATTGAACTTTGCATTGCTCTTCCATCTTTCCTGATGACTCTTATGTGTTGTTGACTTTTCCCTTGTTTGATGTGGTATTTTCTCCTTTGTCCTTGCGTTCTGTTTAGCTGCTTGTCTGACCTTTTTGGGAATCCATATCTGATGTCGCGATCTTTGAGCTTCAAGCAAGGGCTTGGCAATCCATACTTGTACTGGTTCTGTTCGTCTGTAGCTCTTTGTAGCGGGTTTGGTGATGCCTGTTTCCTTCTTCAGAGTGTGTGTGGACGTTTCTTGACTCTGTATCTGATCCTTGCGTACCCACTTATATTTGGGTGGTTCGTGATTCGAGTATCTGCTTGTCGGGTTCCAATAGTGCGATCTTTTGATGTTTTGAGCATGTTTAGGAGAGCGCGTCTCCTCATTGGTTGGCTTTTCCACAATTGCATTGGATAACTTCGACTCTATTGTGGACGTCGCTAAGTTCAAAGTTTCAGCTTCCATGCATTTGCTTTCTGATGGGTGAGCATAGTTGCTACTTTCTTTTGTCATGGTTTGAACCTCCTCTGATCTTGGCATTAACCTAGTTTGGTTACATGGTTTCTCTTCAAGCAAGCTGAAAATCTCTTTATGCCCTATCGTGGCCGAAATATAACCTTGAGCTAGATGGATACACGCCTCTGTCTCAATGATCCAGTCGTGACCTAGAATGAAGTCTTCTATCAAATCGTCATCCTCACACACTAGAACTCTTTGTTCCATGGAGGAATTTCCTAGGTGGAGGGATACATTCGTAGTTCCAATGCATTCTATGGTGTGGCCTCCAATTCCTATTAATTGGGCTTTTGTGGGATTCAATTCTAATTGCATCTCGTCTGCTATTCTCTTTCGCATGCAGCTAAGGCCTGCTCCTGAGTCTATCAATGCATCTATCAATTTATACTGTGTCTTGCCAATTCCTAGGTTTAGGTAAGGTTGCGTTTTACACATACCCGTTGAATCCTTAGTTTTGACCTGATAGTTCGCCATAGGGATGGGCTCTTCTCCTTGGAGATAACGTTCATCTCTTTGCCTGATCCACTCTTTCCGTTTCCTAATGCGTTCTAGTGCTTCCTGTCGGGCTTCCTCTCGAATTCGTTCTTCTTCCCTTTTCCTATTTTGAGCTCCTAACAATCGCGCTAGCATTTGATCAGTCAAAGGCTCCATGAATCGTCTTACTCTGCATCCACTGATGTAGTTAGGAAGAATGTCTCCGTCTAGTGTAGTGAGATTGACTGCACTACTAGTAGAGATTCGATTTATAATCAAAGGTCCATATCCGCGTTTTTGTAGCTTCTTTGCATGTTGTTTTAGGGTGTATACTAGGACTAAGTCGCCTTCTTTAAGTCCTTTGTCTTTTATATGTGAATCATAATATGCCTTTTGTCTCCGTTTATCAGCATAAATGCCTGCTACAGCTTGGAATCTAGTCTCGTGCAACTTTTCAATTTGATCTAGTTGCTGGGACAATTCATGACCGTTCCACTCATATTGCTGGGCCACTTTCAATGTAGGTACTAAGAAGTCAATTGGCAAAATTGCATTCTGCCCATACACTAGGTTGAAAGGTGTGGTTCCAATGGCCGTTTTATATGCCACTTGGAAGGCCCAAATTGCGTGATGCAATTGTTTGTCCCAATCCGACCTTCCATTATTGACAATCTTTGTCAATACAGTACATAGTACCTTGTTGGAACTTTCAGCTTGTCCGTTACCTTGAGGATGGTATGGGGCTGATTTTTTATGAATCACAAGAAAGTCATTCATTAGCGACTCAATGACTTCGTTTAGGAAATGCGTTCCTCGATCACTCACTATCTCGATCGGTAGTCCAAAGCGTGTGAAAATGTGCTCAAAGAGAAATTTTGCTGTGGTTTGAGCATCATTTTTTCTAGTGGCTTTTGCTTCTACCCACTTGGTTAAGTAGTCGGTGGCTACTATAATGTACTCCGCATGTGATCCTTTAGCCGGTGGATTGATAGGTCCTATGAAATCAATACCCCACTTGGTAAATGCTCTTGCACAAACCATGGGTCTTAAAGGCATGTCGTCTCTTCGAATGGGATATTTCGCTCTCTGGCATGTTTCGCAGCTTCTCACATATGTCTCCGCATCCATATGTAGAGTTGGCCACCACAAGCCTGCAAAGAGAATCATCTTGACCGTTCTGTCTGCTGAAAAATGTCCTCCCACAGCTCCTACGTGTGCCATCTCCAATATGGGAAGATATTCTCCTTCATGCACGCACAATCTGAGTTGATTGTCTTTTCCCCTTCTAAACAATTGTTTCCCCATTATCACATAATCCTTCCTCATTTCTTCTAGGGCTCGCTTTCTTGCTAAGCTAGCTCCTATTTCGTGTTCTTTCGTTTTGAGGAATTGAACTAATGTTTTACTCCAATTAGGCGCTATGGTCGAAAAAGGTAAGGACACGTGATCCTCTGGGACAGTATCTTTGCATTCCACACAATTACTTACATAATCGTGAACATCTTTTGACATGTCAGGCCAATATACACCTAACCTTTTTAATTCTCGAATTGTTCCATGCATCCCTTGATGGGTTTTCCACTTGTTTACATGTGCCTGTTGAATTAGTTGCTTCTGTTCGTCCTCCTCGACACATCTCATTAAGACTCCGTTGGGTTCCTTATAATACATGCTTCCAGCAACAATGTGTAAATTTCTTGTTTGAAAAATCTCTTTTTTGCTATTCTTATTCATTGAGTGTTGAGGGCCATGGGTGAGTATGGGAATTAGTCGTTCCGCCCACTTCGGACATACTTCAAGATTAAACAAATACGTATCTAGTAAATCATCCGGTACCCCGCTAGGTGGTTCTCCATGTGTTAGCCTTGAAAGGTGATCCGCTCTTACATGTGTGTTTCCTTTTTTGACTATTACTTCAAAGTCGAACTCCATTAATAGTAAGAACCATCATACCAATCTTCCTGTGTTGCAAGGCTTATTGACTAAATACAACAAGGCCTGATGGTCAATGAAGAACTTGAATTTGTTGGCCAAGAGGTAGTGTCTAAACTTCTTTACTGCATAAACCATTCCTAAGCCTTCCCTTTCAGTAGTCGTATAATTTCTTTCTGCTTGGTTTAATTGTCTACTCGCATAAGCGATTGGATGGTCAAGCTTCCCTTCGTCAGACGGTTGAGCTAGGATACATCCAATGGCATAGTTCGAAGCATCAACATGAATATGAAAAGGCTTGCTCCAGTTGGGTGATTTTAGAATTGGGGCTGTACTCAGCCGCTTCTTAAGCTCGTTGAAGGCCTTCTCACACTCGTCTGTCCAAGTGAACTGAGTCAATAGACCATATAAAGGCTTAGCTATTATGGCATACATGTGAATAAACCTACGGTAATATCCACAGTGTCCCATAAAGGCTTGTACTTCCTTGGCGTTCTTGGGTCTTGGTAGCTCTAAGATAACTTTAATCTTTTCTTCGTCCGTGGATATTCCATTCTTTGAAACGATGTGTCCTAGGATTTTTCCTTGCCGTACCATGAAGACACATTTTTCAGGGTTCAAACAAACTCTATACTGTCTACATTTATTGAATATTTTTCTCAGTTCCGGTATATGGTCTGGTCGTTGATTTGAGTATGTGCATAGATCATCTACGTATACTTCCATACTTCTTCTCAGAAATTCTTTGAATACATGACACATCAGTCGTTGGAAGGTGGCTGGCGCGTTAGTGAGCGCGAAAGGCATTACTCTAAATGCATAGATTCCCCATTCAGTCGCGAATGTAGTTTTATGCTGGTCCTCAGTTGCAATAGCTACTTGGTTGTAACCCGAGAATCCATCCAAGAAGCTATAGACCTCCTTGCTGGCAACTCTTTCCAAAAGATGGTCAGTGATGGGTAAAGGGAAACTATCACGTATGGTTGCTGCATTTACTTTTTTCAAGTTGATACACACCCTTAGTTTTCCGTTTTTCTTGGGCACTACTACTAGTGGCGATACCCAACCTGTGTGTTCAATCTCATAAATGAATCCTGCTGCTAGTAGTTTGTCAATTTCTTCCTTTATTTTTGCTGCATAAACTTCATTATACGTATAAGGGCGTTGTTTAGAAGGTTTTGCATCCGATGTCATAGGGATTCGATGAGCGCATATGCTGGGTTCTACACCGTTGAGGTCTTTGTACGTCCAAGCAAACACGTCTCGATACTCTCGGATGAGTCGTATGAGATCCTCTTCTTCTTCTTCCGATACATCTTTCCCAATGTATGTGCACCTCTCTTCTCCGTCTTCTATCGTTACAACAACTTTCTTGGTTTGTTCCTTGTTGTCATAGGCTTCTCCATCCCGGGCCTCTCGTTTAGGCATTTGAGTAGCTATCTTTCTTTCTTCCACTTCGTATCTTTTAAAGTGTTCTGGAACCTCGAAATGGTCTGGTTCCGGTTCCACTTTACTCGTGTCCTCTCTAGGCTCGTGGATTATTGGGATGGTTTCGATTGCTAAGACTTTTGTTGGTCTTACTTTTGATTCTTTTTGCATGGTTTCTAAATATTGTTCCTCAGAGTCAAACTCTGGTTCCATTTCTATGCTTTCGTACTCTTCTTTCCACTCTTTCTCTTCAATTTCCCCTGCTTCTACTTCTTGGAGGATAACCATGTAGAGGTTCACGTCATATCCTTCCTCGTCTATACAGTCGTTCATCGTCAATACTTCCTCATTCACACACACGTCTAATGTGGCTAGGATTTCCATCCAGCCATGTGGTTCGAAGAGTTCATCCGAAAAAATTTTAGGCATGTAATCGGGGTCTTCTATCGATCGATAGTTAGTGTGCCCTATGGGCCACTTTTGTTTTTTACACTCCTCCTTCTTTGCTTCTTTGCACATCCACAACTGGGCATCCTCGTGCATCCAAGATTGGTCACTTGATCCAGCACTGTGAATGGATAGGTCATCTTCTTCTTTGTGGACTGGATTCCATTGTAATGGAGGGACATCCCGATAAGCGAATGTGTGCAAGTTTATCTTGGTAGTGTTCCCTTGATGTTGGAGATATAATGAATCTCTGCCCCAATCTTGTACGACTCTCATCTGTCTCATGAAGGGTCGTCCTAATATCATCTCATAATTGTTTGCTTTTTCGAACTTACATATGGCTAGTGTGTGTTCAAATTCCACTCCACATGTGGTTAACTTAATTCCTTCCAATATTCCTAGGGGTCTCTCTACATGACCATCTGCTAACTGGAGTTTCATGCGAGTGGGCCGTAAGGCTGGTTTTCCCCACTTTTCCCAAATCTCCTTTGTTGCAATTCCTACCCCAGCTCCTGTGTCTAAGATAGCTTTGGTCATGTACCCATTGTAGATGACAGGTAAACAGGTATTCCCTTCATCCCCTTCACTGAACTCTCCTACTTTATCGACTGGAACCTGTATTGTGGACTTATTTTCCATTTCCTTTTCGTTTGATCCTCCATTCTTTGACAGTGGTTTCAATTGATCTGCCATTTGCTTCCACAACTGGGGTTTAAGTCGAAGCAAATCTTCCACCGTTAATTGGCATTGTACTTTTGTTTTCTTTAACTCTGTTAAGTTATGTGAACTCTCTTTTCCCTTTCCTGTTCCTTTTCCATGCACCGTGGGTGCTCGTATTATCACTGACTCTCTTTCGTACTCTCCCATATAGTTAGGCAATGTTGAAATGCTTATGGTCTCCTCTCTACCTCTATCGAGTCTTGAGATCTCCTCGTAGGCCTCCTCGAGGTTAGGATGGGGTTGACAGTCTTCCACATCTATTTCATCAAATGGTGGTGGATCGACACCATTCTTCTTCCATTGTTCTTCTCTGATTCTATCCCACAAGTCCTTGGGCCATTCTACTTCTAAGTCTGGTATGGCTGATACAGGGCCATCTTGTGTTGTCTCTTGTTCACCTTGGGGATCTTCTTTCCTAAGTTCTTTATCCTTTGGTTTGATGCATTCTTCATAAGGTTCCTGTGCAATCCTTGTCTCTGGTAGAGTTGGGATAGTCTTTTCTAGGGTTGTTTGTGCTACTTCTATGAGTTTTCTGCATATAGCTAGTCGTTCCTTTTCTAATTCCCCTCTAGGGTAGATTTTTTCATGTTGCTCGATGTTTGGTCCCATTTTGATTCTAGCTTGGTATGCTTTTAACCACATATCCAAGTCGTCTGGCTTTGGGTCTGCTAGAAGTGATCCGGGCTTCTCCCTATCTGAGCTAGGTTCGATTAGCTCAGGAGTCTCCTTAGACTTCCCTTGTTCCTTGTGTTTACTTGATTTTTCAATTTGCTTTTTATTGTTTGTACTCTTGTTCTTTGCCCATTTATCCTTGAGTTTCTCTCGTCGTTCTTTCCATTTCTGAGCTTTTGAGTTGCGGGAATTTTCACATGGATCTTCGGAATCTTCCACTATCTGAGTTGAAGGGTTTATTTTCGTGTTGTTTTTTTGTTCCTCTTCTGATTGCTGTTCTTTTTGTTGTTTTGTTTGGGCTCTAGTGATGGCTTTTAGTGGCACTGTGTACTCCTTATCACTTCCCGATTCTTCTATGACCTCTATTACATTGATTGGTGCAGAACCTTGGTTTTTTACCGGATTCTTAGGGCAATCCCTAAAAAGATGTTCCTTTCCGCAATCACTGCAATATCCTTCCCACATTCTAGGTGGTGGAGGGTTGTATGGTCGAGGGCATTCTCTAATGAAATGGTCTCCTCCACATCTAAAGCATGGTCCTCTCTACACTGGTGGTCTACTGGGTGGTCTCATGGGTTGTGGTGCTTTAGGAGCTGTATACATTAGAGTGGAAGCCTCTGCTCCATAAGTCTGATCATAGCCTTCATACCCATAGTATGTAGTTTCATAAGCCGGTTCGTATTCCATCATGTAGGCTTCATACGGATAGTACTCACTTGGTAGAGCTTCGTATCCAAGGTTTGTTGATTCTATCTGGGTCATTGTTGTGGCTGGTACTATAGCTCTTTCTAGATTTTCATCTGGTTGCGCATACTTTACTGGTACTACTTGTTGAGGTTGTGGCGGTTGGGGTCCTAGCACTGGTTGTGGTGGTGGGTATGGTGTCTGTTCAATTGGTCTAGGTACTCCCGTCTGTGCTGGATAAGGGTTGTATCTTGGGATCTCTCTGTTCGGGTCTCTAGGTGGATATCCATACGGTCGATACTGAGGTGGTTAGAAAGGGCGTGTTTGCCTATTAAATGGACAGTTCTCAGTAGTGTGATTAGTGTATTTCTGTTCTATGTGACAATACCAAGAAGCCCCTTGTTGTTGTTGCCTGTTGTATGGATAAGCTGGTTGTGCACCACCCCCTCCTCGAACACACAGGTGAGTGGGGTGATCTCCTCCACATAAGCTACATCTCCGTAGCATAGGCAATCTTTGAACTGGGGGTTGATAAGCTCTTTGCCCTTGTGCCCCTAATTTCTTGGCTAATAGCTCTGCTAATTCTTCCACGTGACTGGAGTTGGAAGAAATGGCACTCCTTGAATCGTCCGGTTTAGCGTGGCTGGACTTGCTGTTGAGGTCCTCAGCCAAGTTAGCTTCTAAATCAATACAGTCCTGAAGACACTCACTCAAAGTTTGTAGTCTTTTCACGTACACTAGCATTCTTAAGGTTCCATTAGTGAGCCCATCCAAAAATAATGAAATCATTTTTTGTTGAGTCGGTCTCTCTGTTACTGGGCATCTATCCACATACTGGTTGAACCTTCTGGCGGCATTCTTCACCGTTTCATTAGGATTTTGTTTGAAGTTGTGAATTAGCGAAGCTGAATTGTGTTTGATTCCCCTCTTAGTGAATTCTCCTATGAATTCTTGAAAAAATTGTTCCATGTTTCCAAACTGATTGGGATCTAAGGGTTGGAACCAGGTCAGAGCTGTTCCTATGAGGGTGAGTCCAAACGCCTCATACTGTACAAAGAAGTCGTCTACTTGTTCAGCTCTTAGGACTTGTTTGAATTCAGCAATGTGATCATATGGTTCTCCTGATCCATCATAAGGGTTTCTTACACACTTAGCCACTTGAATAGGCCTCAGCCTTCTAACTGGTTCAGGTGGTCTGGGCATCACAGGAAGAATAGGGACAGTTGGTCGTATTGGTGGCATTCCAGGCTGTCTTCCTATTGGTGGTTGTGGCCTTACTGGTGGTCTGTACTGGTTTCCTATCCTTGGTTGGGTCTGATAGTGTGCTTGTACTCCTGGCGTGGCAAATTGTACATGAGCATGATTAGGTACGCTCCTATGGCTGGTCTGTCCTGATGCAGCATTTTCTGTTTCTTCTTGATTTCCAAATGGATTTTGTGAGGTTGTTGCCTGCTCTCTTTGAGGAAACACAGGTGTTCCCATATATCTTAATCGAGACCTGTCTAAGATACTCACAGGCCAATACCTTCTTTGATCTTTATCTAGGTATGTGAGTCTAGTCTCATCATCCGGGTCTTTCAGTTCATAGAATGTCATGGGGTTCTCCTCTCTCCCTGGGACAGGTGAATCAGTTTGCAACAATAAGTTTGATCCATGAATCATATAGACTTCTAACAAATAGTCGTCTTGAGGTATCAAGTCACCTCTCAAGACACGTGACACTCGGGATCTGCCTCTGGGGGTGGTCACAAACTCTTCCGGTTGTGTCCTTCCTAGGTTTTCAGGGTCTGAGAGTTCCCCTCTTTCATTGATCCTTTCCGGGAATTCAGTTACAATGTAGATGTGACCAACTTTGTCAACATATGCACCTCCTTTGTATTTAACACCTGGTCGGGGTACAATTGTGGCATTCTGGGAAGTTATCATCCTGGCCACAGACCTATTTAAGCCATCCAGGTAGATTGGAATCTCCTGGGCATTGGTGGACACATACTGCAAGGAAGTACGGTAGTCCCCCTCCACAGTAGTCATGAAGCTTCTCGTTGGTGTGGGACCTTGCATGTCTTCTGAAGCCATAGGTAATTCCTCTTCCGAGTCACTAGAAGTTTCTAAGTAAACAGAGTGGTGACTAGCCTGGGCAGTACTCCCTACTGAAGATATGATACTCCTTCGACTACTTAGAACTCTTCCTGACCTCAAGTTCATTCACTCTCTTAAGCCTCTCTTTATGCTTCTTAGATTCCCCTTGGGTAGCTCACTCAATGACTCAATTAGTCTGCCAAAAGAAGGGTTTACTCTGGGCGATACCACTTCCTGACGATACTAGTCTCGGCGATACTGCACTAACCGCGATACGATACCAGAAACCCAGACGATACGATATCAATCTGGTGTCGTGATACTATCCCAGAAAACAAACGATACGACACCTCAACTATGCACGATACGATAACTGAAAATCTCGGCGATACGACACCAATGACAGTGTTGCGATACTGTCCTAAGGAACAGACGATACGATACCACAGCGATGTCGCGATACCAGAATTCTCGAGATACGATACGATCTCAAAAGACCGTCGATACGATACCAGATATAGTGTCGCGATACTTCACTAGGAAACACCACGATACGATACTGGCAAAATCGACGATACGATACCAGAGATCACAGGCAATACGATCTCACCATGATGAGTGCGATCGCGATACCAATCTTGGCGACACGATACCACTACGGTGTCGCGATACCAAGATAAGCAACCGACGATACGACACTTGGGGAAGGCCCGATTGCGATACCAAAGTAGTGTCGCGATACCAAAGTATCAAGCGATACGATACCACCCGGTAAAGTGAGGTCGCGATACTAAAAACTTAAGCGACACGATACCACAAGGGTGTCGCGATACCAAGTGTTAGTACCTGACGATACGATACCAGGGACTGGTAACGATCGCGATACCAGATCAGTGTCGCGATACCGGAATAGTGTCGCGATACCAAGACTGATATCAAACAATACGACACCTCTGGCGAGTGTCGCGATACAAGGGAATTTTGGTATCGCGATACCAAAACTCAACCGATCGCGATACTCAAGCCAAAAGGTCTCCAAACTTGAAAATTTTTATACCCCCTTGCACCTCTCACCCTTCTCCTCACTCCTAAGCCTCTGTCTCTCACAAAATATGCAATTAATCAACAATTTTCCCCCCCGCGATACTGCGCATTCCTTTTAATCATTTGTTTGTGCAAGTTTAGAGAGTTTTAGGTATTAAATCTTGGTGGGGACTCACCTTGGGTCTATCTAGCTTGCTTCTTGAGCTCTTGCACAAGCTTTGAAGGCTTGAAGCACGCGATACTGCTCGCACGATACCGGTCGCTGTCGCAGACGATACCAGTGAGCAGTGAAGTGTCAAATGAAACAAATTTTTTGGTTTTTATACTTTTTGGACAGAACTTGAAATTTTGGAATTTTTTTTTTTTGGTGATTTTTGGGGATTTTGGCCTATTCCTACTCCTCCTCTCCTCACTTCTCCTCTCCTTCTAACCTAACCCTAACTCCTTCTTCTCTTCCCTCCTCCTAAACCTAAACCTAAAACTTGTCACACACACCTCGAAGATGAGAAGTGACAAGTGCTGAAATGGTGGACTACTTGCCAATGGACAAATTTGCGTCTACAAGTACGATTCGATCACATTCGCTCTATAACTATCACGAAGGCACCTTGGTAGAGTGACTCCCCGGCAACGGCGCCAAAACGTGTGTACTTGAGCCACGAAGACTCAAGGACTTGTGCCAATGAGACTATACCTCAATTGCCACACAAGTGCATATAGTGGGTTCTTTAACACACATTTAAATGTCAATCCTAAGGAGCGACTAGCCAAGTGTATGAAGACGTGTGCACACGTGACGGAAAATGAAGTGGTTGAGCTATTCATACATGAGAAAAGACTACTACCACTCACACCTACTCAAATACTGGAAGTGTTGCCGCCAGCCTCTTTTCAGCAGTTTTAGTATTTTGAGGTTTTCTCCCAGCCCAGAACTCCGAAAATAGGCAATAGGGTACTCGTTTTGAAGCTCGAGACGAGACGAATCCAACGGTGGTGGTTTCACTCAATTCTGACCACTCTGCTTCAAGTTATGGCAGAAACAGTGAATTACGGGAGTCACAAACACCCGCGCCACAGCTTCTCCTAGCTTACGCACGCACTACAGCAGCTCAAAACAAAGGGGAAGGGGTAGACAACAGTCCTACACATGCATTTCAAGCATAACACACACATACAAGAGCAAAATGAAGATCAAAATCAGCAAGAAAGAGGCAAACTCGAAAATTCAGAAGAGCTCCTTCTTCACAATGATAAGAGATTTTTTTCTACAATGAGTCACTTTTGACTTATATACTAGTGCCCTAAGTTTGGTCCTTTCACACAAGAGACCGGCACTTTATTCACTAAGAGACTAACTTCCTACTATTGTACATGGGTAAATCACTAATCTTCTGTGGGGATGCATCTAGAGGACTCCTCTAGTGCATTTACAACGGGAAATATATACAAGAGTGGTTATGGTACAAAAGTTGTGTGTCCAAATCGGAAAAATTTTGGGGCCCGTCTTTTTCTCTGCTTTGAGCGCTCTTTGGCTCTACAACAGTTCTCCTCACAGTTCCTTGCTTACAAAAAGCATGTTCATTTGTAGTACTATGTGGGAATCTTGGTTTGAGGCTAACGAAACTAATCTCTTCATTCTGACTTACTTCTTAATTGTAGTACTATGTGGGAATCTTGGTTTGAGGCTAACGAAACTAATCTCTTCAGTCTCCTTCAGATCACATTTATTCTTTGTTTGGGGAGGCACCGAAAACTTTGTTGTCTTTGAGATTGGTTCATGTCCTCCTATGAAGAATCTACCCCATGAGGATTTCTTTTTTTTCTTTTTGCGATTAGAGGGTGATCCAAGTCCATGCACCGAAGGTACCACATGATCCTAAACCAATTCAAAGACTGATTCTTTTTAAGAAACAAACAGTATTCTAGGTATCTTTTAATTCTCTAAACTACCTCCAACATATTGTTGTTGTATCAACACAAACCCTCTATTCACAAAGGATCCTGGACAAGTAACAATTCATAGAAACTTGAAATGATCATCCCAAACATCAATTTTTCTTCTTTGAAGATATGAGTCTTCGACATCAATATCCTTAGCTAGGTTAGTGTCCTAAAATCTAATCTTGTTTCTCTACGAAGGATCTTTGGACCCAATCTTAAATCTCCACTCTTAAGAACCAAGAAGAGCCCACTTTCAATCATTACTAATAATGCAATAGGGTCTCATATCATTCCATCCATTCCATAAGGAGTGTAATTGATCAAAGTGTCTTAGAGTTACAAGGAGTGGATATAATAAGAATGTCAGCAAATCAAGACCTCTCTGCCCTAGGATTCCAACTAAAGCAAGAGTATCATCATATTAAAAGACTGATTATGGCATGAGGCACTATCATTTCTCCTAACTTCAAATATTCATTCGACAAGCATCTTCTTGTCCAAAAACACAACATCTTAAAATGCCCAAACCAACCTCACCATTTTGTTTTTATGAGATTCTGCATTTAATTTTTGGAACCTTTCTTGAGATGGGATCATGTGGATAGAAAAACGTTTTTACAAATCCGTTCCAAGTTCACAATCTCCTTGTCATTAGATCTCAAACATGCAAGAAAGTATATAATGAAGATAAGGAACATATATGATAAACATAGCTTGGAAATGACCTAGTCTAATCTTTAGCCCATCAAGGCACCGAATATCTTTGAAATTCCCAACTCAAACATTTTCACATTGGCAAGTTCCTTTCACCTCGGATCAACAAGAAACTATGGAGCTTGCCCAAACAGGAACATGAAGGCGTTTTAGTGTGGCTTATCCTCTGGAGGTTTCAAAAATGTTTTATAGATAGAAACAATGATATACTATTTGAATTTTTATGCAAAAGCACGTTGGTTTCATTCCCAAAGAGTTTTAAAACCATTGGATCTAGGCTATGAGGAACCAAAGACCATCAACGATGATGGCAAAAAAGGAGGAAGTGGATGACCTTGTCCAATAAAGTTCTTAAGGGAGATGGTATCATACCCATAAGCATTGATATCACATTTAAAAATCTTGTTCCACAACCAAAAGCGTTGATATCCCCTTTTCAAACTCACTGCCTTTATATCTTTGATACGATGGTTGCTTCATACATGAGTTCAGGTATGGTTTTATATGTAATAAACATAGTTCAAATAGAAATGATTCATGAGTTGACTCCTTATGAGAGACTATGAAGCATAAACCAATTGTGTGCTATCTACGAGTCTTTGGGTGTACTTTTTCTGCCCACATGTCTATTCAATTGAGACATAAATTTAAGCCTATATCAAACAAGTCCATAATTGTTGGATACTTAGATGAGAAGAAAGGATATAGATTCTATAATCTTATAAGAAAGGAAAGTATCATGAGAAGAGATGTTATATTTGATGAGAATGCCGCATGATATGCTCCCAAAGACATGGCTGTGATAAAGAATGATATGAATGATGATATGCATAATTTTCATGATGACCTAGAAACCAGTTGTAGACATTTTGATTACCAGGAAAGCCATCATAATGGTTCATATGAGTTGCCTATACCTAAAACCTCATGGAGTGCGAAAGAGAAAGACCATGCAAGGGGAAAGGACAAGGGAGAAAGGGAAAGAGTACACGTCTCTTTCATATATTGATGATGAGATTTGTTACACGTGGGATGCTAAAAGATAAGAAGGAAATCAATCTTCCTTGACATGCAATAAGAGAAACATGTTCAAGATGAGATGCAGAGATTCATTTTTGACGATCTAACAGAGTGAGGCATCTTGTGGATAGACTCAATCTATACAACAACTATATGAAGCTTCATTATGCATACATGAAAAAGACAATTAAGCATGATGAACTAAATACCTCTCATGATGCATCACAAAATGAAGATATATGCAAAGCAATGGATGATAAAATGAACACTTTGAAGAATAACACATGTGAATAAGTGAGATTGCCATCAAATAAAAAAACTAATAGATGCAAATGGGTGTATAAATTGAAGCACAGAAGTGATGGTTCAGTGAAGAGATATAAAGCAAATCTACCTAAAAAGCACATGCACACTTGTATGGATAGGATTGTGATGAAACATTTAGTTTAGTGGTGAGAATGACAATGGTGAGAAGCAAAGTTGCATGAGCTTCTATGAAAAATTGGAAAAATGGATGTTAAGAATACATGAGAAAGTTTAAATGTGGCAACTAAAAGGTTATGTGCATCCGATGTATAAAGACTATGTATGAAAATTCAAGAAAGTGCTTACAAATTACAACAAGCACCAATAGAATGGTCTTAATGATTTGCTAAAAAGTATCAGATCTTGATACAACCTGAATTTATACTTATGCATTAACCATGTAAAGTGCACTTGGATGTAGTTAGACATATATTTAAATGTGCAAAAAGAACATGCTATTTTTTATTGTTTTATCAGAGAAATGTTCAGCCATGTAAATATGCATACATAGATGTATATTGGGTAGAAAATGTCAAAGATCAAGGCTTAGCTAGTGGATTTTCATTTTCACTAAAAACAAGAAGATTGAGGATGAAGGAGCTACCTCCCAAGCCAACTATGCAGGGAGAGGTAGAACCTCAAGAGAAAGGGGCATAGGAGGTAAGCAAGGTAGGGGGAGAGCTTATAACTCCTCACCATGCAATATTTGTGGATTGTCAAATCAAAGTACAAATGAGTGTTACAGGAACTTCAAGAATCAGAGAGGTAGAGGATATCAAAGAGGTGGATACACACAATCAAGAGGAAGATTCAATCACCATCAAGGATACAATAACAACTACAACAACTACAATTGCAACTACCAAGGAGGATACAAATCTAGGAAAGATTACAACAATTATACAGAGGAGCAAGAGGATTCTCTTCTGATTATGAATATGACTGCAAAACCAGGTAGAAATCATGACCATCTCTTCTACGTTGACTCAGGATGCTCAAACCATGTGGCAGGCAATGTAGCTCTTCTCTCTGACTTGAAGGAACCAAAGGGTAAGCATCAAGTACAAACAGGTGATGACACGAAGCACTCACTGATCAAGGTAGGGAATGTTAAAACATCTGATGGAAATGAGAATCTGTTGAGTAGGGTTCTATATGTACCTACAATTACTAAAAATTTGATGAGTGTTGGAGAGATTATGGAAAAGGGTTTGCAGGTTAGATTCAACCAATATGGAGCATTTGTGGAGGATCCCCAACATGGATTCAAGAGGACTGCCAAAGGAGAAAAGATAGGTAGATTATTTACTTTTGAACTTGTAGATACAAAGAATATTGCACTTTATAGTTACAAAGACCAAACACTATCAGATCTTGAAATTTGGCATAAGAGATTAGGGCATGTTGGTGAAAGAACCTTAAAACAAATATGTAGAGATCAATGTGTGCTTGGGATACAAAATGTATCCAAGCAACACATGATCTATAAATGTGGTGCTTGTCATTTTCAAAAATCTCACAGTTTACCCTTCTCAAGGAAAGGCTACATGCATGAGGATTACCTAGAGCTTGTCATATAGAGATGTATGGGGGCCAATTAAGGATCCCTCAATCTTTCGATGAAGGTCTTATGTATGATTCATTAATGATCTCAATAGGTGGACTATCTTATACTTTATGAAGCACAAAGATGAAGTATTCTGTTGTTTTAGAAGGTATCTTGCACTTGTCGAGAACCAAACAAGGAGAAGTCTAAAGAGACTAAGGTCGTATGGAGGAGGTGAGTACTTCTCAAATGACTTTGATGCATTCTTGGAGGACAGAGGAATCAAGAGAGAAATTACAAGGTATACCCTTGAGCCAAATGGGGTGACAAAGAGGAGAAATAGACTAATTGTTGAAATAGCTAGGTCAATGTTACATGAGAAAAAATTACCTAATTATTTGAGGGCAGAGAGTATACCTACTGCTACATATCTTGTAAATAGTTTGCCATCCAAATCTCGGGATGACCCCATATGAAGCATGGCATGGTATAAGACCTTCACTTGATCATTGCACGATCTTTTCATGTATTGCTTATGTGCATATCCCTTCTCAAATAAGAGGTAAGCTTGACTCTAAGGCAAAGAAGTGCATCTTCATAGGATATGACCTAAATCAGAAAGGATAGAGGTTCCATAATCCTTCCAACAAAGGATTCATGGTCACTAGAGATGTTGTCTTTGATGAGAATGACTCTTGGTTTGAATGTGAATGCAGGAAAGTAAAGCTACCTTATGATTTGGAAGAGGAGTTTCCAAGCCTCACTAGGGAGGAGCGTAATCAGGTTGAAAACATCAACCCAGATGATGAGGACATCATCAACTTAGAAAAGTTCAAGGCATGGAAATCCAAAGGCAAAGTCAAGACGAAGAAGTTGGAGGATATACATCAATCATCCAACCAAGCAATCATAAGATCCGAAAGGGAGAGCAAGAAGCATGTTAGATATGGGTATGACACTTCCTTAGTTACTAAGCAATTTCTTGCAAAAGACTTGTCATTTGAAGAGCCATTATCATATGAAGAGGCAAAGAACAAGGCAGAATGGAAGGAAGCTATGGATGAGGAAATTGAAGCACTCAAGCAGAATGATGCTTGGGAGCTAGTACCAAAGAAGGAGTCTATGAAGATAATTAACTATTTAAGTCAATCATCATTGGATCTTGGCTAATGTGAGAGAACATATGGTGCTGATTTGAGGGACTTACTCAATCCAAATTCAAAATATGAGAACATAAGCTAAGAAACATTTTGTGCTTTTATATAAGTAATGTTCTTATTATTACTTACTTCAATTTTATAAATTCAATTTCTTGTAGATTTATTTCAAGTAGGAAGAAGATTGCAATACAAAATGAAAGTCCTTGTAGATTGGAGTAAAGATGGAACTAAGCTGTAGTTCTCATGACTCTTTTGCAACTTGATGATGTCATTTTTTGGGTCCAATTCATTCTATCTCATGGTTTTTGAACTTGCAAGAAACTTGTAAAACTTAGGATAAACAATATATGTTAGTTTATATACCTTCTAATTTGCAATGTTAATTTCATAGCCTTTGGATTTTCAAAAGTCTATGTTGAGTACTTTGAAATGTGGTTGTTCATAATGTTTTTTATTATGTTATGTTTAGCCATTTGCTTTGATGCAAAAATCATGATATTCTTTAGTGATCTATGCATTATTTTGGCATCACACAATCATTTTTTAACTTTCACTATTCGCTTATTTAGTTCTAAAATTGGGCTCCACTCACTTAAAAAACTTGAAACTGCTATAAAATTGGGCTTGATGTGCTCATTTTACACATTTGCACTCACCAAGAGCTATAGGTTTGTGCATGGAACTAGAATACTACACCCACACGCAATGATTGCTTCCATACCTTCCACCTCCATCAAATATCCTTGACATCATCTAATGGAGTTCTTGGATATAACAGACTACAAAGGTCATAGAGATTTGTATGATCTAGTTTGTAGAGTGCCTAATCTTGAAGGGACACTAAGCACAAACTTTGATGTGCTCGAGGAGATTACTCACTATAATAATCTAAAATTTTTTATGGCTTTTGGTGAGGATGGAAGGTACTTGTTAGATGACATGAGGTAATTAATCAAGCAATTAAATAAGAAGAAACTGAGAAAATCTATTTATCCTATGGTGCAACAACCATCGTCTTTGTCAATGAGGATCCCAAACATACACCCATGGACCTACCCCATCTTGTTACTAGGAGTTTTCTGGATGATAAAAAGGAACCTCACACAAAGCTTTTAACTTATTAGAAGAGAGTGAAAGAATAAGTAGAGAATTTCCTCATCTCCTAGCACACAAATTGAAAAAAGGAAGTACTTCACAAGATAGTCAGCCCTCCAACTTGCAGCGCTTGGAACACCCTCTACCACAGGTAGAGATGGAACTGTCTTTGGTGGTGCACATAGATGGACACGAGTTTTTATTGTAAGATGATATTGAGAAGTCATTTGGTATGCGCCTCGACAAATGTCTAAGTATTTTTTGTTCCACCTGTGATATTCCTATGGAAAACTCTTTAGATAGAATGGAAAAATCAACCATTCCATTTGTTGCTTTAGTTCCAAACACTATGTCGTTGGTGTGCGAGGAGATTTTGAGTGATGCCCACCAAAATGCCACCGAAAAGGATTCGACGGCAACAAGAGAAATAATTTTCGAGAAGAAGATTGCAACATCCCGTATTGTGGAGAATATTGGCATGGCTCACTCTTCCATTCTTCTAGATGTTGTAGGAAGAGAAGAGGATGAAGAAAGGCTTCAAGATGTAAGTATCTAATAACCTTTATGGTTGAATATGTTTCATATTTGTAGTCATTAATTGTCTATGTGCAAAAAGCAATTGAGCTTGATAAATATTCCGCAAGGAGTTGTGAGGACTGGGTTGCCCCTTGTAATGCCTATTACTTGGCAAACAACATTGGGAAATAACAAAGGAAAGATTTTGTGATTATCCACAAAGAAGATTCCCCTAAACGGCACTTCATGGCTTCGTGTGTGAAGGCCTTGTGAAAACTTATGTGTATATCTAAAATAATGGAAGGGACCAATTGTGTAATTTTGGTTAGGAATTCATTTGCCCTTACTACCATAGGAGTTAACTTTAGAGGAAAATATAAAGTCAAATAGGAATTTCTTTGCATCTTGAATTGACACAACCCCATGCAATATCCCAATCATGTTTGATAAACCAATCTCCACAATCTTTCCAAAGAAGAAATAATGTAGTGAAGAGGCTCAAGGCCAAGAGACAATTTTAAATGCTTAAAATTGAAATTATGCTTTTTTGAAATCCATGTCTATTTAATTGTGTGGTGTGCATTTATGTTTTTGACAACATACTTCATATGTTGTGCATAGTTAAATCAATGTTTCTTTAAATTTTATGTAGTGCAATTGGCTTCTAAAGGCCTAGGAATGCCAAAAAAGGGTTACCACGGTCCTACAAAAGATTTGTAGGCCCACACCCCCGTTTTTGTGGAAACCCTTAATTTTGCATTCATATACCTTCTTGAGTGCATAAAAGCACAATTACATGGTTATGAATGCACATAAACATGCACCAAGGTACAAGTACATGTAAACATGCATCAAGTTTATTGCTCTCTTGTATAAAGGCTATGCATTAACAACACCTCAAACAAGGCAAGACATATGATCCAATCATCATGCCTTGTGGTTTGATGGCCTAGAGTTGCCAAAGAAAGGCCTGCAACAAAAACATGAGATTCAGCCCTACAAAAGGTTTGGAGGGCCCAATCCCATGTTTTCATAGAAGGTTTTGTTTTTGCCATTTCCATCCATCTTGAGCACAGGGGGGCACATTTGGTCTCCTATAGGTGCATATAAACACACATCAAGGTATAAGTACATGTAAACATGCATTAAGTGTATTCCTCTCTTGTACAAAGGTTTTTAAAGAATTGCACCTCAAACCATATGCTCCAATCATCATGAAATTTAGTTGTATGGACAATAATAACCAAAAGAAGTCCTACCATAGAACCAAAAGAAAACATGGTGTTGGGCCCTACAAAACTTTTCCAAAGCCCAATCCCACATTTCCATGATAGACCTTTTTTGGTTATTCTTGGTCATTGAAAGATTTTAAAGCACAAACTAGAAATCCCATGTATACAAAATATTTGCTTAGCTTCGTAAAGATTTTGGAAAACTAGGATACACGTGCAAAGAAACTAAGGAACTTTTAAATACTTAGGAGATATATAGAATTAAAGAAAATGCTAAGAGACAAACGCTTTAGAGAACATATTTAGTAAGAAGAAGATCATATTAATCATTTGGGATATACAAAAAGTTATCTCAACAAAAAAGTTTACAAATGTTAAGGGTTACTCCCCCTAATCCTTCTAACTATCCACATATCTTTAGGTTGTATTGTCACTCTCTTTGCATGGATAACACACATGTTAGCGTCTTCTAACATGAATATTAGATATGCCTCTATAACTTCTTATAGTGCCTCAATGTTTATCCCTTGAATACAAAGTCTGGCCCGATATGTTTGAAGCTTGTCCTTCACAACTTTTCAGAATGGCCTTCATGGAATAAGAATCTCAAGAGGCTTTTGATAATGCAAAATCTCTAGACAGGCTCTTGTTTGATTTCTATGCCTTTGTGGTGCTCTTGCATTTGGAGGGATTTTAGTTTGTGTTCATTGTGGTTCACAACATGGTAGATAGTTTTTATTTTTCCTTGGAGCATGCCTAGATTGTCCCGCCACACAAGCTCTACCATATTTGCATGTTGACTTTGTTCTCTTTGTTCATTGGTTGGTCATTGCCCTTGTCTTGCACAGTGTTTTGTGTCACAGGAGCACTAGATTCTCCTCTCCGACTACACTAGAAAAGATTTTGGAAATACACTTATGATTACAAGAGCACCCACGTAGGGAAACATCCCACAACCTGGGAACGATAGGTATGGAAAACTAGATTAGAGATGATACAGGAGATCCTGCAACCAAGGATCATGAGTATGGAGCAAGATATCTCGATTACAAGAACTTCCTTCCAGTAGATGAACTGAATACAAGAAAGAACTCGACAAGATCTTGTACTACAAGATTACAAGACGACAAGACAGGAATAAGACAAGAAGGGGAACTGGACCTTGGAGAGTACTTACATGGCGGCCGCGACTCTATGAGCTCCTAAGAGTGTTATTGGCAAGACTAAGAATGAATGTGGTCAACCCCTCCTTATATAGGTTTTCCAAGGGCGGTTCAAGGGTGATTACGAATTGATCATGTCATCGATGAGGTTTTCTGTAGGTTCCCAAGTACGATCACTAATGTCATAACCTTTCCAATGAATAAGGTACTCTAATCTTCCTTGGGATATTGTCGAATATAGGACATGCTCGACTTCAAATTCTTCATGATCATTAATCTCGATATGTGGCAAAGGACTAGGTCCCCCCCCTCTCAATGGTGAAACCTGAGATGGTTGCAACATGGATACATGGAAAACTCGATGTATTCTCATGGTTCTTGGTAGCTAGAGCTTGAAGGTGACTCGATTAATCTTGGCCAAGATGGTAAATGGACCAATTCTTTGATGATCTAAATTTGCACAAGGCCTTGAAGTAAGCAAATTGTTTCTGAGTAACCACACTTTATCCCCAATTTAATACGATGGATTATGGACACGATGTTGATCCGCATAGTACTTATATTGTTCTTGAGCTTTCTGGATCTCTTCCTTGAGTTCTTTCTGAATGTCCATCAGGTACTGGGCCTTCTCTCTGGGAACTAGATTCTTGACATGATTTGAGAGTTGTATATCCATCCTTGCATGTTGTCGATAGCTTACAAAGAAGGGACTTTGCTTTAGTAGATGCATGAACACTATTGTTATACGCAAACTCTGCAAAGGGTCACAACTCAAACAAATCATTTTGGTGATAGTTGCTAGTGCAACAAAGATATTGCTCCAGGACTTGATTCACCCATTCTATTTGTCCATCAATTTGTGGATGGTTTGCTATAGATAGTTTAACTTGAACACCAAGGAGCTTCCAAAGACTATTCCAAAAGCTAGATATGAATTGTGGACCTCGATCATTAACAATATCATCAGGCAATCCATGAAGCCTAAAGATGTATCTGAGAAAAAGTCTAGTAGTGGTTGCACCTATGATTTCCTTTGTAGTTGGAATAAAGTGCGCCATCTTTGTAAATCTATCCACGATAACAAGAATGGCATCATACTTATCTGATTTTGGTAGATCTGTGATGAAATCCATAGATAGTGAAGCCCATTGCCTTTCTAGAATAGGTAAAGGTCGAAAGAGGCGATGAGGTTTATGTCGTAGTATCTTAGATTCATTGCAAATGTCACAAGTTCGAATATATTCTTTGACTTTCTTCCACATTTGAGGCCACACAAAATCTCTTGATATGAGTTCTATTGTTTTATTTACTCCAAAATGTCTTGCTGCAAGGTTGTCATGACGTTGTTGAAGTACTTGGATCCTGCGCTTTCGTGGACGGACATACAATAGGCTCTTATAGAGTAGTGATCCATCTTTTTCCTGAAATTCGTTTAGCTCTTGGACTTTTCCTTCCTTAGATTTCTGCTTAACATTACAAAATAATTCATCTTGTGGTAGATTCTTACAGATCAATTGATTCAAGGCTGAATCTTCATGATAGCTTTGTTGCGAACATTTGTTTTATGTAGGGTACAAGTTTCAAATTATGTAAATACCTTTGAGAAGTCTTCAAATACTTCAAGAAGGCTCATATTATTCATAAAATATAGCCAAAATACCACGTGAGTTCTAGAACATGGTGAGTCAAATTAGTGAGTCACAAGGGAGCTGTAGTGGTGTCCTAGTGGAAGGTCGATGTGGCTAGTTCTCAAAGTCCATCAATACTTTGCTTATTTGAGCACTTGAGTCATGTAATACCTCCACCTAAGTGTCTAACACGAATTTATATGTATTAGGAAGGTTTTAGATTAGTTCCCCATGCTATAAAAAGAGGAGAGAAGTGGTGATCTTGTGGGGAGTCCAAGACAGTCATATGTGTATCTCTACGCTGCTGTAGTTTTGTATGCAGAGATTGGAGATCTTGTATCTCCCTCATTATATATCCAAATTACATGTTTAATAGCTCATTTTAAAGCTCTTTCTTTTTACTTTCATAGTGCAATTGTCATAATCATTGGATTTTTTGAGCTCAGAGTAGTTCTCTCTGAAAGTAGTGTGTGTTCTCCGGTTTCACCCTTGCTGAAGATCTCCATTAAACCTCAAACTTGGATAGGTCATATCTCCTTGTGTATTTATCCAAATTGAGTGTTCTTTGGCACATTGGAAAGCTCGTGGTCTCTAGTATATGGGATTAAAATAGTTTTAAAATATTGTAATCCAATAGAGAATAATAAGCTCTGCAAGCATGACTGGTTTTTTGTGATGAAGTTTGTGAGAAGGTCAACTTGTTCCTAGGGGGTTCAACCTACTTCCAGCTATATTTTGGAGGTCAATAAACACCAACGTTGGTATCAGAGCAAGGAATGGAAGCTTGGAGAAGGTTATAATACCTTGATGAAGAATTAAAAGCTATTGGAGCAGCGGTTCATCGTCGACACTACACAAAGGTAGAAGGAGATAGCAAGGAAGCATCTCAAGCATCATTCAAGCAAAGAAAGGTGCATAAAATTTATTACAAAGGTAAATTTCATACTTCTTTTTATCACATATATCCAAAAGGAGGAATTTTAGTATTTACACAATCGGGGATCAACATCCACAAATAGAGAAGCTTGGTAAGAACAACTATCAAGCATGGCGATTTAGAATCACAACATACTTGCAAGGTAGAGGCTTGTATGGTTTGATTGATGGAACAAATATCAAACCTATATTACCAGAGGATCCAAATCAACAACAATTGAGGGAGTTTCTGGAATGAAAGAGACAAAAGGGTTATATTCGTTTTATCACAAAATATTCAAGATTCAATGGTAGGACACCTACAAGATCTAGACACAAGTAGAGATGTTTGGCTTGCATTGGAAAGGTTGTATGCTATAGGTAAATAACATAAAGAAAGATACAAGGACATCGGTCAATGATTACTTGTTGAAGGTTAAAGAGATTGCAGATCAACTAGGATCAATTCAAGCTCATGTGGAGGATGACGACTTGGTTGCACATACTCTCAACGGACTCAAGGATGATGAGAGATGGAAACCATTCATTACTTCAGTTTATGTTAGAGGAGAATTACCAAACTTTGATCAGCTTGTTGCTCTTATGGTCACAGAGGAGATGAATCTAAATGCTTCTACTTCAAATCAAAAAGGATCTTAAGGACAAGGTCTTTATGTAGGATCATCAAGAGGTGGAAACAGAGGAAGAAGAGGTTCAAATAGAGGTCGAGGAAGAAGGAGAAATGATCAAGGGACTTCAAGTGGCTTCCTCAACACAAGAGGAAGAGGAAGATCAAGTGGCTCCCAAATCATACAAACTATTTCTCTTATGGTATGCATCGAATAGCATAGCTTGATCTATGGCACAAAAGGATTGGACACATGAATGTACACAGCTTAAAGGAGCTATCAAAGAAGAGGATTATTGAAGGATTACCTGATCTTACTAAGCAACATATGGTGCATCTTTGTGAAGCATGTCAAATGGGTAAGCAGAGTAGACAGCCTTTAAAGCACTCAAGCTATGTAGATAGTTTAACTTGAACACCAAGGAGCTTCCAAAGACTATTCCAAAAGCTAGATATGAATTGTGCACCTCGATCATTGCCAATATCATCAGGCAATCCATGAAGCCTAAAGATGTATCTAAGAAAAAGTCTAGTAGTGGTTGCACCTATGATTTCCTTTGTAGTTGGAATGAAGTGCACCATCTTTGTAAATCTATCCACGATAACAAGAATGGCATCATACTTATCTCATTTTGGTAGATCTGGGATGAAATCCATAGATAGTGAAGCCCATTTATTTACTCCAAAATGTCTTGCTGCAAGGTTGTCATGACGTTGTTGAAGTACTTGGATCCTCCGCTTTCCTAGACGGACATACAATAGGCTCTTATAGAGTAGTAATCCATCTTTTTCCTGAAATTCGTTTAGCTCTTGGACTTTTCCTTCCTTCTGCTTAACATTACAAAATAATTCATCTTGTGGTAGATTCTTATAGATCAATTGATTAAAGGCTGAATCTTCATGATGGATTTGTTGCGAACATTTGTTTTATGTAGGGTACAAGTTTCAAATTATATAAATACCTTTGGGAAGTCTTCAAATACTTCAAAAAGGCTCATATTATTCATAAAATATAGCCAAAATACCACGTGAGTTCTAGAACATGGTGAGTCAAATTAGTGCATCACAAGGGAGCTGCAGTGGTGCCCTAGTGGAAGGTCGATGTGGCTAGTTCTCAAAGTCCATCAATACTTTGCTTATTTGAGCACTTGAGTCATGTAATACCTCCACCCAAGTGTCTACCACAAATTTATATGTATTAGGAAGGTTTTAGATTAGTTCCCCATGCTATAAAAAAAGGAGAGAAGTCGTGATCTTGTGGGAAGTCCAAGAGAGTCATATGTGTATCTCTACGCTACTGTAGTTTTGTATGTAGAGATTGCAGAGCTTGTATCTCCCTCATGATATATCCAAATTACATGTTTAATAGCTCATTTGAAGGCTCCTTCTGTCTACTTTCATACTATCAATTGTCATAATCATTGGATTTTTGAGCTCAGAGCAGTACTCTCTGCAAGTAGTGTGTGTTCTCGGTTTTCATCCCTTCTAAAGGTCTCCAATAACCTCAAACTTGCAGAGGTCATATCACCTTGTGTATTTATCCAAATTGAGTGTTCTTTGGCTCATTGGAAAGCTCAGGGTCTTTAGTATATGGAGAAAAACAGTTTTAAAAGATTGCAATCAAATAGAGAACAGTAAGCTCTACAAGCATGATTGGTTTTCTGTGATGAAGTTTGTGAGAAGGTCAACTTGTTCCTAGGGGGTTCAACCTACCTTTATCCTCTACGGAAGTAGAGTACAGATGCCTGACCTTAGCAACTCAAGAGGCAATATGGTTAAAGGCATTGTATATAGATTTGTGACTTGTGAGTTCCAAATCACACATTTTTGGAGATAATGTAAGTTCCATGCATCTAGTGGCAAACCTTGTTTTCCATGCAAGAACCAAACATATAGAGGTTCATTTGCACTTCATCAGGGAGAAGCTCATGGCAAAGGAGATCGACATTTCTTTTGTTCCTACTAAAAAGCAAGTAGCAGATGTGATGATGAAGGTAGTTGATGAAATGAAGCTTTGTAGGTTCAAAGTTATCATAGGTATTCGACCTATCAAAGAATGATGACTCAAGCATACTTTAGCTTGAGGGGAAGTTGTTGGAACATCAGGCTTACACTATGCTTGAGATGGATTTGATCTACATCAAAGCCTATCGCATCTAAAGAATATCTGTTAAAGAAGTCTTTTTTCTTATGCTAACTTATTGTATTTTGTTTTAAAGATATTTCATGGACCTTTTACCATTGTAAGAGCCTTAAGCTTTACACATGTAAAATTAGAAAGATAGATAGAGCCTAAATCCCACAAATTTGTAGTGGTTGAGTTGCATTCAATCAAGCGATCAATCACCTAAAAGTAGATCAAACTAAATCTTCACTTTTCCTAGATTGTAGGAAAGTGGATTGATTCCCTCCAACAACCATTCCCACCTTCATTTGAATTCAAAATCCACTTGTAGAGATCGTGCAACACTCCTAGAGTCTATATAAAGACTTGAAATCACTTCTACAGAACCTGAAAGCAATATACATACACTTGTGACCATCATTGTCTTGCTCCTTCAATTTTATGCATCATCTTCTTCGCCAACAGTAATCATGCAGAGGCTGCTTGTAGAGGAGGTACTGGGGTATCTACTTTTAGCAAGATCATGCAATATTCACTTCCAGTACTTTCCCTACTCAAGGGAAGTTCTCCTTAGGGAAGTATACCCTTTAACATTTGTGTGAGTAGGTAGATCGTAATAATTGCACAGAATTGTAAATACTCAGGAAGAATATTAATGACAAATGACAATAGCGCAAGACTAAACCACTCCTTAGTTGGAATAGATGATTACAACGTAGGCAAAGAAAATGCTCCAGAAGCTGATGCTCTGCGCTAACATGTCAATCCAGAACAAAACAGAATCAATTCAAGAGATTCGTCCAATAAAATGAACACAACTATATGAAGACTTACACTGCTCAATACACACGTATGAAGACTTGTTCTAATGGAAGAGCACGAAAATACCACTGACTCAAACTAAATGACAAAACCAAGCCACTTCTTTACACTACAGTGCTATTAACCCTCCATTGGGAAGCCCACGTTCTGTATCCTCACCACAAAGCGACTTCCTACAGTAGGCTTGTAGTCACAGAGTGCAAAGAGAGGACCAAAAGAGATGCCGGAAATAAGCTCTATACCTGTCTGTATATGGATCCCCAATAAGTACTAGTCCAGTTGTTTTATAGGCTCCCATACGCCAAGAGGGCCTTGCTGATTCCTCACGTCCACTGAATATGCACTAATTGATTACCCCAAAATCGGAGGGGTAGATCAAATATGCCACTAGTTTTGAATTGGATCCTCAAAAATAGGCAATCATCACGAATGGTGGCAACATTCATTTATCCTTTTACACTTTTACTACTTACACTTTTACTATCACTTCTGAATGTAAGTTGAGACCCTCATTATGTGTTGCCCGTGATATTGTAATGACCCTCAGAAGCACATCCTTCACATAATTCTTCACATAATTCTTCACATAATTCTTCACATAATTCTTCACATAACATAGAATGAGGACAATTGAAGGTCATCTCCTATAACATATATTGTGTATGTCAACGTAAGATAACATATATATAGAGAAGCACCACCAAAGTCTCCCCATTTTTTGCTTATTGTAGCACAAATGGGTCCTCATCTTCTTCCAACCATGTCCAGCTCTCTGTTTCAACTCCTCTACAAGATGAGGCATCCGTTATTTATGTTGCTACTGTGAATGGGACCGAGGGGATGGAGGAGGCAGAGGTGGAGGGGATGGAGGAGAAGGGGATGGAGGAGGAGGAGATGGAGGAGGTGCAGGTGGAGGTGGAGGGGGAGATGGTGGTGGAGGTGGCGGAGATGGAAGAGGGGGGGGGATCGAGGAGGAGGCGGAGGTGGAGGTGGAGTTGGGGGGGAGATGGTGGGCCGTGCGGGGGAATATGAGGGGGTGGCGGGGGGTGGCTGTGAGGAGGGGATGGAGGAGGATGAGGGGATGGTGGAGGCGAAGGTGGAGGGGATGGAGGAGGAGGGGATAGAGGAGGAGGAGATGAAGGAGGCAGAGGTGGAGGTGGAGGGGGGAATGTGGACTATGGGGGCAAAGGGGGGAAACATGAGGGACTTGCAGGGGGTGGCTGTGAGGAGGGGATGGAGGAGGGGGAGGGGATGGCAAAGGCGGAGGTGGAGGGGATGGAGGAGTGGGAGATTGTGGTGGAGGTGGAGGAGGGGGGGATGGAGGAGGAGGAGATGGAGGAGGCGGAGGCGGAGGTGGAGGGGGAGGGGGAGGGGGAGGGGGAGATGGTGGACTATGGGGGCTGAGGGGGGAAATATGAGGGGCTCGCTGGGGGGTGGCTGTGAGGAGTGGATGGAGGAGGGGATGGAGGAGGGGGAGGGGATTGAGGAGGCAGAGGTGGAGGGGATGGAGGAGTGAGAGATGGTGGTGGAGCTGGAGGAGGCGAGGGGATGAAGGAGAAGGAGATGGAGGAGGCGGAGGTGGAGGTTGAGGGGGATGAAAGAGATGGTGGGCTGTGGGGGACTGAGGGGGGAAATATTTGGGGCACATGGGGGGATGGCTATGGGGAGTGGATGGAGGAGGAGGAGGGGATGGAGGAGGCAGAGGTGGAGGGTATGGAGGAGGAGGGGATGAGGAGGAGGAGATGGAGGAGGCGAAGGTGGAGGTGGAGGGGGAGTGGAAGATGGTGGACTATGGGGGCTGAGGGGGGAACTATGAGGGGCTCATGGGGGGTGGCTGTGAGGAGGGGATGGAGGAGGCAGAGGTGGAGGGGATGGAGGAGTGGGAGATGGTGGTGGAGGTGGTGGAGATGGAGGAGGGGGGGATGGAGGAGGAGGCGATGGAGGAGGCAGAGGTGGAGGTGAAGGGGGATGAAGGAGATGGTGGGCTGTGGGGGTTGAAGGGGGAAATATGAGGGGCATGCGGGGGGGGGGGGGGGGGGGGATGGGTATGAGGAGGGGATGGAGGAGGAGGAGGGGATGAAGGAGGCAGAGGTGAAGTGGATGGAGGAGGAGGGGATGGAGGAGGACAAGATGGAGGAGGCGGAGGTGGAGGTGGAGGGAGAGGGGGAGATGGTGGTGGAGGTGGTGGAGATGGAGGAGGGGGAGAAGGTGGTGGAGGGTGGCTGTGGGGCTAGGTGGGAGAGAGAGAGAGAGAGAGAGAGAGAGAGAGAGAGAGAGAGAGAGATGCCGTAGGGAGGGGTGTGTGTGCGGGGGCTCTAGGGGAAAAGATGAGGGGGTGGCGGGGGGTGGGTTGTGGGTGGAAGAGAGAGAGAGAGAGAGAGAGAGAGAGAGAGAGAGAGATGCTACAGGGGGGGGTGTGTGTGGGGGCTGTGGGGGAAAAGATGAGGGGGTGGCGGGGGGTGGGCTATGGGAGTTGTGGGGGGAAGAGAGAGAGAGAGAGAGAGAGAGAGAGAGAGAGAGAGAGAGAGAGAGAGAGAGAGAGAGAGAGAGAGAGAGAGAAATGTCGGCTGTGCACTACAGACCCTATTGCACCGCTCCCTCTCTCTCTCTCCCTCCCTCTCTCTCCCTCGCCACGTCTCTCTCTCTCTCTCCCCCTCTCTCTCTCTCTCTCTCTCTCTCTCTCTCTCTCTCTCTGACTGGGCACCCCGCCACTCCACACCCCGCGCTTCCCGCACAACAGCCCCTCACCCCGCCCCTCTCTCTCTCTCTCTCTCTCTCTCTCTCTCTCTCTCTCTCTCTCTCTCTCTCTCTCTCTCTCTCTCTCTCTCTCTCTCTCTCTCTCTCTCTGACCCCGCACCCCACCCCTCCACACCCCCGCACTTCTCGCACCACAGCCCCGCACCCCGCCCCCCCTCTCTCTCTCTCTCTCTCTTTGTCTCTCTCTCTCTTTCTCTCTCTCTCTCTCTCTCTCTTTGTCTCTCTCTCTCTCTCTCTCTCTCTCTCTCTCTCTCTCTCTCTCTCTCTCTCTCTCTCTCTCTCTCTCTCTCTCTCTCTCTCTCTCTCTCTCTCTCTCCCTCCCTCGCTCCCCCCACCCCCCCTCGCATTTTTTCCCTGCCACTCCATAGAGTCCGGAGCCCCACCCCCCGCGCAACTCTCCCCCCGCCTCCGCGAGTCCCTCTTTCCCTTACCCCCTCCCAATCTCGCCTAAGCCCCACCCCCGCTGCTCTAGCCTCCCCCGCTGCCACCACTATCCCCACTTACCCCGCAGCTGCTCCCTCTTCTTCCCCCGCCTCCGCAGCCTTGCACACTCACCACCTTAGCCTCCCCCTCCTACCCACTCGCACCCCCAGCGCACGCTCCCCCGCAGCCCAAACCTCCACACACACCCCCTACAGTTGTGCCTGGTGGTAATTTGGCTAAAGTGCAGAGAGGAATATGCACTAATAGTGCATTTGAACCTTCTTCGATGATGGCTAAATGTGACCCCAGACATGGGAAATACATGGCTTGTTGATTGATGTATCAAGGACATGTTGTTCCAAAGGATGTTAATGCAGCTGTTGCGACAATCAAGACAAAGAGAATGATTCAGTTTGTGGATTGGTGTCCTACTGGTTTCAAATGTGGAATGAAATATCAATCCCAACACCCACACCCACCACCATCTCCACCACCCCGTCCACCCCCTCATCCCCACAACCCCCACATCCACCCCCACCACCATCTCCACCACCCCCTCCACCCCCCTCATCTTTCCCCCACAACCCCCACACTGACCCCCACCACCATCTCCACCGTGCCCCTCCATTCCCCTCATCGTTTTCCCCACAACCCCCACACCCACCCCCACCACCATCTCTGCCGTGCCCCTCCATTCCCCTTATCTTCTTCCCCAAAACCCCCACACCCACCTCCATCAACATCTCCACCGTGCCCCTCCATTCCCTTCATCTTTCCCCCACAACCCCCACACCCACCCCCACCACCATCTGCACCGTGCCCCTCCATTCCCCTCATCTTTTCCCCACAACCCCCACACCCACCCCCACCGCCATCTCCACCGTGCCCCTCCATTCCCCTCATCTTTCCCCCACAACCCCCACACCCACCCCCGCCACCATCTCCACCGTGCCCCTCCATTCCCCTCATCTTTCCCCCACAACCTCCACACCCACCCCCACCACCATCTCCAACGTGGCCCTCAATTCCCCTCATCTTTTTCCCCACAACCCCCACACCCACCCCCACCACCATCTCCACCAACCCCTCCACCCGTTCATCCCCACAACCCCCACACCCACCCCCACTACCATCTCCACCATGCCCCTCCATTCCCCTCATCTTTTTCCCGACAACCCCCACACCCACCCCCACCGCCATCTCCACCGTGCCCCTCCATTCCCCTCATCTTTTTCCCGACAACCCCCACACCCACCCCCGCCACCATCTCCACCGTGCCCCTCCATTCCCCTCATATTTTTCCCCACAACCCCCACACCCACCCCCACCACCATCTCCACCCCCTCCATCCCCCCTCATCTTTTAAAATTAGCTCTTTGTTCATGCTTTTCATATTGAACATGCTTTGGCAAAAGTTCTTCTGATGATTGTCACATTGGTGTTTTTAAAGCATGAAGAAGATGACTCTTCCAATTAAGGAATTCATTGGGGGATTAGTGGGGTTAAAATCAACCCTCCATCCGCACCACCCACCATCTCTCACACTCAATGGATCATTCCAATATCACCGGCGAAATAAAATGAGGATCTCAGCTTGCAAGTAAAAGGGTAAAAGTGTAATTGGTAAAAGTGAAAGTGGAGAAATGTCTGTTGCCACCAACCATCCATGACGACTGCCTATTTTTGTGGATCCAATTGAAGACTGGTGGCATATTTGATTTACCCGTCCAATTTTGCGCAATCAGCCGGCGCATGATCAGTGGATGCGAGGAATCGGCAAGGCCCTCTTGGCCTATTGGATCCTATAAAAGCAATGGACTTGTGTTCATTTGGGATACACACATATACATATGTACGTACAGGGGTCCTCTCTTGGCACTCTCTAGCTACAAGCCTACTGTAGGAAGTCACTTTGTGTTGAGGATACAGAGCGTGGGCCTCCTAGTGAGGGCTAATAGCACTATAGTGTGAAGAGAGTGGCTTGGTTTTGTCATTCAGTGTGAGTCATTGGTATTTCATGCTCTTTCCCTTAGAGCAAGTCTTCCTACTTTGTATTGATCAGTGCTAGTCTGCATCTAGTTGTGTCCATTGTACGGATTGGATGAATCCCTTGTATTGATGTTGTTTAGTTCTAGAGTGGCATGTTAGCCGAGAGCATAAACTTTTGAGCATCTCTTTTGCCTATGTTGTAATCATCTGATTCGAGCTAAGGAGTGGTTGGTCTTCCATTATTGTCATTTTGTCAGTAATATTATCCCTAAGTATTCACAACTCTGTGCAATTATTGATATTTGCCTACTCACAGAAGTGTTAAAGGGTATATTTCCCTAAGGAGAACCTCCCTTGAGTAGGCGAAGTAATGGAGTGCTTGGTGCATGCTCCTGTTAAAAGTAGATACCCCAGTACCTCCTGTACAGACCCCCACATCAAGTCTTTACACCATCCTGGTGCAACTTTTCCTTCATTCTCTTATTGAATAGACCAAATAAACTCCAACACTGAATGAAATGTGATATGTACAGTGGATGAAGTTCTTCCATCTTGACTTAATGCAGGTAATTCTTCACCCTGGATAGATTACCCAGGGGTATCCTCTTACCCTTAAAATCCTCCAAATGCACTGCTCCATGTTGTAATACCTTTATCACTCTCTATGTTCCTATCCATTTGGGTGCCAATTTGGTTAAAACTGCTGGAATTTGATGCACCAAAACCAAGGATCCTTCCTGTACTTCATTGGACCTAAGATACTTGTCGTGCAGTCTCTTGCGCTCTTCTTGTGTTACCTAAAGTTTTTGCATTGCTCCTTCTCTCTATTCTTCTAATGCCACCAATCTCCTAATTAGAGCTTCAATTCCAACAATTTTGGCTCCAATTTCTTTTTTGATAATAAATTCGAATGGTGCTTATGCCTCTTTTCCATATACTAAGCAAAATGGACTCTCACTAGTGGTTCCCCTTCTTGTCATTCTGAAAGCCCAAGTTGCACCGATCAATGCTTGCGGCCAAAAGCTTTGATGATCAAAAGATAATTTACGCAGCAACCCAATCAAACTCTTATTGGAGATTTTTGCTTGGCCATTTACCCTTGGATAGTAGGCACATGAATTTTTATGAAAAACCTTGTATCTGTCAAATATAAATTGGAGCAATTGATTCACAAAATGTGTGCCTCTATCACTAGTGATTTCCAATGGGCAACCAAATCTTGAGAAAATAAGTTTATACAAAAACTTAGCTACTGTTAAAGTTGTGCAATCCACAGTAGCTTTAGCCTCAATCCATTTAGTTGCATAACATGTGGCCATCAAAATATACTTCTTACCCCCAGGTTGACCAGTTGGACTAATTGGTCCTATGAAATCAAGGCCCCATCGTTCAAATGGGAGCCATCTTGTACATATGACTAATAATTGGAAAATCAATCTGGTTGGCCTAGGAGCACACCTCTGACAAATGTGGCATTTTCTTTAGCAAACTTGAGCGCATCTCCATAGATATGAGGCCACCATAGTCCTTTGTGGATGATTTTGTGAGCGAAATCTTTTCCTTTTAGATGCCCTTCAGTGTGTGCTGCCTCAAGCAAAAGAGTTACCTCCTCTGGATAAACACACTTTCTCAAGATAACATCCTCACAATATCTATATAAATTTCCATTTATAAGTGAGTACCATTTGGTTTTAAGGAGCAATCTTCTCTTTTCTATAGGTTTCAAGTGTTCTCAAAATTTTCCAGTAGTGAGAAAATGGAGAATTCCATCATACCAATCAGCCTGAGTTGCTACTACGAAGAGATTACTATCCAGGAGTTCATCATTAATACCTGTTGCCTTCTCGCTCATTGCAGTCGTGGATACTTGATCTTCCATTTAGTGCTCTCTTCCTGGCTTAATATGAATATCAAAGTTAAATTCTTGAAACAGGAGTAACCATCTCCAAACCCTTCCAGCTACTCTAGGCTTCTTTATCAAGTACTTCAAGGGCTGATGGTCAGATATGACTATAAAATGTACACCGAGAAGGTAATGCCAAAACTTTCGAAGAGCAAAGACAATAGCCAAACCTTCCCTTTGGGTCGTATTGTACTTCCTTTCTACCTTGGTGAGTAGTCTGCTGGCATAGGAGACAGGTCTATCAACCTTGTGTGATGATGGTTGAGCTAGAACCGCACCAACAGCATGAAGACTGGCATCTATATGCACATGAAACTCTAATGACCAGTTGGGAACACTTAAAAGTGGAGCAGTACATAACCTCAATTTTAGTTCACAAAATGCTTTCTCAGCTTCAACACTCCATGAGAAGGGGACCTTTTTACTGGAAAGCCCTGATAAGGGCTTAGCTATTTCTGAATACATTCGTATAAATCTTCTATGGTATCATGCATGGTCCAAGAAACTTTGCACTTCCTTTGGGGTTTGTGGAATAGGCATGGAAAGGATAGCAGTAACTTTTGCAGGGTCAACCGATATTCCTTTAGCGGATACTATGTGACCAAGGAGAGTGCCCTTAGTGACCAAAAAGTGACATTTAGCAACATTTAACTTCAAACCTGTTCTGAGGCATTGCTCAAAGATTTCCTTTAGATTATCCAAATGATCATGGAAATCTTGAACTGCTGCTCTTCTATCTGTGACTGAAAACACTGAAAATTCATCCATGAAAATGTGCAAAAAGGTTGTTAACCACTTGCCCAGTATCAGATACATTGTTCTATTAAATGAAGCTGGTGCATTTTTCAAGCCGAAAGCCATGCGGGTATAGACGTAAGTGCCCCATGGAGTAACAAAGGCTGTCTTGTCCCTATCATCAAGGTGGATCACTATCTGATTGTAGCCACTAAAGCCATCCTGAAAGCTATACAAAGTGTGTCCGGTTACTTCCTCAAGTACTTGCTCTGTGAAGGGTTGAGGATATCCATCTTGAACAGTTACCTTATTCAAGGCATGAAAATCGACGCAAACTCTTATTTTTCCACTATCTTTCTTGGGTACAATAACCATAGAGGAAATCCACCTAGAATGTTCTACTGGAACAATTATACCTCCTGCTTCTAGTTTTGTAATTTCCAACTTTACTACCTCTGCATACTTTCGATTGAGTCGATACCTCCTACTTCTTGTGGGCACGGCTCCTTCAACTAAGCGTATTGAGTGTAATCCAAGTTCCTCTGTTATCCCTGTTAAATCTTTGTAGGACCATGCGAAGACATTTTTATAAGAAAAAAGTAAAGAAGTTACCTTCTACAGTAAAGGGGAATAATGCCATAGCCAAGAGGTCAAGTGGACAACTTGAGGGTGTTCTTCATCTCCTAGATTTACTTCTTGAACAAGAGTTTCAGGACTAGTCTTGTTTGAGAAATCATCTCCACTGTATGCAGGAGTGGAATTTAGCTTATACTCTGCAATATGTTCTCTGGTCCATCCTTGAGGTATATCTGAAAAGGGGAGAACTTCTCTGCATTTAGGCTCATAACTCTCCTTCCCTAATACTTCTATAGTTGTTGCCCCTTCAATGTTTGTACTCAAGTGCAAACTCTCATTCTCTAATTCCTTCTGAACTTCATGCCCCTTTTCTGCAACTCCTTCCTCTGCAACTTCTTCCTCTATTTCATTGACTTCCATCGTGCAACACTCTATACTTTCCATCATCCAGTTCAATAATGTATCCTCTTCTTGGTGTAAAGAGGGCATTACCTGAGTGTCCACATTATACCCAGTAGTTTTCCCTGAGTCGAATCCTTCTTCCAATTGTAGTTGTAGTGTGCTATTGGTGTTTGTTGAAATCCACAGTTTATTTTTCCTCTCCCCAGGGGTAAAGGGTAAGAAGTCTCCTGTGGAAGTGCAATAACAACAAAATCTAGAACAAAGTGACAACCCTGTACTATCATCAGTACCTTTTCGATAATGCCAAGCGGCACAACTCGATGTTGATCTTCTAGCGTAACCGTGAATGGTGCCATCTTGGTGGGGTTCAAATTTTGTTTCCTCATTGTGAAATCTGGCATCAAATTAATGCCATAACCTCCATCTATAATCACACCTGTGAGAGCTTCATCCTTTATAAGAACAAATAACCTTGAGCTTTGGTAGTCTGGTAGGGGTGCAGGGGGGTTGGCTCAGGTTAGCAGAGTGTATAATCTTTAATAAGTCACTTCTTATTTTTTAATCCATCTTTATGAGTTTGCATAGACTAATCTTGTCATTAATACCTTTCAAGATTGCTCAATGTTTACCTCATGTGTGTCTTCTTGCATACTTGTTGGTTGGTCCCTTAGTGAAGTAGTCATCCTTTCATAAGCTCCTTCAATATCTGCTTGGCCTTTCCACCCAGCCTTCTTTTCCTCCTCTTTATCTTGGAGTCCTTGTTGTTCCTCTCTACAGATTGCTGTCACTTATCTGGCTCTAGTCATCATGGGTACTGACGAAGATGAAACAACATAAGACTAAGTGGTCATACCTTCTACTTGTGGGGAGACAACAATCATGTGAATTGGAGCAGGGCGGCTCCTTGGGCAATCTTTGGTATAGTGATCCTTAGCCTCTCGACAATGCTGACAAGGAGGTGCATCTTCTGGAGGGGAACACCTATTTTGCATATGGCCATACTCACCACAACGTTAACACATCAATGGCCTATTATATCTAGGCTTTGTTTGACGGTTCTCCTCTCTATTAGGTGCATTTGAAGTACTAGCATAATATGAATCCAAAGCTTGAGGGCTACCTCGTTGTTGTGTACCCTTGAGGTAGTAAGATTCCCTAGCTTCATGGCCATCCTTTCCACAATATTGAAAACTTACCCTATTAGGACAATTAGCATTGGAATGCCCACTATTGTTACATATTGTACACCGAATCTGCCTTCTTATATCTTGAGTGTTCTGCAAATCTTCTAATATACGACGGAGTTGGGCTACCTCATCATCAGTGCGACGCGATGGTGGTGGCAAGACCTTCTTTTCTTGGTGATTTTGCTGCATTCTCAATGCCTCCAGTTCTTTCCTCAGTTGCCCAATAGGGTCTAGTTCTGCTGCATAATTTGGTTGTGTCTCCCCTTCAAAATGTTGCCTAGCTTCTTCAATGCATGATATCACTGCAACAAAATCATTAAGGGTTGCATCCAATCTAAGAGACTCACGGAGCTTCTGCTGAGATGACCTGGGCAAAGACTTTTCTATCCATTTTTTAACCAAGAAATCACGTAGAGCATGTGGCAGACGTGCAACAAGTGCTTTTTTCCTAGTGTGAAGTTCGTGAAAGGATTCACCTGATCTTAGCCTTAGGTCCTCTAGCTCATCTAGAGCTCTTTCCGAGGAGTCACTTGGTCGAAATGTGTGTGAGAACGCCATCTGCATATTGACTATACCATTTGTCAGCAAGGGCTTCCAATGCAGATGGGAAGAGTACGAGCATTGCATCCTCTCTATTCTACAGACCTCGTCCACGGCATAGGGAGATGAATCTCCTCACATGGTCATCAGCATCCTCCTAAGCTTGCCCCTTAAAGGTAGGGAACTTGATATTGAGTCTAGAGAGTAAGTGAGAGAGATCCTCCATTGCCACTGGTGTTTCCTCTGACGTATCTCAGGAGAAGTCCAATGTTATCCTATGCTTCTCCTTTGACAATGGTGTTGCACCCAAATCAATAGATAAATCAAACAGGGTAGAGGAGATCCAGGTTCACCATTCGAAGGTAAAGCTGATTTTTTAAGGCTCCTCTGTACACGAAGAGGCTCCTTATCTACTCGAGTATGGGTCATGTACCTATTTACAAGATGCAATATGGAAGAAATAGTGGAAAAAGACTATTTCTATGCTCAAGGACTCTCAGAGAAATGCAAGGGTCCCATATGGCATACCAAACTGTAGAGGAGGTACTCGGATATCTACTTTTAGCAAGATCATGCAATATTTACTTCCAGTACTTCACCTACTCAAGGGAGGTTCTCCTTAGGGAAGTATACCCTTTAACATTTCTGTGAGCAGGCAGATCGTAATAATTGCATATAATTGTAAATACTCGGGGAGAAGATTAATGAAAAATGACAATAGGGAAAGACTAAACCACTCCTTAGTTCAAATAGATGATTAGGACGTAGGCAAAGGAAATGCTCCAATAGCTATGCTCTATGCTAACATGTCAATCCAGAACAAAACAGAATCAATACAAGAGATTCGTCCAATAAAATGAACACAACTAGATGAAGACTTGCACTCCTCAGTACACATGTATGAAGACTTGCTCTAATGGAAGAGCATGGAAATACCAGTGACTCAAACTAAATGACAAAACCAAGCCACTTCTTTACACTAGAGTGCTATTAGCCCTGCACTGGGAAGCCCACGCTCTATATCCTCACCACAGAGTGACTCCTACAGTTGGCTTGTAGTCACAGAGTGCAAAGAGAGGACCAAAAGAGACGCTAGAAATAAGCTGTATACGTGTCTGTATATGGATCCCCATTAAGTACTAGTCCATTGCTTTTATAGGCTCCCATAGGCCAAGAGGGTATTGCTGATTCCTCACGGCCACAAGTCTTGAATTGGATCCTCAAAAATAGGCAATCGTCATGAATGGTCACAACTATCATTTATCCTCTTACACTTTTACCACTTACACTTTTACTGTCACTTTTGAATGTAAGCTGAGACCCTCATTATCTTCCGCATGTGATATTGTAATGACCCTCATAAGCACATCCTTCACATAATTCTTCACATAATTCTTTACATAACATATTAGAATGAGGAAGATTGAAGGTCATCTCGTGTAATATTGTGTATGTTGATGTAAGATAACAAATATAAAGAGAAGCACAACCAAGGTCTCCCGGTTGTTTGGTGGAGATGGTAGTGGAGGTGGTGGAGATGGAGGGGGGGGCGGGGGATCAAGGAGGAGGAGATGGAGGAGGCGGAGGTGGAGGTGGAGGTGGATTTGGGGGGGGAGATGGTGCGCCGTGGTGGCTGAGGGGGGGAATATGAGGGGGTGGCGGGGGGTGGCTGTGAGGAGGGGATGGAGGAGGAGGAGGAGGGGATGAAGGAGGCGGAGTTGGAGGGGTTGGAGGAGGAGGGGATAGAGGAGGAGGAGATGGAGGAGGCAGAGGTGGAGGTGGAGGGAGAGGGGGAGATCGTGGACTGTGAGGGCTGAGCGGGGAAATATGAGGGGCTCGCGGGGGTTGGCTGTGAGGAGGGGATATACGAGGGGGAGGGGATGGAGAAGGCGGAGGTGGAGGGGATGGAGGAGTGGGAGATGGTGGTGGACGTGGAGGAGGGGGGGATGGAGGAGGAGGAGATGGAGCAGGCGGAGGTGGAGGTGGAGGGGGATGAAAGAGATGGTGGGATGTGGGGGCTAAGGGGGGAAATATGAGGGGCGCATGGGGGGATGGTTGTGAGGAGGGGATGGAGGAGGCGGAGTTGGAGGGGATGGAGGAGGAGGGGATAGAGGAGGACGAGATGGAGGAGGCGGAGGTGGAGGGGGAGGGGAAGATGGTGGACTCTGGGGGTTGAGGGGGGAAATATGAGGGGCCCACGGGGGGTGGCTGTGAGGAGGGGATGGAGGAGGGGGAGGGGATGGAGGAGACGGAGGTGGCAGGGATGGAGGAGTGGCAGATGGTGGTGGAGATGGAGGAGGGGGAGATGGAGGAGGAGGAGATGGAGGAGGCGGAGCTGGAGGTGGAGGGGGATGAAGGAGATGGTGGGCTATGGGGGCTGAGGGGGGAAATATGAGGGGCGTGCAGGGGGTGATGGTTGTGAGGAGGGGATGGAGGAGGAGGAGGGGATGGAGGAGGCAGAGGTGGAGGGGATGGAGGAGGAGGCGATGGAGGAGGAGATGGAGGAGGCGGAGGTGGAGTTGGAGGGGGAGGGGGAGATGGTGGTGGAGGTGGTGGCGATGGAGGAGGGGGAGAAGGTGGTGGAGGGTGGCTGTGGGGCTGGATGGGGGAGGGAGGGGGAGGGAGAGAGAGAGAGAGAGAGAGAGAGAGAGAGAGAGAGAGAGAGAGAGAGAGAGAGAGAGAGAGAGAGAGAGAGAGAGAGAGATGTTGCAGGGGATGTGTGTGTGGGGGTTGCGGGTGAAAAGATGAGGGGATGGCAGGGGATTGGGTTGTGGGGAGAGAGAGAAAGAGAGAGAGAGAGAGAGAGAGAGAGAGAGAGAGAGAGAGAGAGAGAGAGAGAGAGAGAGAGAGAGAGAGAGAGAGAGAGAGAGATAGAGGGAGAGAGAGAGAGAGAGAGAGAGAGAGAGAGAGAGAGAGAGAGGCCATAGGGGGGTGTATGTGGGGGCTCCGGGGGAAAGGATGAGGGGGTGGCAGGGGGTGGGCTGTGGGGGCTATGGGGGTTGTGGGGGTGAGAGAGAGAGAGAGAG
Organism: Ceratopteris richardii; assembly: GCA_020310875.1. Lineage (NCBI taxonomy): Eukaryota > Viridiplantae > Streptophyta > Polypodiopsida > Polypodiales > Pteridaceae > Ceratopteris > Ceratopteris richardii. The sequence continues at coordinate 31,587,205 of CM035421.1, forward strand.
AGAGAGAGAGAGAGAGAGAGAGAATCACCGACTGCACGCTACACTGCTGCTCTATCGTTAGAGCTCACATTTAGTGCAAGATAGCTCATTCGAAAGATATTAGTGTCTAGTTTATGCATGTAAATTTGCATAGCATTGGATTAAGTAGATTGGGAGAAATTGTAGTTTGTGTGTCTCTGGGCCAACTCTACGTATTCGTGAAAAATAAGAGGTACACCATTGAGTATTTGATTAATTCTTATAGCAGATTTTTCTTATTCCTTATACTTCTATGCATTATATACATTCAACCCTATGTGTATCACTCCAATAAAAAGATTTTTTCTAATTGTAATCACGCTGGTTGCTATGGACAGTTGCAGTTCATTGTCTCTTCCATCGATAGTAAGTTTTTTGAGCTAGTCAATGTGTGAACGTATCTGTTTTGTATAACTCTTTCTCCTTGATGCTCCAAAGTACATATTGCATTTCTTTGAAATTATCACATGCATAAAAGGTCTATTTGAGTCTCCATAAGCTCAAGGGCTAGTCTTGTGCCAATTGGCTGGAACAAACTTCGTCACTTCGAAACACACTTTTCTACCTCCTACAAGCTTCTCCAAGTTCTTTTAGTTTTGGCCAAAGTATTTTAGTTGGATATTTACTGTTTGCTAGATCATAATGATCTTAGTAAGATTTTTTGCTAAATCAGATATTTATTAAGTCTCACTTTTGATAATTAGTTATAGTATAGTTTTAATGACGTTGATGCATGATGTAACAATGTGCACACATTATGCAGATGCTTCTTGTTATTAATAGACGAGACAACGAGAGAGTGGAGGCTAAACTTAACAAGAAACTGGTTTTATCATCATCTTCATCCGCTATTCAAGTTCTTTATATGTGTATATTCTCATATTTCGATAATCTTATTGAAGGAATTGGTACATTCTTAGATAGCGCCATGTAAGCTGTGTTCTATTTGATAGTTTCAACATGAGTATGATCTTGATGAAGCAATAGTTACAATGTCTGGTTTATTATTTTCTTGAGAATTTGTGAGATTGATTATGAGAGTGTTTTGGTGCATAAGAGAGTAGTGATGTGTTGAAGAACCCCAACTAGACTTGTTCTTGTTCTCCACTAAGAGAACTCATGCTCCAAAGGGAGAAGAACTAGGCCTTATAAGTCCTTTGTGGAGTAGTTCCTTGACTTGATTAGCTATTTATTTATGATGTGAAGATCCATGCCTATAAGGTGCTTTATGGGCAGGAGAATTACCACGAATTAAGTTTATACTATGATCAACAGATCCCCTAGAAGCTGGTAGTTTAGAAAGGAAATCGAACATAGAAAAATCCTTATAAGAAGCCATAAATGATTTTTTTGCATTGGGAAGTGTATGTGTATAATCAACTATGTTATTAACAAAAACAATACATGAATTGTATCCTTTCCTAAATGCATGTTTAACTTGAGTATGACTAATTAATGGAAATGGTTGAAATTCATGCATTATAGACAAAAAAATATTTTGATTGTTAAACTTAAAACTAATTGTGTGTGTATGATAATCAATGCATCCATTATAATGAAGATAAAAAGGCATGCCAAGTATAGCATCATAGGAATGCAAAGGAGCAATTGAGAATGTGCATTCATATACATATGAATCTATATAGATATGAAAGTTATGTAGTTCACTTGTAACATCATATCTATTTTCTTGAAATGTAGATTTAACTTTATAGATAGAAGGAAGTCATTTTAATTGGAGATCTTGCACTAATGTATAAGCAATAAACTCATGAGAACTACCACCATCATGTAAAATATTAAGAGTTTCACATTAAAAGCACCTTGCATGCAAAGTAAAGAATGGATAGAAATTTTATTACCCAAGGTACTTAGATCTTTTTGAAATGTTTCTTTCGTTGAATCAGATTGGGTTTCTTCATGAATCACCTCCATGTTGTGTAGTTGAGCTCGATAGGTTTCATATCATTATTTTTCAACCTACATTTAGCTTTAATATGACCAAGCTTACAACAATGCTAACAAGTGATATGGGTCTCTTTTGTGGAGCATCCATCATTGTAGTTTGAAGGGTTGGAGATTTTGTAGATTGTAAGGGGGTTGTCTTTAGTACTGGTGAGAAATTGGATTGAGGAGGTGCTAGAAAGTGAGCAAGTGCTAAATAGTAGTGAAAGTATGCTTAACAAGAGAATTTTTCGTGATTGGTTGTTGTTGTTGATGCATTTTTTGTAAGGGAATGGATAGGGTGATGGAATGGAGTTCCTTCTTAACATCATATACAAAAGAAATAGCCTCATAGAGGATCATCGGACATAGTGCGTTGAACTTGCCTTGGATTCCCATCTCTGAAGCATCTTCATACTTTTGATGCAAGGTATCTTCAAGAATCATTTCAAGCGAACTTATAAGTAGTATTCATTGCCAAAAGCATTCAGTGTAGGTAGACACAAACTCTTCATCTTTCCATCCAAAACTTGTCCATGATTGACAAAGCATGTAAGTGCAACTCGGGAGGAAGGAAGGAATCCTTGATCTTTTCATGAAATGCAATCCATGTGGTGGGGCATTCAATGCTATCCCGCAAAACATTCCACCATAACTAGGCCTTACTCACCAAATAATTAGTTTCGAATGTCACTTTTCTTATTTTAGAATATGATTCATTAGAATAAAAGCCATCAAATAGGGATAGCCATGAAAGAACAAATTGGCCATTCTTTTGCCTATTGAAGCTACAAAGTTGGAAATTTTTGGTACTAATCTTGGAATGTGTGCCTTCCTGTTGAACCGTAATAGTGGCCTCCACCATCCTAACTAGATCCTTGTCAGCACTTTACATTTCTTGGAACGTAGCATCACATTCCTTTATCACATTTTCAGTGTCCTAGAGTTCATGCCGTAAAAGCTCCAACTATTGCTCAAGTGGTACCCGAAGTAGAGATGATGTACAAAAATCTTCCCATGGCCTTATATAGAACAAAAACCTAAATCCAACAAGAATTAACAAACCAAAATGGATGTTGAATCACAAATAGACCGGAACTTGCAAACACACGTACATAGAGAGAGTAAAGTAGTGAGATCTCACAAAAGCGCACGTAGACTAGAGGGAGAAAAGAGATAGAACACAAGATTGGGTAAATCTTCCCCCACATACTCTGATGACTCTATCAGAGTATGTGTACTTATAGGTATTTTTCATTACCTCTTGAATAGCAGATACATGCGGGTGGCACTTTGAAAAGTGCACATTTACAGAAAATCTATTTTATTTACAAACTGTTTCTTTCTAAGGAATCTTCTATTTTTACAAAAGTGTTGCTTTCTAAGCGATCTACTATTTTTAAAAAATATATATGAAATAATATCTTCTAAATATCTTCAAAAGTAACTAAATAAATCTAGGCACATTCATGCCCTCATGATTTTTCACCTTCTAAATGTAAACACAATCACGTGAAAAACCTCAACACATTAAAATCCATATAACATTGCATTATTCCATAAAGTATAGCATCAAGGAGCCATGATGTCTATGGATAAGCCAGCATGGACACCTTCCCCATACCAAGTGGTCTATCGCATGATGGACATGCCAAATCATTGATTTCAGTGCTATCTTCGGAGTAGAAAGTAGATTTCAATGGTAGCCTTGGCCTTGGTGCGATCACATGTTCATAATGTATAATACTACATCTTAAATGTATTGAATACCTCCATTTCAAGCCCAAAAGACCATGCACGAGGTTAACCTATGGATTCATCATGATCAGTTAACGAAATAAAGATCAAGCATAATAGGAAAACGTGGGAATATTAACCGTAACTTGAGCTGGTGTTGGTTAATAAAAGCAAGAATCTAAAGGTCAAAGATATAGATCGAAAAATCTTATTTGAGGATTAATGTGAAGCGCTTACCGTAGTAAGCTTGAATGATGTTTTTCTTGAACGATTCAACAGAAGGAATGATGAAGGAATAATGAAAAGTTGATGGGCTTAATGATATGTTAGTCTACGTGTGTCAACAAGAAAAGGATGATTCTCCACGCTGCAAGTGTTTTACAGTTTGAATTCCAATAAGAAAGTGTCCTCAGCTGCTACTGATGATGTGTTTCTAGAAACAAGTCTTTATAGCAAGAAAGCTTCGGGGTAAAAATCTCTATTGATCAGGAAAAACACGTCTTAATAATTTGGAAATGTGGATAGCTACTCATATTCGCTGGCCAAGGTTCCCTATGAAACTTATGTTTGACAATGTCTCTATGTTCTTAAAGAATTCCTTTTCCTAATATTCGCTAGCAAAGCGTTTCCTCGACACACGAAGTGACTTTGCGTCACCATTTATGTCACCTGTCTTTAACCGAAATAATGTCTTTGATAATATCTCAAGGTTTTCCCGTGCAGGGGAATTTCCGCTTGAAACATAAAGGTAATACGCAGGCTTTATATTTCTCCGCGACTTATCATATTCAGTAGCTCAATCATCTTCAGTCATATAGAGCAGAATGAGAAAATAAATGCCTGTTGGGGACATTGACGTCAGTCGATATTATGTAGGCCACTGCGCTTGTCGTATTTTGTAGTGCACTCGTTATCTGCTTTATTTGGTGTCAACGAGAAGTGTATACATTAAGGAAACTTCTGAGAAATAACCTGTGTCCTGCGGCAACAACTTCTCTAAATAATTTGTGAATGTGTGCAACTATTCTTGCTGATTGAGAAAGGTTCTCACTGAAAGATTCTGCGTAGGAACTTTTACCATTCTGTGAAGATTCTCGGCAATTCCTTACAATCTCTAATGAAGTGTTTCGTCGTCATTGTCAAAATTTGCTGTGAGCGGCCTTCTCTGTCACCTTGTTTGCGAAGGAAGCGATGTCTTTCGAAATTGATGATATTTTGATATGTCCTCTGATCAGATTTATCCACTCTGGGGAGCATGGACAATGGCGGTGGAAAACATTCACCTGATAGGTAACCTGATGGCGACTAATCGTATTTCGTCTTTCAATCAACGTAGCTATAGTGTACAATGACGAAAAAATGGCTTGTTGAAGACATTGACCGTGCACGACCGGATAGGGATAGCTGCATAAAAAAAACAAAATCTGAAACCGAAACCTACGAAATGTGCATACTGAGAGAGGAATGACTCTGAAAATCTGTTTACTCTCTCTCTCTCTGTGGTTAGGCGCACAAACACAAGCTATGGCGGATATCTTGATCTTTGAGAGCAAATAGCTCTAACGCAGTAGCAGAGTAAGCGAGAGAGAAAGATGCATAGATAAGAACATAACATGTGGCTTATTATTTTCAGTCAATATATGTAATATATATGTGTGCATGCCATTGGGCGTTGAATTCAGTCAAGAGAGGATGGTGGTTGCACATGGCTTCCTAACAAAGTGTCCTGAAAAAGCGTCACTGCTGAAAGGGTAGTTGTCTGACAAGTTTGGCATTACCTCCTAACAAAAGTGGTTACAATCCCCCACCCCCCCCGCCCCCCCCCCTTCCAGGCATTGGAAAATGTTAGTTGTACATAATTGCTTGCCACATCGGGCATGTCACATCGGACATTTACATGGGATTTAGATAAGCCGAAACATAGCCCAACTTTAGCGATATCAAGAATAGAGCGCAAAGAAGCAAATAATCCGATATCATTAAAATATACGGCAAATATGAGTTAGTTCGAGTGTGATGAAAATAAATGTTGAGTTCCGAAAGGAGGCGGGCGTAGCAAACAGAATGAATCTTGTTGAACCACAGTGGAGAGAATTGTTTCAGCTATATGTAGAGCAATGTGATCGAAAGACATAGTCCGGGTTAGAAGTAGAAACAAAATGCTCAGGTTGTATCATGTAGATGTCTTCAGGTAAATCACCATGCAAAGGCGTTGTTTGAATATTGACGTCATTAACCTCAAGCTCAAGTTCGGTGGGAAGGGAAAAATAGAAGTCGAAGGGAAGTGAGCCACATATCCAGGTGGAAAGTATCACGATAGTCAAAATTCGAAGGATTTCACTATATCAACATGCAACAGAGTCCTTTCGCTGGAGCTTCGTTGAGCAGTCATCTACATCTACGTGTTATGGGTTTATTGCCGGAAGATAAAGGGCTTAAAGTCCAAGAATTATTAGACATATAATTTTTCATCCCTTCACTTATGGCTTGATGCCAAAAGATACCCATGGGCCTAGTGAAGGCATCCGCGACGAAAGAATGGTCTAGGCACATAGTAGGGATATTTTGAAGGTGAAAACACTCAGCTAAGAGTGTGTTAACATGCTCATCGAAGTTGTGACCCAGCCGGGGGGGGGGAGTCGAAGAGTTTATTAGAGGAGGCTAGGAAGAAGATTCATGATTTTTTTTTTTTTAAATAAAGGAAGTTCGGCCTTAGCCTAATCTCCCGGACTTTAATTATAATAAAGAGAAAAAGTTACAAGTGAATGGGACTACTGCCCATGGGACCCCCCAAATCCCACAATGCAGGGGAGGAGTATGGCAAGCTACAGGGCATTACAAATGAGGCGGATAACATTATCATCACCCTCATGTGGGACCCATTTGGGTTTCAACTTGTTGTTTTCGAGGAGATAAATACAGTGATGTCTAAACTGTGGCAATCTCTTGACTCGGGAGATTCTTTTACCAAGGAGAAACAAGGATTTCTCGATCGACCATTCCTTAGGAGTTTGGCCAAAATTGACAGCACAGCGCTCCCTCCAAATCTTCCAGAGAGCCTCACCTCTGATGGCATTCCACAGCCTCGATGAGCAGCCGATCGCCTCACCCAACATCACTTGTTGCCAGTTGATTTGACTCGTGAGTCTCAATACTCGGGTCACGTGATGCCAGATAACACGGGACTTGGGGCAGTCGAAGAACAGGTGAGCTAAATCTTCGATGCACCGATGGCAACGCTTGCACCATGGTTGCACACCACAAATTTTGTTAGCCCTTGCATTGTTCCAGATTTCTTTATGCAAGATCTCCCACATGAGAACGGACTTTTTGACCTCAATTAGGGGGTGCCAAATAGACATGAATTTTAGCTCCCATCGAAGTTTGGTCCAAGCAAGGCACCATCTCTTGTTAAGGGTGTGGTGAATATCCAAATCCCCTTTGAAGTTCGGGATTCTGGATAGCTTCTTACCATTGCTCCATTTGAGGCCCTCCAAGCAAGGAAGATCCTGACCGCAGAGAAGGCGGGTAGTTGAGCGGTCCCAGGCTAAACACCTGCTTTGAAGAAGAGTCCATTCCTCAAAGGTAACGCTAAGTCTCGGATCCAATTCTTCGAACCTAATCCACTGGCTGGTCTCTTGTTTCCAGAGCTGTTTCCACTGTTTGAACCCCTTGTTCCATAACCGCCTTGCAGTTTGGAGGTTCCAAGACTCCACCCCCCGAATGCCACTGATCGGGAACCAAATAGAGTCATTTTGTCTTATGCCAGCCGCCCACTTCCAATCATCACTGATTGTGATGAACTGTTTGGCCTTGTTCCAATTCTTCCATAAGGAACACACGAGGCTAGAGCCTTTAGGGAAGACCGGGTGGGGGGAGAACAAAAGCGTGAGAATCCCTATGTCCTTCCAACCAGGGTGGCCAACAAAGGTAAGGTCTTCCGTGTTTCTGAAGATCAATTTAGCCCAAGAGGACTCCCTATTGCTCTAGGCCTTGATAAGCCATTTTGCCGCCAGCTTGTCAGCCAACCCAACAATATCCAAAATTCCCAAGCCCCCTGAGTCTTTAGGGCTAATGCAAGTTTCCCATTTGATTTTGGGAAGCCCCCTTCTGTTGGGGTCGCCAGTCCAAAGGAAGTTCCTGCAGATTCTTTCCACTTTGGCCAAGTCTTTCTCCTTAGGTCTCCAACACGAGATAAAGTAAATAATTGTAGACAACATAAATGTGTTAACAACCATAGCCCGTCCTGCCAGGTTGACTTGCATACCTTTCCACTGATTCAGCTTCCTATCTAGCTTGGATAGCACCGAGTTCCAGCGTTGGTCCATTGAGATGTCGAAACCCATCGGAATGCCAAGGAGACGGAAGAATTGACCGCTAGGGATAACTTGACACCCCTGATCCACCAACAATTGGGGAGTAGGTCCGCTGATTGCTCTTAAAGCAGTTTTAGCATGGTTGATTTTTGAGCCTGATGCCACACAAAAGGTGTGGAGGCACCACCAAAACACCTCAATGCTGTTTATATGCGTTGGTCCATTGAGATGCCGAAACCCATCGGAATGCCAAGGAGACGGAAGACTTGACCGCTAGGGATAACTTGACACCCCTGATCCACCAACAATTGGGGAGTAGGTCCGCTGATTGCTCTTAAAGCAGTTTTAGCATGGTTGATTCTTGAGCCTGATGCCACACAAAAGGTGTGGAGGCACCACCAAAACACCTCAATGCTGTTTATATCGTTATGCACAAAGGCATTCATGTCATCAGCAAAAAGTCTCACAATCATTTGGCCATGATTTAGAGGTAAGGAAAGACCCTTGAGATTGCCAGCGTCCATGTGATGCTTTAATAGGCAGCTGAGTCCATTCGAGGCGAGAGCTTACCGTTGATGTTTATTCTAGTTGAAGCATTTCCAAGAAGAGTGGAAACCATCTTCGTGAACTTTTGGCTGCATCCAAGGTCTTTCAATTATTGAAGAATAAAGTCCCATTCCAATCTGTCATACGCTTTGTCGAAGTTGATCTTAATGAATACCAGATCTTGAGCAGACTCCTCAACAAAAGCAAGGCCTTCCCAAATATCGATAATTGCTTCAAGTATAGATCTACCTTTGATAAAACCTTTCTCGTCCTCGCACAGCCATGACTTTAAATGACAAGAGATTCTGTTGGCGATAACTTTTGCAATTATCTTGTATCCTGTTTGGAGCATGGTAATCGGATGCCAGTTTTCAATTTTGTTCTTATCTCCCCGTTTGCGGATTGACTTGATGACGCCATTATTCAGGCACTCAGGGAGGGCACCGAAAGAGAGAGCCTCTTGCCACACGAGGCGCAGTGGGGTGGCCACCTGATGTTTGAAGGACTTGAAAAACTCATTGGTAAGGCCATCCGGACCTGGACTTTTCCCATTGGGAAGGGCATCAATAACCTCGATAATTTCATTCTCGGAGATGTTAGCATCCAGTAGAGCAATCAAGTTCTATGGGATTCTGGTTTGAGCAACCCTTGAGATGGTTGCCATGGAGTCGCGCCTGTGGGGGGAAAGAGGAGTCGAGACCCCGAGAAGATTGGTAAAGTGTTCGACGATGATAGCTCTATTCTCCACTTCCGTGCAACATTCAGTTCCATTGTTATTGACCATTAGGGGGATGGATTCCCTAGCTTGTTTCCTTTTGAGGATGTTACACATCTCTTTCGTTGGTTTGTCGGCCTTCCCTGCCCACCAATCTTTGAAGAAAATTTGAAGATTTTTCCTTTGGACCTCCTCCTCTAATCTTAGTCTTCCCCTGATTTTCAAAAGACCCTGTTGGCAATGTAACTTACCTTTGTTCACCTCTTCTTCAAGCCGTGAGAGCCTCCGGTACACCGTTTCTCTTCTTTTTTTTCGAATTCCTCTTATAGCCTTTTGAGTCCTGATTAGAATTTTCGAGTCCTTTCTACTGCGCTTCTCCAACACTTAGCCGGTTCATTACAGTAAGCAAAGGCTTCCGTCCACACCTCAGAAATTTCCTGGTGGACAGAGGGGAAGGACAATGATGTCTGACAAGCATGAAACCAAGGAGCTTTCTGGAGCATGGGAATCGGTTTGAAAGACAGAGTAATCGGATAGTGGTCTGAGATAGTCAGGTCCATGTGTTGGGAAATCGAAGGAATACCCCACTGAAGGATGGTGTTCTGATCGATGTAGCATCTATCAAGTCTTGGTTTCCTCAAAGAGTCCCCCGACTGGAGATTAGACCAGGAGAACCCCTTCCTGTCTTTCACCTCCACTAGGTCGAGATGGAGCTTGATTTTATCCCATATCTCTTTCTCCTCACCGTCAATAATTTTTCCTTTGTTATTCCATCGGTCCTCAGGAAACTCAACCATGTTGAAGTCCCCACAAATCAGAACATTGTGTGAAAGGGAGTCGAGGGAAGCCCAAGTATCCATTCTATCTGCTTCACCATTAGGGGCATAAATTGAGACCACAGTGAACTGGAAAGGAAACCCGAAAGAGGCAGCAATCCAACGATGATTCCGACCTTCAAAAGTCGAGGTCACATTGCTAGACAAGGAGTGACTAATACCGATAGAAGCACCCCCCGTCCCTCTAGGGTGAGAAGTGGAGAACCAAAGGTGGTTCGGAGAAATGCATTTAAGCCGTTTTTGTAGATCCTCTCCGTCGATTTTAATCTCTTGTAAGCAAATAAAGTCAGGGGCGAAGCACTTGTCTTTGAACCACTGGCCAAGAATCGAAGCTCTTGACGGGTCAGACAGACCCCTAACGTTTAGAGATGTGAATTTCATTAATGATGGTTGCCCTCTTTGAGGGGAGGGACCCGATCTTTTTTCTTCTTGTGGTCTTCTTTTTTCCTCCCTACTTCTTGACTTAGGATCCTACTCTTGAGGGGGCTCTTCCAAGGCATGCCGGAAGGTTGTATTCCTTTAAGCTTTGACTTTTGTTGCGGTAATCTTGGAAAGCATACCGGGAGGGTAGGACCAAGAGCGGAGCTTTCGCTGTCTGGGTTGTCTTCATTGCTGGTAGTGAAGCCTTCCTCTTTACTCGTAGTGTAACCTTCTTGGTTATCTTCTTTGCTGGTAGAGCATCCAAGGGTATTATCAGTGGGGTCTTCTTCAAAGAGGTTGTCCCCTGGGAAGTCGACCTCATTAATCTCTTTTTCTAGGTTACAGTATATGTTATTCGAGGGGGCAACTGTCATAGTATTCCTTGTTGGTGATCTTCGAGGGCTAACTTTGCTCTTGCGTCTCACTTCAGTGAATCCTTCTGAATCTGTCTCAGCAACGCGAGTTCCGTCTTCTTCCTCCATTGGAGGGGGATGACCCCGAGTGTCGTCTTGGGGGAGAGGGTCTAGGGTCCCATCTGGTTTAAGCTTGTTTTTATTGGTACTTTTCTTCAGGGGGCAGTCTTTGATCCTGTGACCTTGATGCCCGCACCGGAAGCACGTGTTTGGCAAATTCTTGTAAGTAACCTCTTGTGTCCAGGTCTTACCATCTCCACAGTTTATGGAGATCTTCGAGGGAAGGAGCGAGGGAAGGTACGAGGGACATGCAAACAGAAAAAAGGCCACACAGATCAGTATTGATTGATGTATAAAGATGGTTGGTAGGAGAATTGGTGGAAGATAAATTCCTCTTGCAAGTTTCTTCAAAAAGACATTCCTCACACAAAGAGATTTAGGCTGATTTGGGTTGTACAAAACGAAACCGAAGATGCCGCGTAGCAATGAATTGCATAAACCATGGTGATCACACAAGGAATCTAACCAATTTGCATGACAAGGTGTTTTTATATAACTTTGAAAAGATTCCTAAATGAAAGGGAGCTTTTTCCTAGAATGTAGGATTTTCCACACCTAAGTGTGATAGGAGATTGATTTCAAAGTTATGAAATGCATAATCTTGCTTAGATATTTGCTTCACATTTCTCTAAGTTTCCTCAATCCAAGAAATTCGTATGCCCCAAATTTCCAAGTTTCGTTTTCAACACATGGGAATAGACTTATCGTAATTGACACAAGTAGTGATCTTAATTTGAATGGTGCCTCCTTCCTATCACACCTTTGTGTCCTCACATAGAACAAAAGCACAAGTGATAATATGTTAACTTTTTTTTTCTGATTATGCAAGAGGTCAAACTGCATAAGCATCTCATGCAATGGCATGGCTTCCCTCTAGAGACTCAAGTAGCCTTGCCATGTCCTCAAAAATAAGAGGATTCATAGTAGCACTTACAAAAAACATCTATATCGCTTGGACATTCTTATGCATGCCAAACTAAGTGATTGTTTCAAGTTCTTACCCACTCTCAAGGAAGCCATTCCTCATAGAACTAGATATATCACTCAATTTGGTCATGTTCCTATTATTCTGGACATCTTCAAACATCTAACACACAAAACTAGAAAGGATGATGTCACTATAAAAATTCATACCCTTTCAAGGACGATTGAGATCAAGACTCTACCTCTATTGAGATTGAAGAGGATGCACTACCTTGGCATTTATCATAGGTATTTCTTTGTAGTCTTTCTCATTAAGTGGATGGATTATTGATCTAGGCTCCATATGTCATTTGATAGCCCACAAGAGTTACTTGAAAAATTACAAACCCTTGCGACACTCCATAGAGCTTCACTTTGGTAACACTATCCCAATTCTCTTTGGAAGTAATAATAATTGTGATCAGACTATAAGATGGAAACATTGTCCATATTTCTAGTGTTTATCATGTGCCCAATCTATCATGAAACTTTATCTCAATGTTTAAATTGAGATCCCAAAATTCACTACTCTTAATCAATGAAAAATATTGGGTCATTACTCACACCATTGACATCTATACATCTCTTTTACGCCTCACAATCCTCTAACTTAATCTTTTTAGCTAAATGCACTTTCCTCGGGCTACATTTGTTTCCACAAGTGAATCATCAAACATGACCTTGATACTCTAGAACTATAATGCTATTCATATTCTACCATGCTCCATGCACTTCATTGCTAAGAACATCTTCACTTCCATTTTGTATATCCTAAATCATCCTACTTCTCTTTGTGTGAGGAAATACTTTTTGAAGAATGTGGAAGAAGAATTTCTATTCCACCAATTCTCCTACTAAACATCATATTGCATCGATCAATAATGATTTATGTGGCCCTTTTTTTGGTTGCATCCTATAGAGGAGGTACTGGGGTATCTACTTTTAACAGGAACAAGCAGCAAGCACTCCGGTACGTCCACTACTCAAGGGGGGTTCTCTTTAGGGAAGTATACCCTTTAACACTTCTCTGAGCAGGGAGTTATCAATGATTGCACAGAGTTATGAATACTCAAGAAAATATTAATGACAAAATGAGAATAATGGAAGACCAACCACTCCTTAGTTTGAATCAGATGATTACAACATAGGCAAAAGAGATGCTCAAAAGTTTATGTTCTGGGCTAACATGCTACTCCAGAACTGAACGACGTCAATACAAGGGATTCATCCAATCCGTACATTGGACTCAACTAGATGTAGACTAGCACTCATCAATACAAAGTATGAAGACTTGCTCTAAGGGTAAGAGCACGAAATACCAATGACTCACACTGATTGACAAAACCAAGCCACTCTCTTCACACTATAGTGCTATCAGCCCTCACTGAGAAGCCCACGCTCTGTATCCTCACCACAGAGTGACTTCCTACAGTAGGCTTGAAGCCACAAAGTGCAAAGAGAGGACTTGTGTACGTACGTATGTAAAATGTGTGTATCTAAATGTATATCCCAAATGAACACAATTCCATTGCTTTTATAGGCTCCAATACGCCAAAAGGGCCTTGCCGATTCCTCACGTCCACTGATCATGCACCGATTGATTACCCAAGATTGGAGGGGTAAATCAAATTTGCCACCAGTCTTGAATTGGATCCTCAAAAAATAGGCAGTCGTCATGAATGGTTGGCGACAACAGTCATTTCTCCACTTTCACTTTTACCACTTACACCTTTACTGTCACTTTTGAATGCAAGTTGAGATCCTCATTTTGTGCCACCCATGATATTTGAATGACCTTGAGAAGCACACCCTTCACCTAATCTTTGTAGTAGCTTTTGATCCTTCATATTAAGTGGGCGGTATGGGAGGTGAGTTGTGGGGAGTTGAGAGAGATTATGGGGTTTGTGGAGCGTTGCAGAGTGGTGTGGATTTGTGTGGGGTTTGTGGGGTTTGTGAGGTTTGTGGGTTGGGTGGGAATAGGGGTGAGTTATGGGGAATTGTGGGGGTTTTTGGGGTGTGGTCAAAACTTGATCCAACATTTCAAAGTTATTATTGCATCATTGGAAAGTACTCGTCGAGAGCTTTCCAACGATATATAACACTGTAGGGTTTGGTTAAGAAATGATCCTCCAAATATCCATCCAAAACTGTATGAGAACCTTACGTGAGGTCGTGGAAAAAATGTGGGATTTGTGGGGGGGGTTGTGGGGTTTGTGGAGGGCTCTGGGTGGTGCGGAGTGGTGGAGGGTTGTGGGGTGGTGTGGAGTGGTGGAGGGCCGTGGGGTGGTGTGGAGTGGTGGAGGGTTGTGGGGTGGTGTGGAGTGGTGGAGGGCTGTGGGGTGGTGTGGAGTGGTGGAGGGCTGTGGGGTCGTGTGGAGTGGTGGAGGGCTGTGGGGTGGTGTGGAGTGGTGGAGGGCTTGTGGGGTGGTGTGGAGTTGTGTGGGGGGTCGTGGAGTGGTGGAGGGCTGTGGGGTGGTGTGGAGTGGTGGAGGGTCGTGGAGTGGTGTGGGGTGAGGGGGGAGGAGAGAGAGGGGAGGGATGAGAGAGAGAACAAGGCGTGGGTAGACAGAGAGTGAGATAGGGAAAGAGGGAGAGAGAGAGAGAGAGAGAGGGTCTTAGGGGCGCTGAGGGGAGGGGAGGGGGCTGGCGATGAGGGGAGCGGAGGGTGATGGTGGTGAGGGGAGGGGAGGGGGCTCGTGGGGGCTGAGGGGGTGGCCGGGAAGGAGAGAGAGGGGAGGGAAGAGAGAGAGAGAGGAAGGGGTGAGTAGAGAGAGAGTGAGATAGGGAAGAGGGAGAGAGAGAGAGAGAGAGAGAGTCTGAGGGGCGCCGAGGGGAGGGGAGGGGGTTGGAAGTGAGGGGAGGGGAGGGTGATAGTGGTGAGGGGAGGGGAGGGGGCTGGTGGGGGCTGAGGGGGGTGGCGGGGGAGGAGAGAGAGGGGAGGGAAGAGAGAGAGAGGAAGGTGTGGGTAGAGAGAGAGTGAGATAGGGAAAGAGGGAGAGAGAGAGAGAGAGAGGCTCTGAGGAGCATAGAGGGGAGGGGAGGGTGAGGGTGGTGAGGGGAGGGGAGGGGGCTGGTGGGGGCTGAGGGGGGTGGCCGGGGAGGAGAGAGAGGGGAGGGAAGAGAGAGAGAGGAAGGCATGGGTAGAGAGAGAGTGAGATAGGGAAAGAGGGAGAGAGAGAAAGAGAGGGTCTAAGGGGCGTTAAGGGGAGGGGAGGGGGCTGGCGGTGAGGGGAGGGGAGGGTGATGGAGGTGAGGGGAGGGGAGGGGGCTGGCAGTAAGGGGAGGGGAGGGTGATGGTGGTGAGGGGAGGGGAGGGGGCTGGTGGGGGCTAAGGGGGGTGGCGGAGGAGGAGAGAGAGGGGAGGGAAGAGAGAGAGAGGAAGGCGTGGGTAGAGAGAGAGTGAGATAGGGAAGAGGGAGAGAGAGAGAGAGAGAGAGAGAGAGAGAGAGAGAGAGAGAGAGAGAGAGAGAGAGAGAGAGAGAGAGGCTGAGGGGCCCTGAGGGGAGGGGAGGGGGCTGGTGGTGAGGGGAGGGGAGGGTGATGGGGCTGAGGGGAGGGGAGGGGGCTGGTGGGGGCTGAGGGGGGTGGTGGGGGAGAAGAGAGAGGGGAGGGAAGAGAGAGAGAGGAAGGCATGTGTAGAGAGAGAGAGAGTGAGATAGGGAAAGAGGGAGAGAGAGAGAGAGGGTCTGAGGGGCGCTGAGGGGAGGGGAGGGGACTGGCGGTGAGGGGAGGGGAGGGTGATGGTGGTGAGGGGAGGGGAGGGGGTTGAGGGGGGTGGCGGGGGAGGAGAGAGAGGGGAGGGAAGAGAGAGAGAGGAAGGCATGCGTAGAGAGAGTGAGATAGGGAAGAGGGAGAGAGAGAGAGAGAGTCTGAGGGGAGGGGCGCTAAGGGGAGGGGAGGGGGCTGGCGGTGAGGGGAGGGGAGCGTGATGGTGGTGAAGGGAGGGGAGGGGGCTGGTGGATGCTGATGGGGATGGTGGGGAGGAGAGAGAGGGGAGGGAAGAGAGAGAGAAAAAAGAGAGAGGGAGGGAAATGCCGCGATACAGACCCCCACATCAAGTCTTTGCACCGTCCCGGTGCAATTCCCGAAGCTAAAAACAAGATAGTGAAGTAAGTTCTTCCTCCTTGACTTAACTCAGCTAATCCTTAATCCTGGAGAAAAAAATAAATAAATAAAAATAAAAATAATTTTACTTTTTTTTATTTTTATATTTTTTTCTTTTTTTTTTTTCACTTTTTTTTTACACTCTTTTTTTTGTATAATAAACTACAATCACTGAATGAAATACGGTAGGTACGGTGAATGAAATGGTTCCAATTTACTTTATTTCAGGTACTTCTTCACCCTGGAAATATTGAACAGGGGTATCCTTTTACCCTGCAAATCCTCTAGGTGTACTACTCCATGAGGTAATACCTTTACCACCGTGTAAGGTCCTATCCATTTGGGTGCCAGTTTCGTTGGAGTTGCTGGGACCTGATGCACTAAAACCATGGATCCTTCCAGAACTTCATTAGACCTCAGATACCTGTCATGCAGTCTCTTGCGCTCTTCTTGTGTTACTTGAAGTTTTTGCATTGCTCCTTCTCTGTATTCTTCTAATGCCACCAATCTCTCAATGGGAGGTTCAATTTCAATGGTTTTGGCTCCCATTTCCTTTTTGATAATGAATTCAAATGGGGCCAATTCCTCTTTTCCATATACTAAGCAAAATGGACTCTCACCAGTGGTTCCCCTGCTTGTAGTTCTGAAAGCCCAAATAGCCCCGATCAATGCTTGTGGCCAAAAGCTTTGATGATCAAAAGATAAGTTGCGCAACAACCGGATCAAAATCTTATTGGAGCTCTCTGCTTGCCCATTTGCCCTTGGATAGTAGGCACAAGATTTTTTATGAAAGACCTTGTACCTGTCAAATATAAATTGGAGTAGCTGATTGACAAAATTTGTTCCCCTATCACTAGTGATTTCCAGTGGGCAACCAAATCTTGACAAAATACATTTATACAAGAACTTAGCTACTGTTAACGCCGTGCAGTCCACAGTAGCTTTAGCCTCTATCCATTTAGTTGCATAACATGTGGCCATCAAAATATACTTCTTACCTCCAGGTTCGCCAATTGGACTAATTGGTCCTAATCAAGACCCCAACGTTCAAATGGAAGTCATCCTGTAGATATGACCAATGGTTGGAAATTCAATCTGATTGGCATAGGAGCACACCTCTGGCAAATGTGGCATTCTTTAGCAAACTTGATCGCATCCTTGTAAATATGAGGCCACCATAGTCCTTTGTGGATGACTCTGTGAGCCAATTCTTCTCCCTTTAGATTCCCTTCACTATGTGCTGCCTCAAGCAAAAGATTTACCTCCTCTGGATAAACACACTTTCTCAAGATATCATCCTGACAGTATTTATATAAATTTCCATTTATAAGTGAATATGCTTTGGTTTTCAGGAGCAATCTTCGCTTTTCTACAGGTGTCAAGTGTTCTAAGAGTTTTCCAGTAGTGAGAAAATGGGGAATTCCATCATACCAATCAGTCTCTATTGTCAATAGAAAGAGATTACTATCCACGAGTTCATCATTAATACCTATTGCCTTCTCACTCATTGCAGTCCTGGACACTTGATCTGCCATGTAGTGCTCTCTTCCTGGCTTAATATGAATATCAAAGTTGAATTCTTGAAAGAGGAGTAACCATCTCCAAATCCTTTCAGCTACTCTAGGCTTGTTTATCAAGTACTTCAAGGGCTGATGGTCGGATATGACTATAAAATGTACACCGAGAAGGTAATGCCAAAACTTCTGAAGAGAAAATACAATAGCCAAGCCTTCCCTTTCGGTCGTACTGTAGTTCCTTTCTGCCTAGGTGAGTAGTCTGTTCGCATAGGAGATAGGTCTATCAACCTTGTGTGATGATGGTTGAGCTAGAACTGCACAAACAACATGAAGGCTAGCATCTGTATGCACATGAAATTCTAATGACCCGTTAGGAACACTTAAAAGTGGAGCAATACATAACCTCATTTTGAGTTCACAAAATGCTTTCTCAGCTTCAGCACTCCATGAGAAAGGGACCTTTTTACTAGTAAGCCTTAACAAGGGCTTAGCTATTTCTAAGTACATTTGTATGAACCTTCTATGGTATCCTGCATGACCCAAAAAGCTTTGCACTTCTTTTGGGCTTTGTGGAATAGGCATGGATAGAATAGCAGTAACCTTTGCATGGTCAACCGTTATCCCTTCAGCAGATACTATGTGACCAAGAAGAGTGCCCTTGGTGACCAAAAAATGACATTTAGCAGGATTAAACTTCAAACCTGTTTCGAGACATTGCTCAAAGGTTTCCTTTAGATTTTCCAAATGATCATGGAAATCTTGAACTGCTGCTCTTCTATTCGTGCTTGAAAACACTGAAAAGTCATCCATGAAAATGCGTAGAAAGGTTGTCAACCATTTGCCCAATATTAGATACATTGTTTTATTAAATGAAGCTGGTGCATTCTTCAAACCAAAAGCCATGCGATTATAAACATAAGTGCCCCATGGAGTAACAAAGGTTGTTTTGTCCCTATCATCGGGATGGATCATTATCTGATTGTAGCCACTAAAACCATCCAAGAAGCTATACAAATTGTGACCAGCTACTTCCTCAAGTACTTGCTCTGAAAAGGGCTGAGGAAATCCATCTTGAATAGTCACTTTATTTAAGGCCCGAAAGACAACGCAAACTCTTATTTTCCACTATTTTTCTTGGGTACAATAACCATAGAAGAAAGCCACCTGGAATGTTCTACTAGAACAATTATACCTGCTTC
>CM035421.1:31610992-31881843 GCA_020310875.1 Ceratopteris richardii
TCACCAACACCCAAATCAGCCATAAGGCGTCGGAGCCACACACACTCAACAGTAGTTGTGAAAGTTGCCCTATACTCAGCCTCACAACTAGAAGTGGCCATTGTAGGCTGCTTCTTGGTCAACCAAGATATACATGAGCTACCAAGCATGAAGCAAAAGCCACTAAAGGACACACGAGTGTCATAGCAACCAGGCTAGTCTGAGTCAGAAAAAGCATGTGAATCTGGCGGTAGTGATCCCCCCTTGGGATAAAACAACCTAAGTAGTCGAGTACCACTCAAGTAGCAAAAGATGCGCTTAACCACCTGCCAATGCTTGAGACCTGGGCAAAGCATAAACCTGCTCATTTGTGAGACAACAAACTGAATATCTGGCCGAGTAATGCATAAGTAAATCAGGCATCCAATAGCCTGCTGATAGAGGACAACATCAAATGCATCTCCAGCATCATGAAGACTCAATCGTAAACCTGTCTCCATAGGAGTGGAAATAGGCTTACAGTCTTCAAGGCCAAAATGCTTCGATAATGTGTCCATATATTTCGTTTCACACAAAGCCATTCCACCATCAACTTGCATAAAGTGAATGCCCAAATAGTGATGCAAATGCCTCAAATCAGACATCTCAAATCAGCCTTAAAATCAGCAATATGCCTCTAAATAGGACCAGTGAGCAGCTTGTCGTCAACATAGACAACAATGGTCAGAAGCACATCATTAGCACGCTAAACATATAAGGTGCTTTCAGTTGGACTGTTCTCAAAACCATGTGCAATAAGATAGGCATGTATCTTCTCATACCAAGCACGTGGTGCTTGCTTTAAACCATATAATGCCTTCTTTAACCTACACTTTTTCATGCAAGTCACCATTCACAAATGTAGTTTTAATGTCCAACTGATGTACATTCCAACCATGATGATCTCCAAGTGCATAGATGCTCCGAACAGTAGTCATACGACATGTAGGTGCAAAGGTCTCATCAAAATCAATGCCTCTTTCCTGTGCATAACCCTTTGCAAGAAGCCTAGCCTTATATCTTTCAACTATACCATCAGGTTTATGCTTCAGCTTGTATACCCACTTAGTGCCAATGGCCTTCTTGCCAGGAGGCAAGTGACATAAAAACCAAGTATCATTCTTCATTATAGCATCATATTCCGATTCTATAGCAGCCATCCAATTTTCTAAATTTTGTCCTTCATCAAACGAAAGAGGCTCATTCTCATCACAGAGACTAGATGCACTCATAGCATAGCAATCTGATGCAAAAGAGGCGCTATGAGAGCCTGAACGAGTACGATATGACAGAGGTGCATCTAATTTGTTGTCACGCAAAGTCTGCACCAGCCATTTTGGCATAGTTCTTGCTTGCTCAATATCAGCTCTCTCATCAATAAGTGCATCATGTACATCTGCATAAGAAATGGAATTATCTGCATCCTCACATGAAACTTGCAACGGCTGAGAAGTTGCCTCATTAGGAACAGCACTAGACAGACCACCTGTAAAAAGAGGCATCAAAGTATCATACATGTCTTTGGAGCTAATAGATGTCTCCTTAGTACATGAAAGCAATGGTTGAATACCATCTTCCACAAAAACAACATCACGGCTAACCACAATGTGTTTAGTCTCTGGATGATACAGACAATAGCCTTTAATTTCAGAATTGTACCCAACAAAAACACATTTTAGTGCCTTATAATCCAATTTCTGCGATGTTGTTTAGACACTAATGCATATGCCAAACAACCAAAAACATGCAGATGAGCAACAGATGGCTTGCGGTCATGCCAAGCCTCATATGGAGTGATAGACTGCAGCGCTTTAGTGGGACACCTGTTAAGTACATATGCTACACACATGACAACCTCAAGCCAGAAACTATGTGGTAAAGCCTGACTCCTGACCATACACCTCGCCATCTCCATGAGTGTCCTCTTCTTTCTTTCCGCATCTCCATTCTGTTGAGGTGTATACGGTACTCTACACTGGTGTTTTATCCCACATTTAGCTAGAAATGCATTAAAATCAAAAGACATATATTCCCCCCTTGATCAGAACGGAGGGTGCCCATTTTACATGTTGAAAGATTTTCAGCCAAAACCAAAAACTGTTTGAACCACATGAACACTTCGGACTTTGCCTTCAATGGATATACCCATGCATGCCTGCAAAAATCATCACTGAAATTCACGAAGTAAAGGTAATTTCCAAAAGAGGGTGTCTGCATAGGACCACAGACATCACTATGTACAAGCTGCAATTTCCGTGTAGCCCAAACTGAACCATCTTTTGGAAAGGAGGAACGCTGCATTTTGCCCAAAATACAGCCTTCACATACATGTTTTCCGGGTGCCTCAAGCTTGGGCAAAGAAGGCACCGTATCAGATTTCTGCAGGCGTAGCAAACTAGCAAAATTCAAATGACCAAAGCGTGCATGCCAAAGCTTTGCATCTGACATAGCCTGAGAATCATGAACTGCACATGCCGAATCATTAACAGATCTTTCATAGTCTATGAGCTTATACAGCCCACGACATAAAATGCCAGGGCAATAATAACATCGCCATTTGACAGATCATGAACTTGTCATCTATCATCAACAAATTTCACAACCAAGCCATTCTTGGCTAATGCAAAAACTGATAACAGATTCTTCTTGATCCTTGGCACAAATAAAGCATCTGACAAAGTGAAAGAATGACCATCAGCAATGGTCAAAATGATCTTACCAACTCCCATGCGTATAAGAGGAGTTGTTGGCACTTGTAACACTATTCCCTGTAGGGGCAGGCTCGAGTGAAGAGAAGAAACTACGTTGCGAGGTAATATGTTTGGTTGCCCCACTGTCAAAGTACCCAACATCTGAGTCTTACTACAGACATGCACTACTCATGAGAAGACGGGTCAAAACTGCAAATAGTAGTAAATGTCCATTCTTCTTCCTGTGCAAGATTAACATACTCTATTTTTGGTGTAGAGGCTTCTGCAACAACCATTCCAGCCTCTTTCTTCTTTGCTTCTTTTGCAGCCAGTTTTGGACAGTTCTTTATGATATGATCATTCCCTTTACAGTACTTACAAAACATTTTTGCTTTTTGGATTTTTTCTCATCTTTGTTTTGGTTCTTTGAATGTGCAGCATTTGTAGATTTCTGCTTACTAGTAGAAGAGCTCCATTTTCCTTTGCCCTTCTAACTAGCTAGGAAAGCTTGATCTGCAACACGCATAATGGACCTGTTCTGCCTAGACTGATCTTCGTGCAACAGAACAAAGACTAACTCCTCAAATGATAAGGCACTTGGATTGTATTTCATCATCAATCGAAGAGTAGAATCGAAACTCTGATATGAATCAGGAAGACCATTCAGAACGGTCTGCACAACTGAGCTATCTAGTACAACCTCATCAACAGAAATCAACTATTCCTTCAAGTCTTTGATCTTTGTCAAAAAATTGTCCATAGAGTCACCTTCATTCATGTGCTCATTCTCCAACTGTTTTCGGAGGTAAGCAACATGAGCCTCATTCCTAGCCTGGTACAATGTGGTAAGTGTATCCCAAGCATCCTTTGCTGTTCTGCAAGAGCGAATATGAGGAATAATGGCACGTTTGATAGACAAAGCTATCAATGCATGTGCCTGGGCATCTTTTCCATCCCAACAAATCTGCTCTACAGTAGGTGCAACAGAAATAACAGCACGAACAGGAATCTGTAGAATATCATCTTTGACACCATCTCCATCAACTTCAGCACTTGTATTTGTAGTACTAGTAGTCGCAGGTGTAACAGGGTGTCTTTCAACACCCTACACAATGTTCCAGAGTGCTTTTGCAACCAATACATGTCGCATCATATCAGTCCATAATGGGTAGTTGGTACCATCCAACTTATCCTCAAGAGCCAACATACGGAATACATCACTGCTTTCAGCCATGGCCGGTGACTAAAATACCTTGATGCAGAAAAATTGATTGTATCTCAAAATGTTGAACGGAACTGCGTAGATGATTTTTGCTAGACTTGTAGCAGACTTCGAGACGCTTATACTGGCGAGCAGAAACTGGTATATACCTTTGGCATAAAAAGACAAAATAGCCTACACAAGTGCTACGATAGTGGCTTCGAAGGCTGAAATGAGCTCAAATCATGATTTCGGCGTGAGAGAACGAAGTTGTTTTGATCTTTGAAACACCTTGAGTATGCTCACCAAATTCCGTGCGAATTTGAGACTCCAACCGGAGAGGTGTAGACGACCCCCTAGATGAAGCGGCGACCTACTCTGATACCAATTTTTGGAGTTAGATGTCTGCGGAAGCATGCGAACAGCGCAAGGAAGAAGAAGAAGCTTGGAACACAACACACAAGACTGAATGTATTACTAGAGAATGTACAAAGATAAGTAGCCCATTAGAGCAATAGCTAGGCGTATATACAAGCCGGGGGAAAAAAACCACCTAAAGAGGGAAAAAAGTGCCCCGGCAGTCCTAGAGTGTTCACACACATCACTACCTAAATATATCAACAATACACAGACACACAAACATACACACATAGACACATACACACATAATGATGCATACACACACATACACATGCATGCACACACATATGCATACATACATCCATAAACATACACACATAGATACAGACACACACATAGATACATACATACACATAAACACATACACACTCATAGACGCACACACATACACATAGACACACACACACATACACACACATATACACACACACACATACACACATAGACACATACACACATAATGATGCATACACACACATACACATGCATACACACATACAAACACATATACACACACACATACACACACATATATGCATACACACACACATATATGCATACACACACACATAGAGAGACATACTTACACATACACATACATGCATACATAATGCATATGCATATGCATACATACATACATACATGCATACATACACATACATAATGCATACACACACATATGCATACATAATGCATACACACACATATGCATACATACATGCATACACATACACACATAGAAACATATGCACACATAGACACATACACACACATAAACACATACACATTCATAGATGCACACACATACTCATAGACACACACACATACACACACACATATACTCACACACATACACACATACACACATACACACATAATGATGCATACACACACATACACATTCATACACACATACACACACATACACACACATACATACACACACACATGCATACATACACATACTTAATGCATACACACATACATATATACACGTATATATATTGATTTCTAACCATTTTGTTTTATATGTTAGGTATTAGTGATCATAGTAGAGAGAGAAAGGCAAAACTCACTCTCATAAAAAGTCTTATGAGAGCAAAAGTTTCGTATAATACTCTAGGGGCCATCATGCGTGATTACTGAGAGATGTTTGATGAGCAGCTGGACTAGACGATCCTGATGCTTACCAAGCGATCAGAGGAGGGCTCTTCTGTGGCTCCACATGCAGGAAGAGAGCTATCTGCTCATAGGTATGTTATTTTTAATAAACGTTTTTAATGATATTGTAACACATATTTTTATTTATTTTTATCTATCTATTTTCAGGACACCTATACCACCTCCAAATCCTGATAGCACAGCAGAGTTGTCTATGAGGACA
The DNA here is from genome assembly GCA_020310875.1 of Ceratopteris richardii. Lineage (NCBI taxonomy): Eukaryota > Viridiplantae > Streptophyta > Polypodiopsida > Polypodiales > Pteridaceae > Ceratopteris > Ceratopteris richardii. Next base: position 31,616,706 of record CM035421.1, read on the forward strand.
TGCATAGGCACCTTAGGACTAGAGTGCGACATAGAGTTAGAGGGGAACATTGTGTACATAGGGAATGGATTGGAGTTCAAGAGAAGAATGCGGGCACTATGCGACCCTTACCTACGCTTTATCCACTTACCGTGGAAGTAAGTAAAAATTTTACATATAAATTGAAATAAATATCCTATGTTTTATTTACATTATTGTTTTTTATTTTTATAGTGAGCATGATGAGAGGGATAAAAAATACGTACTTAGTTCACTTGAGATAGAGTTTGGGACAGGATGGTCACTTAAGTGGTGTCTAAAAGAGATGCGGACACTTATGGCTCATCGTCGCGACAATGCACGGTATGCACTACTTTTATGTATATATATATGTGGATATGAGTATCTGTGTTAATGCATGTATGTATGTATATGAGAGAGAGAGAGAGAGACAAGAGTGAGACTAGAGGTACAAATACACGCATACACACACATATACATCATACATGTACATCTACACACATATACACATACATGCACATTTATACATACACACACATACATGCATATCTGTACACACACACACATGCATGCAGTTACACACATATAATGAATACACATAGACACTTACACATACTCACATACACGTACACATACTCACATACACATACACATGCATAATCATATGTACACACACATAGACTCATATAATCATATTTTCATGCATATATACATATACACATGCATATATACACACACACAACACATGCATATGCACATATAGATACACATACATACACAACACATGCATACGCATAAATAAATAAATAAATAAATCCTATTTCAAAAATCCTAAATTGAAAACACTAATTTCGATATTAAGGTTTTAAAACCCCTAATTTAAAAACTCTAATTCAACCTTTTAGCCATATGTTTGAAGTATATGTACACATTGCATCTATTCCTCCGACGTCCTACTAGAGAGATGTCTCTCCTCCCAACCTTATGCCTCTATATATAGCTACTCGAATCAACGAGGATCATAATATATATAAAGATATATACACATCATGTAGATACACATACATAAATATAAAATGGAGTAGATATATTATGCATCACACATACATGCCTAAATGCGCACATAAATATATATATACATGCATACATATTTACATGTACACATTTACACATAGACATATATACATATATACATGTACACATCATATATACATGCCTACATGCACACATAAACATATATATATATATATATATATATATATATATATATATATATATATATATATATATATATATATATATATATATATATATATATATATATATATATATACATGCATACATATTTACATGTACATATTTACACATAGACACATATACATATATACATATATACATATATACATGTACACAATTATTAACACTTGCATATATTACATGAATACATGATTATTTTACATAAATACATATGCATATATACACATATGCATATTTAACACATGTATACATACCACACACATGCAAACACATACATATACATGAAATACATATATATGCATACTAACATATGTATACATATAATACACATGAATACACACACATATGCATACATACATGAAAAAAATTTGCTCCTCGATGATAAAGCTATATATAAAATAATTAGGCATACCCCCAAGCTTCATGTTCTAAGTTAAAAGAACATGATTTCATCTCTCTAGTAGGATTCATTGTTATTTAAGTTAATAAAAAAATCTATTATCTGATATCCATTCAGAAGCTTCAAGTTATTGATAGATAACTAGAGTAGAATTTATTATCTAATTTGCTCATGTGTTTTCATTATTGCCATCATTTTGGTAAGACATCAATATAGTCTCATCTTCATTATCCTTATTGATTTCATTTATTTCTTCTATTGTTAAATCTATGTTCTCATGAATCACATCATCTATTGATGGATTAATATCTATTTCTGGTAATTCCTCTTCCTCATCAACAGAATCAACATGTAGAGAATTATCCTCTTCATAAAAAATATTAGTATCATCATCACGTATAATGATTCTAATTTCTATTTTAGATGTTGATGTATCAGTATCTAATGCTGAATCATCAAGAGGACTTTCTTCGATCTCTCTAACAATAAAGTGTTCAAACAATGACCTGCCTCTAGGTTGCACATGAATGACTTGCCACCAAGGATGAGCATCTGGGTTTTTATAAAAAAATGTTTGTTCAATATGCCTAGGAAGAATATATGGTTCTTTAGTAGATCTGCGAGTCGTAGTAAATCGCTCCCACATTTGAACCCGATGTGAAACAACGGCATAGCAATATAGTTATAAAAACTGTTCATTTTCTTGCATATGCATTAGCTTGGTTTAGGCTAAGTGGTTGCAACAGCTTGAAGTGGTCATCTTGCACAGGCAGATTTCAAAAACCTTGTAATTCCTTGGTTGTTGAGGGCTGAGCTTATGCTCTAAGCACCTCCACGGGAATAGGCAAGTAGTAAACCTCATCTCATCACCCTTACCATCAAGTTTTTGAAGAAAAACAGTTCCACACACAGCACTTAGATTCTTTGTATTACGCATTTATTGCTCAACAAATGTATATTTAAAAATTTCACATGCACTCTAGCTTCTGCACCAACTATCAAGTATATTTTCTAAACTTAAATCTGTTTCTTACTATTAAAGTAGGGCTTTAGGAGACATGAAAATATTAGGAAGTGTTAGATTTAGAAGTTAGAATCTTTTTTTCATGAAAATATTAGGAATTATAAGATTTAAAATTAGAAAAAAAAAAGATTTTTTATATGAAAGTTAGAATCATCGATTTTTCATTAAAATATTAGGAGTTGTTAGATTCAAAATTTAAAAAAGATTTTTCAACTGTGAGGTATCTCTTCTCAACAATATATATAGTTTGATTTCATACATAAGAAGATGGCTTTTTCTGCAGAAGTCCTGTATGACATTGAATCATGCATTGTTGCATCCATTAATGAACAGTTTGTTTCTGAATTGATTCCTTGACATAAAAAATAATTCAAGTAATGATGAAATTTATTGATCCAATTACAGCCTTGATATGGGTGTTGTTAAAGAGTTAGCATTATTAGGAGATACGATGAGATCTGAATTGGCACGAGTACATGAAAAATTAGATACTTTGGAGAATCGTATAAACGAGAAGGTGTCAAAAAGTCATAGCAATGATTATGAGACCCAAGTTCATTGCATGTCTATAGAGTCATTAGAAGCCCCTTTACTTGATCATAGGATAAGATCTTCCCCAATACTAAAAAGACCTAGGTATAAAAAACACCTTGTTTGATCTTTTTGGTGTGACCAGATCGGCCATACCTATGATAATTGCGTCGCATTCGAACATGCATGCAGACATCAAATAGTATGTCAGATAGGAAAGGAAATATGTGATTGTCATACTAAAAACCCTTTACACTTGAACCTAGGTAGAGGTGGAATGGTAAAATATTTTGAGCAAAAACAAGTTTGGTCAAAATCAAACAAACGTGGTAAAAAATATTGGAAAGTAAAACATAATAAAAATATAAAATCTATTGCTCAAGACATTAGCATTCAATCGTTTAAAGATATGATAAATAATCAGACAAAAATGGATAACCCAGAAGTTGAAAAGATGGTGCAAAATAGTCAGCTAAATGATAAGCAAGATAATAAGCAATTAGAGTATTAAAGAACAACTTATGAGAAAATAGGAAAATATGAAAATTTACATAATGTTTCAATTGACTCCAATGATCAATCACCTGATAAGAAAATTGAAAATATGAAAGGACAAATGAATCCTGATACTAGTAATCAAACTAATAATCAAGCTAAAATCGAGAAAAGTAAACAATTAACTAATATAAATGAGGATGCAAATAATGAGAAAAGTCTTAATGGAAAAGAACAAGAAATTTTTGAAAATATTATTAATCAAATTACACAAAATAAGAAGAAATCATCAAAAATCCTTAAAAGAAAAAGTGAGTTATCTATGCAAGAAATTTTTGATGTCTTGTATTAAAATTATAAATACCTACTAATGTGTTTTGAATAAATGAAGAAGCAAGGATAAATGTTATGATTTTGGAATAATGTTTTTTAATTAAGTTTATAGATATATGTGGAAGTATGAGATGAATTTTTGAGTTAACTACGAGATAAATTGATTGAATGCATGAATGCATGATTGCATTTATGAAAATGTAAATGCAAGCATGAACATGAAACTCTAAGCCTATCTACAAAACTGCATAACAAAGATCATATATTTGAGCTCCATCACCCATACAACTATGCATAGAAGAATGAAACATACAACAAGATGCTTTTGGTGTGATAAGTAAGGTCATGTGTATGATAATTGTCTTTCTTATGATGATGCATGCAAATTACATTTAGTCATTACACATGATCTTAAGATTTCTGACTTCCAAACCCAACTACCTTTGCATTTAAACTTAGGTAGAGGAGGGATGAGAGAATATTTTACCCAAACTAAATTTAGACCTAAAATATGTAACAACATTCAAACATAGTGGAAACCTAAGAGCTATAATGAGAAAACAAAGAGTGCATTAAAATCTATGAACATTGAGCAAAATCTTCTAAAACCAAAAATTATAAGTAACAATGACGATGAAACTAAATCTCTTGCTAAAAAAGATGGTCAAAATTCATTGAAAAGGATTGATAAAGATAAATATGCAAATATAAAGATTCATAAAAATGAAGTTCAAAAATCAATAAAAGTTGATGAAAGAGAAGACATATATTTTGTGAATGATAAACTTAAAATCTTAAAGAATGAGAATGGTTGTGATCAAGATACATTCGATGAATTCAAATTTCAGTCTAATGATAAAAATATTCATATGAAAATTGTTAATGACAAAGATATTGGGAAATGGGTACAAGAGGCTACTCTAAACATTGTACAAAATACTAAGAACTCTTTTAAACTTATGAATAAGATGGACAAGAAATTGATAGAATAATTTTCTTGTGGTTTTTTATATCTATGAATTTTTTATGAGCTTTTTGTTTACTAGATTTATGATGCAAAATATGAAATATTGATGCTTGATGTTTGATCAAAGGTCTCCTATATAATGTTTTATGATTGAAAAAGATATTAACAGTTGATGAATAAATCTTTGCTTTCAAAAGGTATATGTGTTAATTGCTTCGGCTTTTCTTTATTATGATATGAAATTCTTATTTCCAATGAAGCTATATGACGTTTTCTTTATGACTTTTTCTTTCTTAAGAAAATATAAGAATTTTCCATGATAAATATACTATGAGTTTTTTTATATACCAAATTATGTTGATGAATGTGATTAATAATAAAGTTTCTCTTTTATGAGTATTATTATGGCAAAATATGATGATGATGTGATAATAAGTTGATGACAAATAATGAGTAATGAAAACTACTTAACTTGTAGTTTGAAGTTTATGATTTTTAATAGGAATTTTATTGAACACTTTTGATAAAATCTGGAGATTTAAGATAGAAACCTAAAATCCAGGCAATCGAAGAAATATATGGGTGATAGGCGACGTAAAAGATGAATAAAAACAATCAGGTGAAAAAGTTTTAATTAAAGATTCTTTGATTTTTTTGTGTATATGCACTGCATTACTGCATGTGTTAAAAGGATATGTTCAAATTTATTTTTAAAAAAATCAAGTAGAATAAGATGTTAAAATAGCTTATTAATTTATGATTGAAGCATAAAAACTTGTATTTATATGAACTGAATTAGAAAGTTAAATAGAAATTTTGGAATTGGAAGCTTCTGAAAGAAATGGTAACCTTATTTTGAATACATGTATATGCTAAAAATTTTATCCATTAGTAAGTAGGATTTTTGTATTATGCTATTTATTCCTTATGAGATCTGACCTCTAAATGAATTAAAAAAAAAAACAAACTTCATACCCAATTAGCATATATGTATGTGTTTGTAGTTGGTGTGCTATGTTGGGCTAGTAGGCAGGTGGAACAACCTTGGTCGGGTGATCAAGGCCAAGAGCTGACGCTAGTTTCATCATAGGCCTAACCTTTATGTTGTCATGTGACTACATGGGTTGATAGGCGGGTGGCGTTACTCTGGTCGGGCGATCAAAGCCACGAGCTGACATCGATTTCAAGTAGGGCTGACATAGTTTTGTCGTGCGCTAGGCCGGGTTGGCATACAAGTGGAATAAACTTGGTCGGGTGGACAAGTCCAGGAGTCGCACCCAATTCCGGTATAGGCCGATTTGTGAAAAACAAATAAAAAGCTGAGTTGGGATGGAGTAATAAAGCAAAAGAAAAATGATATGAAAAAAGCAATGAATAGAGAGTCAGACCATAGGAAATAAAAGTAGGAGGCATATAATTCTATTAATTGATGAGAAGTATTTTGGTATATGTTGCTATGTAGGATAAGTTACTTATTCTAAGCAAGTGACATAAATAGAAGGACTATGACACTTATGATTTATTCTTATAAATGCATATTTAAATGTGCATTCAGAAATATGACATGATATTTATATGACTTATATCTACTTTGTTTTTTTTTAATGACTTGTACTAATCTTTTAAATTTCACAAAGTATGAATGCATGATAAAATAAAACTTTGAAAAATTTAAACTCTATTTTCAAAAGAATTTGATATGTTTTAATTGAATCTGCAGGTTGGCCCATCGAGACGATATGCAGGTTTAGTGGGGGCGGATGTCCGAAAGAATTTTTTACTCTTAAAATATTACTAAAATTAAAAGTTTGATTGATTGATATAAGTTTGGTTAAATTATGATAACTTTGACTAAATGTTTGATTTTAATTTTGCAGGATAAGAAGCTTGATGATCAATATCAAGATGGGAAGTATTTATCTAGGTGTTTTTTTTAATATTATTAAGGGTATAGATGAAAAATCAAGGGTTAGTCAAGGGGTTGTTTATGATTTGAAAGTTAACGCAAGGGTAATTAAGGACCAAATGTGGGTTTTGATCATGTTTTATAGGGTTCAAGCTTAATTTTAAGATTAATTAAGGGTTAATTATTAAATCTAAAGATTTATGGAAGGTTAGAAGATTAGTTTAAGGGTTACTTGGGGTTAATTAACATGGTTTGAAGTTAGTTGAAGGGTAAACCTATGGCTAAGAGATTAATTAAGAAGGTTTTAGTCACTAAATGAGCTTATAAATAGGATAAAATATATTAAATGGAACCTTACCAAATATTTTAATTATAAATGATTAATTAAATATGTTAAATATTAATTGATATTTTAACACTAAGGTTATGTATACATTTAAAATAATTGATGGGTTTAATTTAATTTATTCTAGAGGTTTGTATTTATTCTAAAGTAATTAAATAAATAAAAAAGAAGTGAAAGGTTGTATTTGAATCTAAAGTCTATAGTCCACTAAATATTTAATTGAATGGTTTTTTTTGTAAAAACAAATAGAGGAAATTTCCATGCGTAATTTCTTATTGGGGTGTTGTTGAGTTAAAGAGAAGTTAATGTAAGCTTCATGGATCAGTTATCTAAGGGAAAATGTGGGCTATGGTGGGCTACTCTCATCTATATAAAGAGGGAGTACGTACTCATAACCTCATGTGATTTTTTAGGTACTCTATTTTCCTTTGCTCTAGACTATGGTCATTTATGCACATATTTCTATGACTGTTCTCTGACAGGAGGAGAGAGAAGGCCATCTCTCTTGCTTTTGTCCCTCAATTTATAGAAAGCAATTTTTTTTGCCTTGGAAAATGGACGTCGCAGAGACAAGGGGGGCGTTTATTTTTTTCCTCTCTTCCAATTTATTTGGCCCTTTTCTTTTTCCTTTTCGTTTAGTTTTTTTCCTGTTTCTTTTTTGTCCTTCGATGGCTTTAATGCTTCTTTATTTATCCATCTCTTTTTCCCTCTCCTCTCACTCTCCCTCTCTTGTTTGTCGGTGGCGCAGCAGTGCTGCGCACCCAGCAAAGAGAGAGAGAGAGAGAGAGAGAGAGAGAGAGAGAGAGAGAGAGAGAGAGAGAGAGAGAGAGAGAGAGAGAGAGAGAGAGAGAGAGAGAGACAAAGAGAGAGAGAGAGGGGAGGTTATTTTATTAATTTTTTTTATTTTGTTTTTTTTGTTTCTTTTTTATTTATTTTTCTCCTTTCCTTCCTCTGTCCCTGCAACCAACAGACGCAGCCAATGGCGCAGAGAGAGAAAGAGAGAGAGAGAGAGAGAGAGAGAGAGAGAGAGAGAGAGAGGTTTTTTAATTTATTTTTCCTTTACTTTATTTTAAGAAACTTATTGCTTTCTTATGTGTATATAATGAGATTTATATGTTTTATTTTTGTAGTTACTATAAATATTATTTATTACTTATATATTAAAATATATATGAAATAAATTTTTTTAGAAATGTTTATGTTTAGTTATGTATATGAGTGACTGTATATGTATTTATTTATGTATGTGTGTATGTTTAATTAATGAGATTGGTTGCATATTAAATATATGATTGTTATTCTAAAGTTTTTTGTGTGTTCACAGGTTAGCAAAAAGAAGCAGCAATTTAGCCTTATTCTCTTCCAAAGAACTCATTATTCCTTCCAACTTCTCTTTATTGAAATAATTACCCTATTCTATCTTTACTTATCCTTTCCTTTTCTTACCCTTAATCCAAGTTTCTTCAACCTTTAGCTTGTTAGTAACTTAGTAGGAAATGCATTAAATTTAGTGATGTTTGTGCCCATGTTAGAGATAAGTGCATAAACTCGAGCTAAGAAGCTCGGATTGATGCATCTTAAAGTTCTGTGCGTAGCTGAGATAAAGAGCTACAACTTCAAAGAAGAGTGCAAAACCTGATTGAAAAATGAAGATTGATGTAGAAGATGAATCTACTATCACTTGGATAGTAGGTCGGTGTTGTGGCTATAAATTGTGTTTTACAAATCAGAATGAGACGACTCAACTTGGTATGCATATCTTGCAATATCTCTACAATTTTGTAGAACTAGACAAATGTAGATTTCGATTTCAAGGTTGCCAAAATTACAAAATACAGAGCAGCAGTGTTGCAGGTGAAGGTGAAATTGACAGCTGATATTTGTTTTGTGCATATCTTGAGCTACACACTTCAATTGAGGTGTCGTTTATCTCGTTACATAGCTAAGAATGACTTCTTGAAGTTTTCTGAAGAACAAAAGTTCAGACTTAGAGGTTATCACCTCTGAAATAGCAAAACACAGAGCAGCATATTTTGACCATAAGAACCCTAATTAGTCTTGGAGATTGAATTTGCTTTGGAACTTCTTTGAGAGGGAATTTTTGGTGTGCAAGCTCTTATTTTCAAAGCTTTAGAGTGTTGTACATGTATGATCACTATGGTAGTCTCTCCATATGAGAGTAGAGCATGATCTTATCACGTGTTTGGCATGTAAGATGACATTGTGGTATACTCATTTTTGAAATTTATGTCATCATGAGTTCCATCATGGATGTATAGTGGCATTGTGGTCTATATCTTGCTTATGCCACTTGGTTATGGATTTGGTTACCGGTTGCACACAAGTTTTTGATTTTGGATCTTAGTTGGTACTTGTATCTTTTGTTCTCTTTGTAGGTACATGATCCAGATTGGAGCCTTAGTTACACATTCGTTTGTCACCATTATTAGAAATTGGTCATTGATTGATATGTATTTGCTAGTGTGATTCTTGGCATATGTGGATGGTGATTCCCACATGGTTTATTTGGTTGAGAGCCCATTTTACACAGGAGATGCTGTCAAAATTTTGACAGGTTTTATGCTAGAAGAGAGCTCTAGTGGATACTGAAGCTTGTGTGATAGCTCTGGATCATTGATTATCTCCATTCACTTGGACTTGGTCGTAGGTTACTCCTTGTTCTTTTGATATTGGTTATCTTCTTTGATTGATCAATTTACAGGGGGTACTCTGTCAAAATTTTTCTAGGATTTTGTTACATCTACTTGATCAATTTGGAGACTTGGTGAGCAGGCTTATGCTCATGGTTTTATGTGCATGCTTATTGCATGGTTATGTGATAAGTGGTTCATATGGTTTTTCTTTTCTCCACTCAGACACTTGTGATGGGAGTTATGCATATGGATATGCAGGTGTGATCCTATTGTGGATAGAGTATTGTTTCTAGTTTCTTGTTACATTGCTAGTCTTTTGGATTGCCAACATGGTGTCTTCTCGATTTGATGGCACTGACTTTCTGAGATGGAAAGCTCAAATGTGGCATACATTGGTTCGTGCAAGGTTACACATGTATGTGCATAGAGATGCATAGAGGCCTCATGACATGCCTAACCATGTATGGATGGATATGGATGCATTGGTCAGCTCCACTGTCCGATTATAGCTTGTGGATTCTATATATGAGTTTGTTATGTATGAGGAGATGAGTCATGCACTATGGAAAAGACTACATGATATGTATGCAAGTCGATGGACTCATCTGAGACATAGATCATATCGACAACTTCCATGTTGGCATTGTGGTCATGAGGGCCATATTCGACGATGTTGCTTTAGGCAGATGCGATGATAATGTCAGAGTCATGCATGTGATGCAAGTCAGGTAGTGGTTTTAGGAGAGTCTATGGCAGTTGATTATGCAAGTGATGATGATATTACTTTCTCTATGGTTTATGTCTAGATTCCTCTTGTACATTGGATAGCACACATATGGCTTGGTTGCTTGATGCATTAGCCAGTTTTCATGTTACTCCACATGGTGAGTGGTTTTGTCAATTCTTAGGTGAGAGTCAGAGACGTGTGCACATGCCTGATGGTGTGACATATGACATTGAGGGTGTAGGATATGTATGCCTTATGCTACCTAGTGGAGCATCACTTATGCTCATACATGTACGTTATGTGCCTTCATTCCCTATGAGCTTGATTTCAGTTAGCTAGTGACAAGAGGGAAGATGTCATGCATTCCTTGGTGAGCATCATTTTCAGTTGTAGTTGGGACAACTTATGCTTGTTAGAGGTGCTAGGATTGGGCACATGTATCCATTGCAGGTACTTCATGTGAGAGAAAGTTTCATCTCAGCGGGAATTCAGTGTTATGTGCAATGTGAGACTCATCATTTTGTCTACCTAAACATAGGTCTCTTGACATTCATGATATACATGTATGGCATGAATCAGATGCTCAGATGGATGCACATATGGAGAACATTTTGGATGGTCATTATGCTTATGTAGAGCATGATTGTTTTGATCATATGGATGCTATTATGGAGCATACTTCAGATGATCAGTTGGATGCTATAGAGCATGATATAGATGCTCATGTCAAGCATTGTGATGTTGCTTAGTTAGAGTTTGATCATCAGTTTGACCTTGGTATTGATGTTGTGCAGTTAGCTCATGTGGAGCATGATCCTACACTTGTTGTGATAGAGCAGGATAGCTCTTATGATACATAGTGTATGCCAGAACATACTAGCTCTCAGGATGCACGACTAGATATATCGGTGGTTGATAGGATGACTCACTTAGATGTTGCTGAGTCAGAGATCATGCACTCATTCTTGGATCCCGTCATGCGAGATGTTGAGACAGAGATATCAGGACATGTTCTTGGTTCTTTGGATGCCTTGGATACAGGCATGGCTTACATACTTAGGCTAGCGAGGATAGCACAAGTTTCCTCAGCATTTGGGAGTCTGATTTACGAGTTGTTACGCTCGAGACTAGACCTTATAGTTGTTGTTGGAGCATTTGCACTTGGATCTGTCACTCGTTTGATGATTGTCACGGGCATACAGCAAGTGGGAGCTTTGCAAGAACTTCATCAGTTCTTGCATCAATCATATGTGATCTCGGCTCTTATCGATATGAGTCTAGTGCACTTTTGGGTGCATGGATACACCTTGTTCGAGGCCGTTGGTGTAGGCTGATCTATATGGGTTGACATTCGGACTCTTCATGTACATTATTGTATAGTCCTACATAATTCTTTGTATGTGTTATCACTTACGGACACATTGACCCTTAAGTGGGAGATTGTTAGGGATGTCACGATCATGTGACCTTACCCCCATATATATATATATATATATATATATATATATATATATATATATATATATATATATATATATATATATATATATATATATATATATATATATATATATATAGAGCATTGCCTCAGTAGAGGTCATTATGTGTGTAGTACTCCTTCTCTGTTCCCTCTCTCTCTTTGTGGCATGAGAGCAGTGGGCTCCAAGCACAGGGGTCAGAACCCACTGGTCCTAAGAAGATAGAAGAGAAAGAGATTGAGAGGAGAGCTCTCAGATGCCTTGGGCTGTAGCTTCAGGGAGTATTCTGTCCCATTTCCTGGACTTATTGGTGCTCCGGCAGTTGTTGCTTTCAGTGTCCCGGGTAGTTGTTGCTTTTATTTCAGTTGATTTGTTTTATCTCTCGGCCTCTGACTTTCTCATCTATCTCCCTTTCTCTCTCTCATTTCTCTCTCTCATTTTCCCCCTCTCTCTCTCTCTATCTCTCTCTTCCCTCTCTCTCCCTTTCTCTTCCTTCTCTCTCCCTGCCTTCTCATCCCTTCTCTCTCTCTCTCTCTCTCTCTCTCTCTCTCTCTCTCTCTCTCTCTCTCTCTCTCTCTCTCTCTCTCTCTCTCTCTCTCTCTCTCTCTCTCTCTCTCTCTCTCTCTCTCTCTCTCTCTCTCTCTCTCTCTCTCTCTCTCTCTCTCTCTCTCTCTCTCTCTCTCTCTCTCTCTCTCTCTCTCTCTCTCTCTCTCTCTCTCTCTCTCTCTCTCTCTCTCTCTCTCTCTCTCTCTCTCTCTCTCTCTCTCTCTCTCTCTCTCTCTCTCTCTCTCTCTCTCTCTCTCTCTCTCTCTCTCTCTCTCTCTCTCTCTCTCTCTCTCTCTCTCTCTCTCCTCTCTCTCTCTCCTCTCTCCTCTCTCTTCCTTCTCTCTCCCGCCTCTCGTCCTCTCTCTCTCTCTCTCTCTCTCTCTCTCCTCTCTCTCTCTCTCTCTCTCCTCTCTCTCTCCTCTCTCTCTCTCTCATCTCTCTCTCTCTCTCTCTCTCTCTCTCTCTCTCTCTCTCTCTCTCTCTCTCTCTCTCTCTCTCTCTCTCTCTCTCTCTCTCTCTCCTCTCTCTCTCTCTCTCTCTCTCTCTCTCTCTCTCTCTCTCTCTCTCTCTCTCTCTCTCTCTCTCTCTCTCTCTCTCTCTCTCTCTCTCTCTCTCTCTCTCTCTCTCTCTCTCTCTCTCTCTCTCTCTCTCTCTCTCTCTCTCTCTCTCTCTCTCTCTCTCTCTCTCTCTCTCTCTCTCTCTCTCTCTCTCTCTCTCTCTCCCCCCCCCTCTTTTCTTCTCTCTCTTCCGCCACCCGCCCCGACTCCCCTCCCCCGCAATCCGCCCTCCGCCCCCCGCCATCCGCCCTCCGCCCCCCGCCATCCGCCCCCCGCCCTCCGCAAATTCCCCCCCCCCCTTTTTCTTCTCTCTCTTCCGCCACCCGCCCCGACTCCCCTCCCCCGCCATCCGCCCTCCGCCCCCGCCATCCGCCCCCCGCCATCCGCCAATTTCCCCCCCCCCTTTTCTTCTCTCTCTTCCGCCACCCGCCCCGACTCCCCTCCCCCGCCATCCGCCCTTCGCCCCCCGCCATCCGCCCCCCGACCCTCCGCCAATTTCCCCCCCCTTTCTTCTCTCTCTTCCGCCACCCACCCCGATTCCCCCCCCCCCGCCATCTGCCCTCCGCCCCCCGCCATCCGCCCCCGACCCTCCGCCAATTTCCCCCCCCTTTCTTCTCTCTCTTCCGCCACCCGCCCCGACTCCCCTCCCCCACCTCCGCCCTCCGCCCCCGCCATCCGCCCTCCACCCCCCGCCCCTCACACACCCCCTCTCCGCCCCCCATCCCTCACACCACCGCCCTCCGCCCCCGCCCCTTACACCTCCGCCCTCCGCCCCCCGCCCTCCACACCCGCTTAGCACCGGCATATCCATTCCCACACACACATGTGCACCCCCATGCATATGTACATGCGCACATTCACACACATACATGCACATATACTCACTCACACATACACACCCACTCCCACACATACACAAACACATACATGCACTCACACACACACATGCAAACCCACACACATACATTCCCGCACACACCCACACACATACACATCCATACATGCACACACACACCGGCACACATGCAGAACCCCGCACACGTGGGAAATCATCAGAAACAAAGCCATGGAAGCAATGGATGCATGGAAGCAATGGAAGCACCTGAGAAGGATTGGGGTTGACAATCTACATCTAGAGATAGATGGTGGATTTCTGGTGTCATTCGACTCTGTTGTTCCTTATTGCCATGGAAAGCATGCAAGATTGAAATTAAATACAAATGGGTGTCTTGGAAAAGACATTTACATTCCATAATGATTTGCTTTTACATTTCCAAAGTGTACGGGGTCCTTCATTTGAATTACCAGGATTAAATAGGGCGGGTGAAAAGTTAAAAGATAATTGTTAAAAGTGAAAGTGGAATCGCCAGCAACCATTCACGGGCGACTACCTATTTTTGTGGATCTAATTCAAATCAAGGGAATATTTGACCTACCCCTCCAATTTTGGGTGATCAACCGGCGTGTGATCAGTGAAGATTCGGCAAGGCCTCTTGGCCTATTGGGGCCTATAAAAGCAATGGATTTGTGCTCATTTGGGTACACTGGAGTACTTGTACAAGGTACAAGTTTTAGAGATACAAGTGGTTCGTACATACGTGCAGAAGTCTTCTCTTGCACTTGGTGGTTTCAAGTCTACTGTGGGTGCTACTTTGTAGTGTGTATACAGAGGGTAGGCCTTTCAATGAAGGGCTATGAGCACTATAGTGTAAAAGAGTAGCTTGTATTCTTCTTCTTTTTCGTGAGTCAGTGTGGTTGATTGTGTTCTATTCTCTTGAGAAGACCTTATCATTTGTATTGTTCTGAGTTAGTCTGCATATCAGTGGTCCTTATGCTGATAGGAAGAAAACTATTGTATTGGAGTAAATTAGCCCTAAGCTTGTGGCTTGTTAGTCCTAAATTTGTACCTTAGGCATCACTCTGCCCAACATTGTAATCCCCTGATTTGAATCAAGAAGTGTACGGTCTTCCTTGGTCATTTATTGTTCACATTTTCTGAAGTATTTATCACTCTGTGCAATCCGTGTTATCTACCTACTCACAGAAATGTTAAAGGGTATACTTCCCTAAAGAGAACCCCCCTTGAGTAGGCGACGTACTAGACGTGTTTAATCTTCATTCTCTACCTTTGTTAAAAGCGGATACCCCAGTACCTCCTCTACAGTTTGGCACGCATGGTGGGACCTTGGCATTTCTGTGAGAGGTGTTTTTCCCTATTGCAATTGCGAATAGGTACATGACCCATACACGAGCAGATAAGGAATCTCTTCGTGTTCGAAGGAGCCTTAACAAGTTAGCAATAACCACGGCTAGTGAGACTACCTCCCCTCTGTCCTCCCTAAATTTATCTATTGATTTGGGTGCGACACCATTGTCAAAAGAAGGGTATAGGAGAACTCTAGACTTCTCCTCAAATACGTCAGAAGAAACGACAGTACAAATGGAGGACCTCTCTCATTTGCTCTCCAGATTAAACATCAAATTCCCTACCTTCAAGGGACAAGCTTATGAGGATGCTGATGATCATGTGAGGAGATTCATCTCTTTATGTCGTGGACGAGGTCTGCAGAATAGAGAGGACGCAATGTTGGCGCTCTTTCCATCCACATTGGAGGGCCTTGCAGATAAATGGTATAGTCAGTATGCAGATGGCCATTTCACTACATGGGAGGCTCTGAAGGCGGCATTCTCACAGACATTCCAACCAAGTGATTCCTCAGAAAGAGCTCTAGATCAGCTAGAGAATTTGAAGCTAAGACCAGGTGAATCTTTTCATGAACTTCACACTAGAACAAAAGCACTTGTTGCACAACTACCACATGCTCCAGGTGATTTCTTGGTTAAAAAGTGGATTGAGAAGGCTCTACCCAGGTCATCTCAACAAAAGCTTCATGAGTCTCTTAGATTGGATGCTACCCTCAATGATTTTGTTGCAGCTGCATCACGCATTGAAGAAGCAAGGCAACATTTTGAAGGGGATACACAACCAAAGTATGCTGCAGATCTGGATCATATTGAGCAACTGAGAAGGGAATTGGAAGCATTGAAGATGCAACAAAATCAACAAGAAGAGAAGGTTTTGCCACCACTGCGTCGCACTGATGATGAAGTAGCCCAG
This sequence comes from Ceratopteris richardii, assembly GCA_020310875.1. Lineage (NCBI taxonomy): Eukaryota > Viridiplantae > Streptophyta > Polypodiopsida > Polypodiales > Pteridaceae > Ceratopteris > Ceratopteris richardii. The sequence goes on from CM035421.1 coordinate 31,633,045, forward strand.
CTTTGCCGAGAGTTAGAAGACTTGAAGACCACTCAGGATATAAGGAGACAAATCTGGTGTACAATCTGTAATAACAATGGACATTCCAATGCTAATTGCCCTATTAAGGTAAGCTGTCAATTTTGTGGAAAAGATGGTCATGAAGCAAGGGATTGCTACTACCTCAAGGGTACACAGCAGAGAGGTAACCCTCAAAATTTGGATTCATATTATGCTAGTATTTCAAATACATCTAATAGAGAGGAGAATAGGCCTGCAAAGCCTAGATATAATAGACATTTGATGTGCTATCGTTGTGGTGAGTATGGCCACATGCAAAATAGGTGTTCTCTTCCAGAAGATGCACCTCCCTGTCAACATTGTCCAGAGGCCAAAGATCATTATACCAAGGATTGCCCAAGAGGTCGTCCTGCTCCAATCCACATGATTGCAGTCTCTCCATATGAAGAAGGAAAAACCACTCAGACTTATGCTGTTTCATCCTCTGCAATGCCCATGATGACTAGAGCTAGGCAAGCAGCTGCAACCCAGAGAGATGAACAACAAGGATTTCAGGATAAAGAGGAAGAAAAGGAGTCATGATGGAAGGACCAAGCAGAAATTGAAGGAGCTTATAATAAGATGACTACTTCTCTAAAGGGCCAACCAACAAGTCTGCAAGAAAACACTCAGGAGATCAATATTGAACAGATCTTGAAAGGTATTCATCACAAGGTTAGTCTATATGAACTTATAAGGATGGATTCAAAAATAAGAAGTGACTTACTGAAGATTATACACTCTGCTCACTTGGTCCAATCACCTAGTATAGATGGTTTCATGGTTGATTTTCCCCCTGCACCCTTAGCAGACTACCAAAGCTCAAGATTATCTGTTTGTATAAAGGATGAAGCTCTCACAGGTGTGATCATAGATGGAGGCTCTGGTATCAATTTAATGCCAGATTTTACAATGAAGAAGCTGAAATTGAACCCCACCAAGTTGGCACCATTCACGGTTACATTGGCAGATCAACATCGGGTTGCGCCACTGGGCATTATTGAGAAGGTACTGATGGTAGTACAGGGCTGCCATCTTGTTCTAGATTTTGTTGTTATTGCACTTCCACAGGAGACTTCTTACCCTCTACTCCTGGGGAGACCTTGGCTGAGACAAGCAAAAGCTTTGCAAGATTGGGGAAAAAATAAACTATGGATTTCAACAAATACCAATAGCCAACTGCAACTACATTTGGAAGAAGGATTCGACTCAGGAAAAACTACTGGATATACTGTGGATACTCAGGTAATGCCCTCTCTACCCCAAGAAGATGATACATTGTTAAATTGGATGATGGGAAGTGCAGAGTGTTGCACAGTGGAGATCAATGAAATTGAGGAAGAAGTTGCAGATAAGGAAATTATAGAAAAAGGCAATGAAGACCACAAGGTGTTGAAGAATGAGCAACTGAAGGAAAATACAATCTTTGAAGAGGCTACCAATATAAAAGTATCAGAGAGGGAAAATTATGAACTTAAGAGCAGAGAAGATCTCCCTTTTGCAGATATACCTCAAGGTTGGATGAAAGAACATGTTGCAAGATATAAATTAAAATCCACTCTTGCATATAGTGGAGATGATTTCTCAAGCAAGACCAGTCCTGAAACATTGGTTCAAGAAGTAAATTTAGGGAATGAAGAGAACCCTCAAATGGTCCATTTGGCATCCTGGTTGTGGCATTATCCTCCTTTGCTATAGAAGGTAACTTCTTTGCTTTTTACTTACAAAAGTGTCTTTGCATGGTCCTACAAGGATCTAACGGGGATACCAGAAGAGCTTGGGTTACATCGGATACCCTTAGTTGAGGGAGCCGTGCCAATAAGAAGTAGACCGTATCGACTCAATCCAAAGTACGCAGAGGCGCTAAAGGCAGAGATTACAAAACTAGAGGAAGCATGTATAATTGTGCCAGTAGAACATTCCGGGTGGCTTTCTTCTATGGTTATTGTGCCGAAGAAAAATAGTGGAAAAATAAGGGTATGTGTTGATTTCCGTGCTTTGAGTAAAGTGACTATTCAAGATGGATTTCCTCAGCCCTTCACAGAGCAAGTACTTGAAGAGGTAGCTGGTCACACTTTGTATAGTTTCTTGGATGGTTTTAGTGGCTACAATCAGATAGTGATCCATCCTGATGATAGGGACAAAACAGCCTTTGTCACTCCCTGGGGCACTTATGTCTATACTCGAATGGCTTTTGGTTTGAAGAATGCACCGGCTTCATTTAATAGAACGATGTATCTGATATTGGGCAAATGGTTAACAACCTTTCTACGCATTTTCATGGATGACTTTTCAGTATTTTCAGGTATAGATAAGAGGGCAGCAGTTCAAGATTTCCATGACCATTTGGAAAATCTAAAAGAAATTTTTGAGCAATGTCTCAAAACAGGTTTGAAATTGAATCTTGATAAATGTCACTTTTTGGTCACTAAGGGCACTCTTCTTGGTCACATAGTATCTGCTGAAGGTATAACTGTTGACCCTGCAAAGGTTACAACTATTCTTTCCATGCCTATTCCACAAAGTCCAAAGGAAGTGCAAAGTTTCTTGGGCCATGCAGGGTATCACAGAAGATTCATTCGGATGTATTCAGAAATTGCTAAGCCTTTGTCAAGGCTTACTAGTAAAAAGATTCCTTTCTCATGGAGTGCTGAAGCTGACAAAGCATTTTGTGAACTAAAGTTGAGGCTATGTACTGCTCCACTATTAAGTGTTCCTAATTGGTCATTGGAATTTCATGTGCATACAGATGCTAGACTTCATGCTGTTGGTGCAGTTCTAGCTCAACCATCATCTCACAAAGTGGATAGACCTATCTCTTATGCAAGCAGACTACTCAACCAAGCTGAAAGAAATTACAGTACAACGGAAAGAGAAGGTTTGGCTATCGTATTTGCTCTTCAGAAGTTCGGACATTATCTCCTTGGTGTACATTTCATTGTTATTTCTGATCATCAGCCCTTGAAGTATTTGATAAACAAGCCTAGAGTAGCTGGAAGGATTTGGAGATGGTTACTCCTATTTCAAGAATTTAATTTTGATATTCATATTAAGCCACAAAAAGAGCACTACATGGCAGATCAAGTGTCCAGGACCGCAATGAGCGAAAAGGCAACAAGTATTAATGATGAACTGGTGGATAGCAATCTTTTTCTAGTAGTAATTCGGACAGGTTGGTATGATGAAATTCTTCATGTTCTCACTACTGGAAAGATCCCAGAACACTTGACACCTGTAGAAAAGAGAAGATTGCTCCTGAAAACCAAAGCATATTCTCTTATAAATGGAAATTTATATAAATACTGTCAGGATGATATATTGAGAAGATGTGTCTATCCAGAGGAGGTAAATCTTCTGCTAGAGGCTGCACACAATGAAGGACATCAAAGGGGGAAGAATTGGCTCATAGAATCATCCACAAGGGTTTATGGTGGCCTCACATTTTCAAAGATGCAATCAAGTTCGCCAAAGAATGCCACATCTGCTAGAGGTGTGCCCCCGCGCCCACCAGGTTAAATTTTCAACCATTGGTCATATCTACGGGATGGCTCCCATTTGAACGATGGGGTCTTGATTTCATAGGGCCAATTAGCCCAACTGGGCAACCAGGAGGTAAAAAGTATATTTTGATGGCCACATGTTATGCCACTAAATGGATAGAAGCTAAAGCTACTGTGGATTGCACGGCTTTAACGGTAGCTAAATTTATGTATAAACGTATTTTCTCAAGATGTGGTTGCCCTCTGGAAATTACTAGTGACAAGGGCACACATTTTATAAATCAATTGCTCCAGTTTATATTTGACAGGTACAAAATCTTCCATAAAAAGTCTTGTGCCTACTACCCCAGGGCAAATGGCCAAGCAGAGAGTTCCAATAAGATTTTGATTGGATTGCTTCGCAAATTATCTTTCGATCATCAAAGCTCTTGGCCGCTAGCACTGATTGGTGCAATTTGGGCTTTCAGAACCACGAAGAGGGGAACCACAGGTGAAACTCCATTTCGGTTAGTATATGGGAAAGAAGCATTGGCACCATTCGAGTTCATCATCAGAAAGGAACTAGGAATCAAAACCATTGGCATTCAAGCCCCCATTCAGAGATTGGTGGCATTAGAAGAGTACAGAGAAGGGGCAATGCAGAAACTTCGGGTAACACAAGAAGAGCGCAAGAAATTACATGACCGGTATCTAAGATCGAATGAAGTTCAAGAAGGGTCCATGGTTTTAGTGCATCAAGTCCCGGCAATTTCAACTAAATTGGCCCCCAAATGGACAGGACCATATAAGGTTATCAAGGTATTGCCACATGGTGTAGTGCATCTGGAAGATCTGCAGGGTAAAAGGATGCCCCTCGTCAACATCTCCAGGGTGAAGAGTTATTTGAATTGATGCAAGCAGATGAAATTCACTCCCTGTACATACCATAGTTCTTTCATTTTCTATAGTTCCTTTTGAAGGAATAAGAAAATAAAGGAGTTATTGCACCGGGACGGTGCAAAAGCTTGATGTGGGGGTCTGTAGTACTCCTTCTCTGTTCCCTCTCTCTCTTTGTGGCATGAGAGCAGTGGGCTCCAAGCACACGGGTCAGAACCCACTAGTCCTAAGAAGATAGAAGAGAAAGAGATTGAGAGGAGAGCTCTCAGATGCCTTGGGTTGTAGCTTCAGGGAGTATTCCGTCCCATTTCCTGGACTTATTGGTGCTCCGGCAGTTGTTGCTTTCAGTGTCCCGAGTAGTTGTTGCTTTCATTTCAGTTGATTTGTTTTATCTCTCGGCCTCTCACTTTCTCATCTATCTCCCTTTCTCTCTCTCATTTCTCTCTCTCATTTTCCCTCTCTCTCTCTCTCTATCTCTCTCTCCCCTCTCTCTCCCTCTCTCTTCCTTCTCTCTCCCCGCCTTCTCGTCCCTTCTCTCTCTCTCTCTCTCTCTCTCTCTCTCTCTCTCTCTCTCTCTCTCTCTCTCTCTCTCTCTCTCTCTCTCTCTCTCTCTCTCTCTCTCTCTCTCTCTCTCTCTCTGTCTCTCTCTCTCTCTCTCTCTCTCTCTCTCTCTCTCTCTCTCTCTCTCTCTCTCTCTCTCTCTCTCTCTCTCTCTCTCTCTCTCTCTCTCTCTCTCTCTCTCTCTCTCTCTCTCTCTCTCTCTCTCTCTCTCTCCCTCTCTCTCTCTCTATCTCTCTCTCCCCTCTCTCTCCCTCTCTCTTCCTTCTCTCTCCCGACCTTCTCGTCCCTTCTCTCTCTCTCTCTCTCTCTCTCTCTCTCTCTCTCTCTCTCTCTCTCTCTCTCTCTCTCTCTCTCTCTCTCTCTCTCTCTCTCTCTCTCTCTCTCTCTCTCTCTCTCTCTCTCTCTCTCTCTCTCTCTCTCTCTCTCTCTCCTTCTCTCTTGCTCTCTCTCGTCCCTTCTTTCTCTCTCTCTCTCTCTCTCTCTCTCTCTCTCTCTCTCTCTCTCTCTCTCTCTCTCTCTCTCTCTCTCTCTCTCTCTCTCTCTCTCTCTCTCTCTCTCTCTCTCTCTCTCTCTCTCTCTCTCTCTCTCTCTCTCCCTCCCTCCCTCCCTCCCTCCCTCCCTCCCTCCCTCCCTCTCTCTCTCTCTCTCTCTCTCTCTCTCTCTCTCTCTCTCTCTCTCTCTCTCTCTCTCTCTCTCTCTCTCTCTCTCTCTCTCTCTCTCTCTCTCTCTCTCTCTCTCTCTCTCTCTCTCTCTCATTCCCCCCCCTTTTCTTCTCTCTCTTCCGCCACCCGCCCCGACTCCCCTCCCCCGCAATCCGCCCTCCGCCCCCGCCATCCGCCCCCCGCCATCCGCCCCCCCGCCCTCCGCAAATCCCCCTCGCCCTTTTTCTTCTCTCTCTTCCGCCACCCGCCCCGACTCCCCTCCCCCGCCATCCGCCCTCTGCCCCCGCCATCCGCCCTCCGCCCCCCGCCATCCGCCCCCCGCCCTCCGCCAATTTTCCCCCCCCTTTTCTTCTCTCTCTTCCGCCACCCGCCCCGACTCCCCTCCCCCGCCATCCGCCCTCCGCCCCCCGCCCCCCGCCATCCGCCCCCCGACCCTCCGCCAATTTCCCCCCCCCTTTCTTCTCTCTCTTCCGCCACCCGCCCCGACTCCCCTCCCCCGCCATCCGCCCTCCGCCCCCCGCCCCCCCGACCCTCCGCCAATTTCCCCCCCCCTTTCTTCTCTCTCTTCCGCCACCCGCCCCGACTTCCCTCCCCCACCTCCGCCCCCGCCATCCGCCCTCCGCCCCCCGCCCCTCACACACCCGCTCTCCGCCCCCCATCCCTCACACCACCGCCCTCCGCCCCCGCCCCTCACACCTCCGCCCTCCGCCCCCCGCCCTCCACACCCTCTTAGCACCGGCATATCCATCCCCACACACACATGTGCACCCCCATGCATATGTACATGCGCACATTCACACACATACATGCACATATACTCACTCACACATACACACCCACTCCCACACATACACAAACACATACATGCACTCACACACACATGTTGGAGTTTATTGACCTCAAAAGCATAGCAGGAAGTAGGTGGAACCCCCTAGGAACAAGTTGACCTTCTCACAAACTTCATCATAGAAAACCAGTCATGCTTGCAGAGCTTACTACTCTCTACTCACTCAAAAGTTTTTAAAACTGTTTTAACCACATATACTAGAGACCAAGAGCTTTCCAATGAGCCAAAGAACACTCAATTTGGATAAATACTCAATGAGCTATGACCTCTGCAATATGCAGCTTTAATGGAGACCTTGAAACAGAGATGAACCTGAGGACATACATCACTTGCAGAGACTACTGCGCTTAACTCACAACTCCAATGAATCTGAAAACTTCCAGAATACAAATAGACTTGGAGAGCTTTCTAACAAGCCAAAGAACACATGATTTGGATACATACACAAGGAGATATGACCTCTGCAAGTTGGATGTTTAATGGAGACCTTCAGCAGGGATAAAAAACACTTAACACACACCACTTGCAGAGAGTGTTGCTCTCAGCTCACACATCCAATGCTTATGAAAATTGGTACTATGAAAGTAGACAAGAAGAGCTTTCACATGAGCTATCAAACATGTAATTTGGATATATAATGAGGGAGATACAAGCTCTGCAAGCTCTGCATACAAAAACTAGAGTAGCATAGAGATACTCTCTTGGACATCCCACAAGATCACGACTTTTCTCCTCTTTTTATAGCATGGGAAACTAATCTAAAACCTTCCTAATACATCTAAATTCGTGGTAGACACTTGGATGGAGGTATTACATGACTCAAGTTCTCAAATAAGCAAAGTATTGATGGACTTTGAGAACTAGCCACATCGACCTTCCACTAGGACACCACTGAAGCTCCCTTGTGACTCACTAATTTGACTCACCATGTTCTAGAACTCACGTGGTATTTTTGCTACATTTTATGAATAATATGAGCCTTATTGAAGTATTTGAAGACTTCCCAAAGGTATTTACATAATTTGAAACTTGTACCCTATATAAAACAAATGTTCGCAACATTCTCCCCCTCAAGTTTCAAAGGGTATTTCCTTCATGCCAAGAATATAGTTGAATCTTTGAAGCTTTGGTCCATCCAAGGATTTGGTGAAGATATCTGCAACTTGATCCTTTGTTCCAACAAAAGAAACCTGCACTTCATTGTTCATGGCCTTCTCTCGAACATAATGATAGTGAACCTCTATATGCTTTGTTCTAGCATGAAAAATAGGATTTGAGGTCATATGAATGCTGCTCAAGTTATCCCCATATATCAGTGGTACATCAACCTGCACATTCAAGTCATGAAACAACTTTTTAAACCACATAACCTCAGTAGTAGCCAATGCTAAACCTCTATACTCAGCCTCTGTAGAAGATAAAGCAACTGTAGGCTGTTTCTTTGAACTCCATGTTAATGTCTTGTTTCCTGCTATTACCACATATCCACTTGTGGATCTTCTGTCATCTTTGCTTCCAGCCCAATCTGCATCACTAAAGACTTTAAGAGTTAGATCAACATCATGACTATAAAATAATCCTTCGTTCATGGTACCTTTCAAATACCTAAGCACTCTTTTCGCTGCATGCATATGAGGTACTCTAGGTTCATGCATAAACTGTGACAATACTCCCACTGCATAACATATATCAGGTCTAGTTTTTGTTGCATAAATCAAAGATCCTACCATGGATCTATATACATTCATATCATGCAACTCATCACCTTCCTTTGCACTCAGCTTTACATTACATTCCATTGGAGTAGAAACAAATTTACATTCCTGCATACCAAACCTTTTCAGCATATCACATATATACTTTCTTTGTATCAACCACATACCTTCATCGCTATACACAATTTCAATCCCAAGAAAGTATCTGAGCAAACCAAGATCTGAAATTTTAAATTCCTTTCCCAAATTACCTTTTATCTCATCAATTGCTTTTGCATCATTCCCTGTAATCAACAAGTCATCCACATAAATGCATACATAGACACACATGCCATCTACATGTTTTACATAAAGTGAAGGATCAGCATGACTCGCTGTGTATCTTTGCAGCATAAGATACTTTACCAACCTTGCATTCCATGCCCTTGGTGCCTGCTTAAGACCATACAATGCCTTCTTTAACCTGCATACATGATTAGGATATTTTGCATCCACATAACCATCTGGTTGTGACATATACACTTCTTCATTTAACTCACTATTAAGAAAGGCATTTTTTATATCAAGTTGATATATATTCCACCTTTTACTTGCAGCTAAAGCCAACAAAGTTCTCACTGTTGCCATATTTGCTACTGGACTAAATGTTTCCTCATAGTCCACAGCTTGAGTTTGATTATATCCTTTTGCTACAAGTCTAGCCTTATATCTAGACACACTACCATCACTATTTCTTTTAATCTTAAAAACCCACTTGCAACCAATTACCTTTTGCTTTGGTGTACTTGGAACTAAATTCCAAGTCTTGTTATCCTGAAGTGCTTCCATTTCTTCTCTTATTGCTTTCTCCCACTTTTCATCTCCTTTGGCCTCATCATAACATGTGGGTTCATTTTCCTGCTCAACTTTTGTCATAAAAGCATAATGAGTATTCATGAAAGATTCATAAGTATACCTTTGAGGTTGCTTACTTACTCTTGAAGTTCTTCTTACCTCCAATGTAGATGCTCTTCCTTTCTTATTAGGAACCTTTGATGATTCTCCATACTCACATACATCACTAATTTCCCCTCCTTCATCATTAACTTCAACAAGTTTGAGTTTACCTTTACTTTTAACACTTGGAGGTGACTCTTGCCTTAATCTTCCATTGAAAGGTGATCCTCTTTCTTCATCTAGACCACTCCTTTCATCATTTAAACTTCCTGATGGCTGAACTATGCATTCATCTCCTTCAACCACACCTTCTTCATTTTCATCCATGACCTGCAAACAATTCTTATCTGCATACCATGAAAGTGATTCATCAAAGTTTACATCTCTTGACACAACAACCTTATTGGTATGAGGATTATAGCATCTATATCCTCTTTGAGTATCTGCATAACCAATAAATATACATTTTTCTGATTTTGCATCAAGTTTAGATCTCACCTCATTAGGTACATGTACATAACATACACAACCAAATACTTTCAAATGACTTACACTTGGTTTCCTTCCATGCCATACCTCATATGGTGTCAAATGATGAACTCCAGCAGTCGGAACTCTATTCATAATGTAAACACTTGTGCTAACAGCTTCAGCCCAAAAATAATTAGGCAAACACATATCATTAAGCATACTTCTAGATGCTTCTGCTATGATTCTGTTTCTTCTTTCTGCGACTCCATTTTGTTGTGGAGTATACCTGCATGTAACTTCTCTTTTGATACCTTCATCATACAAAAAATCAGTAAAAACTTGAGAGAAATACTCTCCCCCTCCATCAGACCTTAGCTTCTTAATATACCTTCCTGTTTGCTTTTTGACATATGATTTGAACTTCTTGAAACAATCAAAGACTTCACTCTTATGTTTAATGAAATACACAAATGTCATTCTACTATGATCGTCAATGAATGAAACATAGTACTTATTACCAACCAAGGATGCCTCTTTAGTAGGTCCCCACACATCTGTGTGTATGAGATCTAGCAAACCATCACTTACATAGCTTGAATGCTTGAAAGGTTGTCTACTCTGCTTACCCATTTGACATGCTTCACAAAGATGCACCATATGTTGCTTAGTAAGATCAGGTAATCCTTCAACAATCCTCTTCTTTGATAGCTCCTTTAACCTGTGTACATTCATGTGTCCAATCCTTTTGTGCCATAGATCAAGCTCTGCTATTCGATGCATACCATAAGAGAAATAGTTTGTATGATTTGGGTTTACCTTGAATGTAAACAATCTACCTTGTTTTTGACCTCTAGCAATTAACCTCCTTTGCTTTGGATCCTCAATGAAGCAACCTGCATGATTAAATCTCACTTGTAGACCTTTTTCTACCATTTGACCAACCGACATCAAATTCTTAGTGATCGTTGGCACATAAAGTACATCCTTCAAGCAATTTTTCTTGCTCTTATCCTGCATAACAACATCTCCAACCTGCATAATCTTATGTGTTGTATCATCTCCTGTTTCAACATGACCTTTACATGACGGATTATGCATATTAGAAAACCATGAAGCATCATGAGACATGTGATTAGAACAACCACTATCTACATACCATACATCACTATTGGAATTCATCTTAGTTTCTACATTCATCATAAGAAGAGAATCATAATCATCACTTTTACCTTCAACTGCATAATTTCCTTGTTGTTTACCTCTTCTTGAATAGCCTCCTCTTCGATTACCACCTTGATTATTTTCATTTTGATAACAATCTTTGGCATAGTGTCCATACCTTCCACATATATAGCAATTGTTCTTATTATCTTCACTCCTTTGTCTTTGGTTGTAGTTGTAGTAGCCTCTCGTACCTCTAGCGCTTGATCTTCCTCTTCCTCTTGTGTTGAAGAAGCCACTTGAAGTCCTTTGATCATCGATCCTTCTTCCTCGACCTCTATTTGAACCTCTTCCACCTCTGTTTCCACCTCTTGATGATCCTACATAAAGAGCTTGTCCTTGAGATCCTTTTTGATTTGAAGTAGAACCATTTAGATTCATCTCCTCCGTGACCATGAGGGCAATAAGTTGATCAAAATCTGGTAATTCTCCTCTGACATAAACTGAAGTAATGAAGGGTTTCCATCTCTCATCATCTTTGAGTCCGTTGAGAGTATGTGCAACCAAGTCGTCGTCCTCCACATGAGCTTGAATTGATCCTAGTTGATCTGCAATCTCTTTAACTTTCAATATGTAATCATTGACCGATGTCCTTGTATCTTTCTTTATGTTATTCAACTCATTTTTGAGTTGAATCTTCCTTGCTCTTGTACCTGTAGCATACAACCTTTCCAATGCAAGCCAAACATCTCTACTTGTGTCTAGATCTTGTATGTGTCCTACCATTGAATCTTGAATATTTTGTGATAAAATGAATATAACCCTTTTGTCTCTCTCATTCCAAAGTCTAAACTCCCTCAATTGTTGCTGATTTGGGTCCTCTGGTAATGTGGGTTTGATATCTGTGCCGTCAATCAAACCATACAAGCCTCTACCTTGCAAGTATGCTGTGATTCTAAACTTCCATGCCTGATAATTGGTCTTATCAAGCTTCTCTATTTGTGCATGTTGGTCTCCCATAATACAAATGCTAAGCTTCCTCCTTTAAGCCTCCTTTCCAATGTGTGTGATGAGAAGAAATATAATATTTACCTTGTAAATGAGGTATGTGCACCTTTCTTTGCTTGGATGTTGCTTCAGATGCCTCCTTGCAATCTTCTTCTACCTTTGTGTAGTGTTGATGATGAACTGCTTCTTTGATAGCTTCAAATTCTTCGTCAAGGTATGATAACCTTCTCCAAGTCTCCAAGTACTTGCTCTGATACCAATGTTGGAGTTTATTGACCTCAAAAGTATAGCAGGAAGTAGGTGGAACCCCCTAGGAACAAGTTGACCTTCTCACAAACTTCATCATAGAAAACCAGTCATGCTTGCAGAGCTTACTACTCTCTACTCACTCAAACGTTTTTAGAACTGTTTTAACCACATATACTAGAGACCAAGAGCTTTCCAATGAGCCAAAGAACACTCAATTTGGATAAATACTCAATGAGCTATGACCTCTGCAATATGCAGCTTTAATGGAGACCTTGAAACAGAGATGAACCTGAGGACATACATCACTTGCAGAGACTACTGCTCTTAACTCACAACTCCAATGAATCTGAAAACCTCCAGAATACAAATAGACTTGGAGAGCTTTCTAACAAACCAAAGAACACATGATTTGGATACATACACAAGGAGATATGACCTCTGCAAGTTGGATGTTTAATGGAGACCTTCAGCAGGGATAAAAAACAGAGAACACACACTACTTGCAGAGAGTGTTGCTCTCAGCTCACACATCCAATGCTTATGAAAATTGGTACTATGAAAGTAGACAAGAAGAGCTTTCACATGAGCTATCAAACATGTAATTTGGATATATAATGAGGGAGATACAAGCTCTGCAAGCTCTGCATACAAAAACTAGAGTAGCATAGAGATACTCTCTTGGACATCCCACAAGATCACGACTTTTCTCCTCTTTGTATAGCATGGGAAACTAATCTAAAACCTTCCTAATACATCTAAATTCGTGGTAGACACTTGGATGGAGGTATTACATGACTCAAGTGCTCAAATAAGCAAAGTATTGATGGACTTTGAGAACTAGCCACATCGACCTTCCACTAGGACACCACTGAAGCTCCCTTGTGACTCACTAATTTGACTCACCATGTTCTAGAACTCACGTGGTATTTTTGCTACATTTTATGAATAATATGAGCCTTCTTGAAGTATTTGAAGACTTCCAAAAGGTATTTACATAATTTGAAACTTGTACCCTATATAAAACAAATGTTCGCAACAACACACACATGCACACCCACACACATACATTCCCGCACACACCCACACACATACACATCCATACATGCACACACACACCGGCACACATGCAGAACCCCGCGCACGTGGGAAATCATCAGAAACAAAGCCATGGAAGCAATGGATGCATGGAAGCAATGGAAGCACCTGAGAAGGATTGGGGTTGACAATCTACATCTAGAGATAGATGGTGAATTTCTGGTGTCATTCGACTCTGTTGTTCCTTATTGCCATGGAAAGCATGCAAGATTGAAATTAAATACAAATGGGTGTCTTGGAAAAGACATTTACATTCCATAATGATTTGCTTTTACACTTCCAAAGTGTACGGGGTCCTTCATTTGAATTACCAGGATTAAATAGGGCGGGTGAAAAGGTAAAAGATAATTGTTAAAAGTGAAAGTGGAATTGCCAGCAACCATTCACGGGCGACTACCTATTTTTGTGGATTTAATTCAAATCAAGGGAATATTTGACCTACCCCTCCAATTTTGGGTGATCAACCGGCACGTGACCAGTGAAGATTCGGCAAGGCCTCTTGGCCTATTGGGGCCTATAAAAGCAATGGATTTGTGCTCATTTGGGTACACTGGAGTACTTGTACAAGGTACAAGTTTTAGAGATACAAGTGGTTCGTACATACGTGCAGAAGTCTTCTCTTGCACTTGGTGGTTTCAAGTCTACTGTGGGTGCTACTTTGTAGTGTGTATACAGAGGGTAGGCCTCTCAGTGAAGGGCTATGAGCACTATAGTGTAAAAGAGTAGCTTGTATTCTTCTTCTTTTCCGTGAGTCAGTGTGGTTGATTGTGTTCTATTCTCTTGAGAAGACCTTATCATTTGTATTGTTCTGAGTTAGTCTGCATATCAGTGGTCCTTATGCTGATAGGAAGAAAACTGTTGTATTGGAGTAAATTAGCCCTAAGCTTGTGGCTTGTTAGTCCTAAATTTGTACCTTAGGCATCACTCTGCCCAACATTGTAATCCCCTGATTTGAATCAAGAAGTGTACGGTCTTCCTTGGTCATTTATTGTTCACATTTTCTGAAGTATTTATCACTCTGTGCAATCCGTGTTATCTACCTGCTCACAGAAATGTTAAAGGGTATACTTCCCTAAAGAGAACCCCCCTTGAGTAGGCGACCTACTGGACGTGTTTAATCTTCATTCTCTACCTTTGTTAAAAGCGGATACCCCAGTACCTCCTCTACAATGTGGGTTTCGAGGCTCCCATGCTTGTCCATGCATCTTTCCTCTCCTCTCTCTTGTTCCACCTCTTCCTTGCTCCTCTTGTTCTGCACACCAAAGCCCTTCACTCACAACACCCCTTGGTGCTGAAAAGTTTGTGTTGGAGGAAACACCTTGCTCTAACTGATGTTGGATAACACAACCGTATGTATTGTGGTTAAGTAGAGTTTTGGACGCCAGTGTGTAACCCACACCACGTGTTGAAGTGCAACTCCCCCTCACATAATGTAACTTATCGGTTTGTAATCGAAATATTCGCACATACATGCATTCCTATGTAAGGGACTCTGGTTAATTGATTTGATTAACATTGTAATCGCTCAAGAACGTTCTCTGTCATATTCTTGGTACCTGTGTATCGTCTTCTACAGTTACGGTTCGTGATGTTCACATCCCAAAATATGTGTAAGTGAACTTGACGTGTCTTTCCATGTGTATATTTCTTTCTCCTTTTGTCTTGTAGATTGTTTAATGAAAGCTGGTATGTCAATAGTTCAAGCGCATAACGCTCTTTTTTTTTTTAAATAAAAGGAAGTTCGGCTTTAGCCTAATCTCCCAGACTTTAATTAAAATAAAGAGAAAAAGTTACAAGTGAATGGGACTAGTGCCCATGGGACCCCTCAAATCCCACCATGCAAGGGAGGAGTATGGCAAGCTAGAGGGCATTACAAATGAGGCGGATAAATTTATCATCACCCTCATGTGGGACCCATTTGGGTTTCAACTTGTTGTTTTCAAGGAGATAAATACAGTGATGTCTAAACGGTGGAGATCTCTTATCTCGGGAGATTCTTTTACCTAGGAGAAACAAGGATTTCTCGATCAACCATTCCTTAGGAGTTTGGCCAAAATTGACAGCGCATCGCTCCCTCCAAATCTTCTAGAGAGTCTCACCTCTGATGGCATTCCACAACCTTGATGAGCAGCCGACCGCCTCACCCAACATCACCTGTTGCCATTTGATTTGGTTCGTGAGTCTCAATACTCGGGTCACGTGACGCCAGATAACGCGAGACTTGGGGCAGTCGAAGAACAGGTGAGCTAAATCTTCGATGCACCGATGGCAACGCTTGCAGCATGGCGGCACACCACAGATTTTGTTAGCCCTTGCATTGGACCAGATACCTTTATGCAAGATCTACCACATGAGAACGGAGTTTTTGACCTCAATTAGGGGGTGCCAAATAGACATGAATTTTAGTTCCCACTGAAGTTTGTTCCAAGAAAGGCACCATCTCTTGTTAAGAGTGTGGTGAACATCTAAATCCTCTTTGAAGTTGGGGGTTTTGGATAGCTTCTTACCATTGCTCCATTTGAGGCCCTCCAGGCCAGGAGGATCCTGACCGCAGAGAGGTGGGTAGTTGAGCGGTCTCATGCTAAACACCTGCTTTGAAGAAGAGTCCATTCCTCAAAGGTAACTCTAAGTCTAGGATCCAATTCTTCGAACCTAATCCACTGGCTAGTCTCTTGTTTCCAGAGTTGTTTCCAGTGTTTGAACCCCTTGTTCCATAACCGCTTTGCAGTTTGGAGGTTCCAAGACTCCACCCCCCTAATGCCGCTGATTGGGAACCAAATAGAGTCATTTTGTCTTATCCGAGCCGCCCACTTCCACTCATCACTGATTCTGATGAACTGTTTGGCCTTGTTCCAATTCTTCCATAAGGAACACACGAGGCTAGAGCCTTTAGGGGACACGGGGTGGGGGGAGAACAAAAGCGTGAAAATCCCTATGTCCTTCCAACCAGGATGGCCAACTAAGGTAAGGTCTTCCGTGTTTCTGAAGATCAATTTAGCCCAAGAGGACTCCCTGTTGCTCCATGCCTTGATAAGCCTTTTTGCCGCCAGCTTGTCAGCCAACCCAACAATATCCAAAATTCCCAAGCCCCCTGAGTCTTTAGGGCTAATGCAAGTTTCCCATTTGATTTTGGGAATCCCCCTCCTGTTGGGGTCCCCAGTCCAAAGGAAGTTTCTACATATTCTTTCCATTTTTGCCAAGTCTTTCTCCTTAGGTCTCCAACACGAGATAAAGTAAATAATTGTAGACAGCATAAAAGTGTTAACAACCATAGCACGCCCTGCCAAGTTGACTTGCATACCTTTCCAATGATTTAGCTTGCTATCCAGCTTGGCTAACACCCAGTTCCAGCGTTGGTCCATTGAGATGTCGAATCCCATCGGAATGCCAAGGAGACAGAAGACTTGACCATTAGGGATAACTTGACACCCCTGTTCCACCAACAATTGGGGAGTAGGTCCGCTGATTGCTCTAAATGCAGTTTTAGCATGGTTGATTTTTGAGCCTGACACCACACAAAAGGTGTCGAGGCACCACCAAAACACCTCAATGCTATTTGTATCGTTATGCACAAAGGCATTCATGTCATCAGCAAAAAGTCTCACAATCATTTGGTCGTGATTCAGAGGTAAGGAAAGACCCTTGAGATTGCCAGTGTCCATGTGATGCTTTAATAGGCAACTGAGTCCATTTGAAGCGATAGCGAATAGTAAAGGAGCTACAGGGCAGCCTTGCCTAATTGATCGTTTTAAACGAATGGGCTTAGAGAGCTTACCGTTGATATTTACTCTAGTTGAAGCATTTCTAAGAAGAGTGGAAACCATCTTCGTGAACTTTTGGCTGCATCCAAGGTCTTTCAATGATTGAAGAATAAAGTCCCATTCCAATCTGTCATACGCTTTGTCGAAGTCGATCTTAATGAATACGAGATCTTGAGCAGACTCCTTAGCGAAAGCAAGGCCTTCCCAAATATCGATAATTGCTTCAAGTATAGATCTACCTTTGATAAAACCTTTCTGGTCCTCATATAGCCATGACTTTAAATGACAAGAGATTCTGTTGGCAATAACTTTTGCGATTATCTTGTATCCTGTTTGGAGCATGGTAATGGGATGACAGTTTTCAATTTCGTTCTTATCTCCCCTTTTGTGTATTAACTTGATGACTCCATTATTAAGACACTCAGGGAGGGCACTGAATGAGAGAGCCTCTTGCCACACGAGACGTAGTGGGGTGGTGACCTCATGTTTGAAGGACTTGAAAAACTCATTGGTGAGGCCATCCGGA
Source organism: Ceratopteris richardii (assembly GCA_020310875.1). Taxonomy (NCBI): domain Eukaryota; kingdom Viridiplantae; phylum Streptophyta; class Polypodiopsida; order Polypodiales; family Pteridaceae; genus Ceratopteris; species Ceratopteris richardii. Next base: position 31,650,452 of record CM035421.1, read on the forward strand.
CCCGAACTTTTCCCATTGGGAAGGGCATCAATAACCTCGATGATTTCATTCTCAGAGATGTTAGCATCCAACAGAGCACTCAAGTTCTGTGGGAATCTAGTTTGAGCAATCCTTGAGATGGTTGCCATGGAGTCACGCCTGTGGGGGGAAGGAGGAGTCGAGACCCCGAGAAGATTGGTAAAGTGCTCGACGATGATAGATCTATTCTCCACTTCCGTGCAACATTCGGTTCTATTGTTATTGACCAATAGAGGGATGGATTCCCTAACTTGTTTCCTTTTCAGGATGTTACACATCTCTTTCGATGGTTTATCAGCTTTCCCCGCCCACCAGTCTTTGAAGAAAATTTGAAGATTTTTCCTTTGAATCTCCTCCTCTAATCTTAGTCTTCCCCTGATTTTCAAAAGACCTTGTCCATAACGTTCTTTTTTTTTTTTTTTTAATAAAGGAAGTTCGGCCTTAGCCTACTCTCCCGGACTTTAATTATATTAAAGAGAAAAAGTTACAAGTGAACGGGACTAGTGCCCATGGGACCCCCCGAATCCCACAACGGAGGGGAGGAGTCTAGCAAGTTACAAGGCATTACAAATGAGGTGGATAACATTACCATCGCCCTCATGTGGGACCCATTTGGGTTTCAACTTGTTGTTTTCCAGGAGATAAATACAGTGATGTCTAAACGGTGGTGAACTCTTGACTCGGGAGATTCTTTTACCAAGGAGAAACAAGGATTTCTCGATCGACCATTCCTTAGGAGTTTGGTCGAAATTGACGGCACAGCGCTCTCTCCAGATCTTCCAGAGAGCCTCGCCTCTGATGGCATTCCATAGCCTCGAAGAGCATCCAATCGCCTCACCCAACATCACTTGTTGCCAGTTGATTTGACTCGTTATTCTCAAAATTCGGGACACGTGAAGCCAGACAACACGGGACTTGGGGCAGTCAAAGAACAGGTGGGCTAAATCTTCGATGCACCGATGACAACGCTTGCACCATGGCGGCACACCACAGATTTTGTTAGCCCTTGCATTGGTCCAGATACCTTTATGCAAGACTTGCCACATGAGAACGGACTTTTTGACCTCAATTAGGGGGTGCCAAAGAGACATGAATTTTAGCTCCCACCGAAGTTTGGTCCAAGCAAGGCACCATCGCTTGTTAAGGGTGTGGTGAACATCCACTTCCCCTTTGAAGTTCGGGATTCTGGACAGATTCTTACCATTGCTCCATTTGAGGCCCTCCGAGCAAGGAGGATCCTGACCGCAGAGAAGGCGGGTAGTAGAGCGGTCCCAGGCTAAACACCTGCTTTGAAGAAGAGTCCATTCCTCAAAGGTAATGCTAAGTCTCGGATCCAAATCTTCGAACCTAATCCACTGGCGGGTCTCTTGTTTCCAGAGCTGTTTCCACTGTTTGAACCCCTTGTTCCATAACCGCCTTGCAGTTTGGAGGTTCCAAGAATCCACTCCCCGAATGCCACTGATCGGGAACCAGATAGAGTCATTTTGTCTTATGCCAGCTGCCCACTTCCAATCATCGCTGATTCTGATGAACTGTTTGGCCTTGTTCCAATTCTTCCATAAGGAACACACGAGGCTAGAGCCTTTAGGGCAGACTGGGTGGGGGGAGACATTCGTCTATGCGAAATTTAAGATATTCGGCATTTATATGACTCTCATGTATCTATGTGGGTTGATAAGAACCTCGATATAAGGTAAAGGCAAACGCTTTTCCTGTTCTAGTGCTGAACCACTACAAAGAGGCCAAGATCATTTGCGGTAATTTTGAGGGAGACTCCCAAGACAAACAGGGAGATCATTGACACAGAGCGTGCGTGTGTGGAGAGAGAGAGAGAGAGAGAGTAAACAGAGTTTCTGAGTCGTTCCTCTCAGTATGCACATTCCGTTAATTTCGGTTTCAGATATTTTTATCCATAGCTTGAGAACTTTATGCTTTTTTTTTAAATAACAAACGCAGCTATCCCTATCCGGTCGTGCACGGTCAATGTCTTCAAAAAGCCATGTTTTTGGACATTGTACACTATAACTACGTTGATTGAAACGCGAAATACGATTAGTCGCCCAAATATATATTTTCCATGCTCCGCAGAGTGGATAATCTGGTCAGAGGAAAGATCAAAATATTATCAATCACGAAAGACATCACTTCCTTCCCTCAATGCAACTTTTCACAATGACGAGGAAACACTTCATTTGAGATTGTAAGGAATTTCCAAGAATCTTCACAGAATGGTAGAAGTTCCTACGCAAAATCTTTCATTGAGAACCTTTCTCAATCAACAAAAATATCTGCACACATTTAGAAATTATTAAGAGAAGTTGTTGCCGCAGGAGAGAGGTTATTTCACAGAAGTTTCCTTAATGTATACACTTTTCTTTGACGCCCAAATAAAGCAGATAACGAGTGCATTACAGAATACTTTTCTCATTCTGCATTATATGACTTACGATGATTGAGCTACTGAATATGATAAGTCGCGGAGAAATTTAAAGGCTGCGTATTACGTTGATGTTTTCAGCCGGAAATTCCCGTACACAGCAAAACATTGAGATATTATGAAAGGCATTATTTCCGTCAGGGACAGCTGACATAAACAGTGACGCAAAGTTAGTTCGAGAGTGACGAGGACACGCTTCATTAGCGAATATTATGAAAAAGGTATTCTTTGAGAACATAGAGACATTGTCAAACGTAACTTTCAAGGGGAACCTTAACAAATTAATGAGTAGCTAGTCAGATTTCCAAATTAATGAGAAGTTTCTTTCATGTTCAATAGAGATTCTTACACTGAAGGTTTATTGCTATATGGACTTTTTCTAGAAACACAGATAAAGGATTTCATTTTGTGCTCCCATTTCAACATCGTCAATAGCAGCTGAGGATGGGACCAATTATTATCAACAGCAGCTGTAGGACATGATTCTTATTGGAACTCCCAACTGTAGGACATGATTCTTATTAGAACTCCCAACTACAGAGTTGGAAACTGTAAAGCATTTGGAGCGTGGAAAATTCTCCTTTTGTTGTTGAAACACGTAGACTGTAACCTCACTCGGATTGAGTAATAATTGAATTTCCGTAGTTTTTCGTAAGGCCCGCAACATAACTTCAAACTTTAATCTTTATAGGAAACATTATTGACACGAGATATTTGATGAGACGACCTTGTCAGGACAATAATGCAGCACATGTTAATCTACATAGATGATTCCTTTATCTACAGAAGTGCATCAAAGAAATCATATCAAATCATATCCACTCAGTAGAGAATGATATCCACTCAAGCTCAATTGTTCAAATCGTCCTCTTTTGCAAGAACATTTTGTTCATTTTGCTCATCAGTCAAGCTTATGGGCTTTGGAGTGCCTTGATTTGCTGACTGTTCTTCTTCATACTCATCATTAAGCCCATCAACTTTCCATAATTCCTTCATCATTCCTGCTGGTGGATCATTCAAGAGAAACATCATTCAAGCTTACTAGCATAAGCGCTTCCTCTTATTCCTCAAATTATATATTTGATCTTTACATTCTTGCTTTTATCAACCAAGACCAGCTCAAATCACGGTTGCTATTCCCACGTGTTCCTATGATGCTTGATATTTATTTCGTTAACTGATTATGATGAATTCATAGGTTAAAGTCATGCATAGTATTCCGCGCTTGAAATGAAGGTGTTCAATACATTCAGTATGGAGTATAATACATTGTGAATAAGTCATCGAACGAAGGCCAAGGCTAACGTCGGAATTAGCTGTCGTCGCCGTATTGAATGAAATCTTTGCAAGGGCGTAGAAGCCGTATGAATTCAGCTGTCGTCGCCGTAGTGAATTGGATATGACATGATTACGACTAGTCATGGCTTTATCGACTCTAGTAGCACCTTCGCCGCTCACATCTGGCTGTCACCGTCAGAATGGACAACACGCAGAGAGCAACCTTGTAGAATTGGAGGAGAGCAGCGTTGTAGCAGGGGAACGTTTTCACCCAGAAAATAAGTGAGGTCCGTGTCTATCGTGATACGGATAGGAGGGCGACAAACAGACCAGGTGGGCTATCGAAGGACGTACAGGATAAATCATCGATTTCAGTGCTATCTTCGGGCAGAGTTCCTTTTGCGTGAGATTTTGAAGTCGGTGGAGGGCAGGTGTCCATCGCGACTGATCCATGGACCAAGCCCGAGGAGCGTTTTTTTTTTAACTTTATTTTTTGCCTTTTCTTCATAGTGCCTTCTTTAGCAGCCCCTTGGGCTTCTACCTTTTCCCTTTAGCTCCGCCTTCAAATTCGTTCAAGCAAGAAATAAAATAAAATACAATAAAGAACAAAAGTAGAGAACAGAGAAAAAAAAGAAAATTGAAAACAAGGGGACAACTCAAAGTATAATTTAAATCAATAGAGGAGCAAAGTATTTTTGTTGATATGATGCTTTCATTCCTCATGTGCAAGAGAATCGTTTGGTTAAGGGTGGGGCCTCTACTTTTTTGTTATTAGTCAAACTAATTGAAAAGTAAGAAAAATAAGAAAACCAAGAAAAAGAGCTCTCACGTTTGCTTGTCTGGCTTGGAATCTCCTATCATGGTCGAGATCTCCCACTCATTGGTTCTGAGCAATGTCGGTCCACCATTGCGAGACAAAACCCTTGTTGCTTCTCTCAAGCTTTTCAGTGTTCAGCTCCCTGTCTTCTCACTTCATAGGGAGGATATCTTGGTGAAGCACAAAGATCTAAGGGGAATCTTTCTCATTGGTTAGTTCCTTGGTCCTAAGTCCCCCTCGTGAGTCCTTGCGACAATGTTTTGAAGATGAAGAAAAATCAGGTTATGTATGCAAGCTTAGAAAGGCACTCTATGGTCTCAAACGAGCTCGTAGAGCTTGGAACCATAGTCTTTTTACCTATTTGCAGTACCAAGGCTTTGTAGCAAGCAACAACGACTCTTCTTTATTTGTTAAGAAGAACAAATTAGAAATCATTTACTTATGTGTCTATGTAGATGATATCGTAATTATAGGGAGTTATTCTGATGGTATCAAGAAGTTCAAGGCTCAATTAATGAAGGAGTTCAAAATCAGTGATCTAGGGTTATTAACCTACTTTGTTAGCTTAGAACTTGTGTATATAGATTTTGGTATATTCATCACACAAAGGAAGTACATACATGATATGTTGGTAAAGTTTAAGATGGAGAACACTAAAATTGCAGGGATCCCTATCGAGCTCAACCATAAGCAAAGTTCACATGAAGGTGAAGTAATTGAACATGTTACAAGTTATCAACAACTTATGGGTAGTCTTAATTATGCTACTTTAACAAGAGTAGACATTGCCTATGCAGTAAGCACATTGAGTCAGTTTATGCATGTACCAAGGAAGCCTTATATGGAAGCTACAAAGAGGGTGGTTAAGTATCTAAAGAGTACAACGAATCAAGGGTTGTTCTATCCCTTCACTTTTGGCATAGATATAAAGATGTATTCTGATGCAGAGTGGGGTGGCTCCAAGGATGACAGGAGAAGCACTTTAGGGTACCTATCTCTTGCAGGTTCAAAACTCATATCTTGGTCATCCAAGAAGCAACCAACTGAGGCCTTATCTTTCACAGAAGCAGAATATAGAGCTTTGGCAGATGCAACTGAGGAAGCTATGTGGCCTAAGCACTTATCTTTGGAGATACATTCCTACACTCCAACTATCTTTAGAGATAACACTAGTTCACTTCATTTGGTTGCTAGTCCTCTATACCATGCAGGGACTAAGCACATTGAAGTGCACTACCATTATGTAAGGGAGAAATTTCTTAGCAAGGATATCCAATTATCCTATGTATCAACTCATTTACAATGTGCAAATATACTTACCAAAGCATTGGATGGAGCAAAGATGGTTCAAATTGATGATTGGCACTAATAGAACTAGCGGGGCTCATCGCTTATGCGATGCTAGCATCACATAACGGACCAGTGTGTTTTTTATTTAAAAAGAAAAAGATGTGTCATCACATAAACGATGCTAGCCTCACTTATGTGACGCTAAAAAATGCATTCCAAGAGTGTCGCTAACTAGTAATGCTTTTAATGACATTGGCAAACTGCCTACAATGCTAGATCGTCGCATACACGACATCCTCCTCTTTCAGAGCGTCCCATAAGCGACGCTCTATAATGTTAAAAATCATTTTTTCAATTTCGTGGGGCACATTTGTGCCAGGATTTGCATGCACACACGCGTGCACACGAGAGAGAGAGAGAGAGAGAGAGAGAGAGAGAGATCGACATGCACATCCCGTGAAGCAAGGTACACACACACACACACATACACACAGAGATTTACACTAGACACCCACACATACACACACATACATATGCATACCCACAGATATACAGAGATAGACACACACACATACACACATAGACACACACACATACACACACACATACATATTAGACACATACACACTTACACAGAGACACACACAAACACACATCCACAAACATTTCCACACACACATACACATGCATACACACACATATATATGCATACACACGTATATGCACACAGACACACGTACACAAATAGATACACACACATGCACACATAGAAACATACACACATATTTACACACACATATACATACTAATTCACATACACACATACACATGCATGTACACACACATATATACACACATAGACACATGCATACACACATAGACACACACACATAAACACATAGATACACACACACATACACATACACATACACACAAACATATACACACACACACATACACACATACACACTTACACACACACACACACATCCACACACATTTACACACACACATACACATGCATACAGACACATATATATAGATACACACATATATACACACATAGACACACACATACGCACATAGACACACACACATACACACATAGACATGCACACACATACACACACATATGCACACACACACATATAGACACGTACACAAACATATATGCATACACACACATGTAAAGAGACATACACACACACATACAAATACATGCATACATATGCATACATAATGCACATGCATATGCATACATACATGCTTAAATGCATACGTGCACATACATACGCATACACACATACACATACACACATACACATAGACACGTCTATATGCACACACACACACACATTTAGAGAGACATATACACACATGCACATACATGCATACATATGCATACATATGCATACATAATGCATACATAATGCATATGCATATGCATACATACATACTTACATGCATACACACGCATACACACACATGCATACATATGTATACATAATGCACATGCATATGCATACATGCATACTTAAATACATACACACACATACACACATACACATATATATATATATATATATATATATATATATATATATATATATATATATATATATATATATATATATATATATATATATATATATATATGCATACATACACACACATGTAAAGAGACACACCCACACACATACACATACATGCATACATAATGCATTTGCATATGCATACATACATACTTATATGCATACACACACATACACACACATGCATACATATGCATACATGATGCACATGCATATGCATGCATACATGCTTACATGCATACACACACATACACACGCATAAACACATACACATACACACATATATATGCATACACACGCACGTAGAAAGGCATACACACACATACACATACATGCATACATATGCATACATAATGCATATGTGTTTCCATACATACATACTTACATGCATACACACACATACACACACATGCATACATATGCGTACATAATTCACATGCATATGCATACATAGTTGCTTACATGCATACACACATATACACACGCATACACACATACACACATACACATAGACACACACACACATACACACACATAGAGAGAGATGCATATGCATATGCATACATAAATACTTACATGCATACACACACATACACACACATATGCATGCATATGCATACATAATGCACATGCATATGCATAGATAGATGCATACACATACACACACATAGAGAATTACACACACATATACACATACACACACATACACACACATAGAATTACACACACATACACATCGATACACACATATATACACATAGACACACACACATACACACAATACACACATAGACACATGCATATGCATATGCATACATACATACTTACATGCATACACACACATACACACACATATGAAAACATAATGCATATGCAAACATACATGCATACACATACACACATAGACACATACACATACATAGACACATACAAAAACATAAACACTTACACAATCATAGACACATACACGCTTACACACACACACACATCAAGACACATTCACACACACATACACATGCATACAGACATATATATATATATATATATATATATATATATATATATATATATATATATATATATATATATATATATATATATATATATATATATATATATATATATATATATATATATATATATATATATAGATACACATGTATATACACACATAGACACACACGTACGCACATAGACACAAACACACACATACACACATAGAAACACACACATAAACACACACATAGACACATACACACACATATATGCATACACACACATACGTAGAGAGACATACAAACACATACGCATACATGCATACATATGCATACACACACAGACGTAGAGAGAAATACACACACATACACACATATGCATACATAATGCACATGCATATGCATAACTACATGCTTACATTTATATGCATAAATACATTCTTACATGCATACACACATACAATTACACATGTAGACTCACACACACACATGTAGAGAGAGACACACAGAGATACACACATATATATGCATACACACACACGTAAAGAGACATGCACACATACACATACATGCATACATATGCATACATAATACATATGCATATGCATACATAATACATATGCATATGCATACATAATGCATATGCATATGCATACATACATACCTGAATGCATATACACACATACACACACATGCATACATATGAAAACATTATGCACATGCATATGCATAGACACCGGCTGACATGCATACACATACACACATACACACATAGATACATACACACATATAGACACATACACACATATAGACACATACACACAGATAGACACATACACACATAAATACACATAGATTTACACACACACATATACATAGATACACTTACACATGCATACTCACACACATACACACATAGACACACAAACACTTACACACATAGATGCACACACACATACACACATAGACACATAAAAACTTCACACACACACACAAACACACACATACACACATAGTCACATACAGACTTACACACACACACACATACACATGTCCACACACATTTACACACACACATACACATGCATATAGACATATATATATATATATATATATACAGATACACACGTATATATACACACACACAGACACACACATATACACACATATACAAACATAGACACATACACACTTACACACACACATACACACAAACTATAGACACATAGATAGATACACACATATATATGAATACACACACATAGAGACACATACACACACATACACATACATGGATACATATGCATACATAATGCATATGCATACATAATGCATATGCATATGCATACATACATACTTAGATGCATACGTACACATGCATACACACACATGCATACATTTGCATACATAATGCACATCCATATGCATTCATACATGCTTCCATGCATACACACACTCATATATACACCTACATACACATATACACACATACATATGTACATGTATATATATTTATTTCTAACCCATTTTGTTTTATATGTACAGGTATTATGGATGCTATTAGAGAGAGAAAGGTGAAACTCACTCTCATAAAAAGTCTCATGAGAGGAAGAGTTCCACCTGATACTCTAGGAATCATTATGCATGAGAACTCAAAGATGGCTGATCATGAGCTAGATTATACGATCCAGATGCTTAATCAGTAATCAGAGGAGGGCTCTTCTCCGGCTCGACATGCAAGAAGATAGCTATCTACTCATATGTATATTTTGTTTTTACAAATTGTTTTAATGATATTATAACATATATTTTTATTTCTTTTTATCTATTTATTTTTAAGACACCTATACCACCTCCAGATCATGATAGTAGAGTATAGGTTCCTATGAGGACATGCATAGGCACCTTAGGGCTAGAGTGCGATATAGAGCTAGAGAGGAACATTGTGTACATAGGGAATGGATTGGAGTTCAAGAGAAGAATGCGAGCATTATGCAACTCTTATCTGCGCCTTGTCCACTTACAATGGAAGTTAGTATAAATTTTACATCTAAATTGAAATAAATATCTTATGTTTTATTTACATGATTTTTTTTTTGGTAGTGAGCATGATGAGAGGGATAAAAAATACGTACTTAGTTCACTTGGGACAAAGTTTGGGACAGGATGGTCACATAAGTGGTGTCTAAAAGAAATGGAGACACTTATGGCTCATCATTGCGTTAATGCACGGTACACATTGCTTTTATGTATATATATGTGTGGATATGAGTATGCGTGTTTATGTATGTATGTATGTATATGAGAGAGAGAGAGATAAAAAAGAGTGAGAGTAGAGATACAAATACGCGCATAAACACACATATAAATCATACATGCACATTTACACACATATACACATACATGAACATTTATACATACACACACATACATGCACATTTTTACACACACATACACATGCATGCAGTAACACACATATAATGAATACACACATAGACACATACACATACTCACATACACATACACATACATAATCTTATGTACACACACATAGACTCACATAACCATATTTATATGTATATATACACATACACATGCATACTCACACACAGAGCACATGCATATGCACATATAGATACACATACATACAAACACATCCATACACACACACACATACAAATATATATATATATATATATATATATATATATATATATATATATATATATATATATATATATATATATATATATACATACACACATACACACAAACACACACACACACACACACACACACACATATATATATATATATATATATATATATATATATATATATATATATATATATATATATACATATATATATATATATATATATATATATGTGTGTGTGTGTGTGTGTTTGTGTGTATGTGTGTATGTGTATACATATATATATATATATATATATATGTATATATATATATATATATATATATATATATATATATATATATATATATATACATACATACATACATACATACATACATACATACATACATACATACATACATACATACATACATACATACATACATACATACATACATACATACATACGTACATACATACATACGTACGTACATACATACTAACATATATATATATATATATATATATATATATATATATATATATATATATATATATATATATATATATATATATATATATATATATGCATATATATATATATATATATATATATATATATATATATATATATATATATATATATATATATATATATATATATATATATATATTTATATATATATATATATTCATACATACATACATACACACACATACATACATACATACATACATACATACATACATACATACACACACACACACACATATATATATATATATATATATATATATATATATATATATATATATATATATATATATATATATATATATATATATACATATACATCCATACACACACACACACATACATATATATATATATATATATATATGTATGTATATATATATATATATATATATATATATATATATATATATATATATATATATATATATATATATATATACATATATATATATATATATATATATATATATATATATATATATTTCTATGTGTATATACACACACACGCACATATATATATCAAAAAAATCTATTATAAATATTATAGTTCATAAATCCTATTCAAAAATCCTAATTTGAAAACACTAATTTTGATATTAGGGTTTTAAAAACCCTAATTTAGAAACTCTATTCAGCCTTTTAGCCATATGATTGAACTATATGTACACATTGCATCTATTCCTCCAAAGTCCTACTAGAGAGATGTCTCTCCTTCCAACCTTATGCCTCTATATATAGCTATTTGAATCAACGAGGATCATAATATATATAAATATATATACACATCATGTAGATACACATACATAAATATCAAATAGAGTAGATACATTATGCATCACACATACATGCCTAAATGCACACATAAATATATATACATGCATGCATATTTACATGTACACATTGATAAATCTATATAGAAAATAATTAGGCATTCCCCAGAGCTTCATGTTGTAACTTAAAAGGATGATTTCATCTCTATAGTAGGATTCGTCGATATTCTAGTCGAATAAAGAAGAATCTATTATCTAATATCCATTCACGATCTTCAAGTTATTGATCAATAACTAGAGTAGAATTTACTATTTAATCTACTCATATGTTTTCATTATTGCCATCATTTTGGTAAGACATCAATATAGACTCATCTTCATTATCCTTATTGATTTCATTGATTTCTTCTATTGTTAAATCTGTGTTCTTATGAGTCACATCATCTATTGATGGATTAATATCGATTTCTGGTAATTCCTCTTCATCATCAATAGAATCACCATGTAGAGTATTATCCTCTTCATAAAAAATATAAGTATCATTATCATGTATAATGATTCTAATATCTCTTTCAGATTTTGATGTATCAGTATCTGAGGTGAATCATCAAGAGGACTTTCTTTGATCTCTCTAACAATAAACTGTTCAAACAATGACCTTCCTCTAGGGTTAACATGAATGACTTGCCATCAAGGGTGAACATCTGGGTTTTTATAAAACAAATGCTTGTTCAATATGCTTGGGAAGAATATATGGTTCTTTAGTAGATGGCATTACCTTGGAGGAATGAATTGCCCAAAACCCAGATAATTCCTTTCTTAATGTGGAATTACTACCTTTATACTCGGCTCAAAACTAGTCAACCCTCAAAATGAGCTATCATAATATATAAAAACAAAAACCCATTATTGGGTTCTTAAAAAATAACTAAGTCTATCATAAAAAAAAATAAAATTTTTTCTAAATGTTTGAATGTACGAAATGAAATTTTGTAGATACCAACAAGAGTTCCCACGTAACTTAGTTCGCCATCTGTAAGTTTTGTGTCTTCTGAGCTACCACGTGATAATTGCTTGAAAGAAGTAACAATACTAGAATCCTCTATTTTATGTAAAGAATCAATGGCTTTGATTCTAATATGTTGTCCAAAAGCCAACATATCAATGAACAATCGAGCCTGCAAAAGAAATTAAATTTGTAAATAGAAACTAATATATATATATATATGAAAAAACATAATATTAGTAAAACAAAATTACCTTTCATTCACAACCTATCATTAACTCTCTCTGGTCATCTGAGATTTCTTCACTATTTGCATTGGCATGTTGCAAACCACTATATAGCCAATCCATGAAAGAAGATATATTTGTAATCTCATTATTATCGAGTTTACATCCATATCTTTTGTTTCTTTGCCTTTTACTTTGGAGCTTTTGAAGTTCATGTTAAGGAATGCTTGCATGCATTTTCTATTATATGCTATAAAAGTAGAAACATCATTTTTTTCTTGAAATGTAAATAAAAATGGAACTCCCTTACCTCATAATACCTCATCTGATATTTTTGAAGAAGACTCATTGGTCCATGCACGTGGATCTTCTTCATGAACTCTTTCAAGGTACTCACTAACATAATACATGCACTCTTCAAGCATCCAACCCTTTGCCATGGATCCTTCTGTTTTTGCTCTTTGTCGCACATAACCTTTTAATATTTCCATAAATCACTCGACCCAAAACATGCATCGAGTTTTGAAAACACCTACAATCTCTATTTCATCTACAAGATGGACTAATAAATGAACTTGAATATCAAAAAATGAAGTAGGAAGCTCTTTCTCCATCAAACATAGTAGCTCTTTGCATTTACGTTAGTTTTTTTTGTGGGATCGAGTTTTTGTCAATCTCTTTTGATGCAATCCACCTATACATATCATAAAAAAATTTATAAAGAAGTTAACTCAAATATAAAAGATATCAAATATTCATATATACTAAATATAGAAGTATCATAATTATTTGATTATCCATCCAAGATGATAGATCACATCTCGTACTCCTTTCCTTGTACATCCATCGATAACAAAAGGTAAAATATGTTTCAAAACATTATGCCAATCATGGGTCCTTAACCCAGATAAGTTCTTATCATCCATAGTAAACATGTTTTGGAAAGATGATCCATATCTTGTAGGAGTCCGAATCAATTGAATCCTATTGTTGATAGTCTATATCTTTTTTTTTTTGTAAGCACCCAAGGCGCAGGTGCATAAGTCGTTTCCTATCAATGTCTATCAAAAACTAGCCATAACTTTGGTTTTGAGTTTTGATCTTTCAAATCATTCCTTGATGCTATGGTATCTTTTCGTCGAAGAAGATGCTCCCATAGTGAATAACCAATACTCTTGAATATATGCATAGGATCAAGAAGATAACATAATTTTAACTCTTTCCAATACTCCAAACAATACCATATTGATATCCTTTCTATGAGTGCCAATTTTCCTTTACCTCTCTTCACATACTCATTATCTTCATCATCACTAAAGATTTCTGATTCTGGATCTATCAGAGGTCCATCTGTCCATTTTTATACCAATCCATAGGCATGATAGGTTTTGGACACTGACTTGTTTGAAGCTTTCCATTAAAATATATCGCTTCTCTTTTAGATCTTCATGGATCATCATCAGCCAAGAATCACTGATGTCGAAGATAGATATTTCTTTTGAAATTCTTACTATAGATTGATCTCAACCAATGACCACAATATGGACAAGCTTTATAACCCTTACTAGATATTCCTCCATCATGAAAGCGATAAAAATATAATGAGATCAAATCACATTTATTTGTATGCATATTGAATAGAAAAATTACATCAATACTTGAACAAACACCATATCCTCAAAAATTGTGAATAGTCCAAGCCACAATACCACGAACTCTAATATGTCTTTTATTGATGCTTTTCGATACATCAATGACATTGATGACTCTCCATAACCCTTGGAGAGGAGCAAGATATATATTCGTGACTTTAACTTGTCTTTTTCCTGGGATTAAAAGTGAAAGCATTAGAAGTTCCTTTTTAATGCTAAGATATGGTGGAAGATTATAGTTTATGACTACCAGTGGCCATGTTGACCATTTATTGGATTTCATGGAGAATGGATTAACCCCATCTAATGCAACTCCGAACTTTAGATTTTGTGTATTTTGTGCAAATTCAGGCCATGGAGAATCAATATGCTAAAAAGCAACACTATCATGAGGAATTCTGATTATTCCATCAGTATTTTTATGATCATGTCCTCATGTCAAAAGCTTTGATAGTTCAAAGCTTTGAAACATATGTCTAATCCATGGGGCCAGTGGAAAATGTCTCAATAGCTTTCCGTCCTTATATCGAGGAGATTGACATTTAGGACATGTCAAAGAGTCTACATATTCACCTCTATATAAAATACAATCATTAGGACATGCATGTATACATTGATAATCTATACCAATAGTGTTGATTGTCTTCCTCATTTCATCATGTGAGGTAGGAAGGATATTCTTATTTGGTAATTACATTTCAGATAATAACCTATATGTTCATAAAAAAAGACATATTAATAAAATTAATTAAATAAATATACATATATATATGCATATAATTCTATATATGTGTATGCTTAAGTGTATGTGTATGTGGATGTGTATATGCATGTGCATGCATATACGTATGTGTATGTGTTTATGTATGTATGTGTGTCTATATGTTTTATAGGTGTATATGTATGTATATATACGTATGTGTATGTGTATGTGTATGCATATATGTATGTGTATGTGTGTATATATGTGTATGTATGTATGTATGTATGTATGTATGTGTATATGTATGAATGTGTATGCATGTATGCATATGTATGTATACATGCACAGCTGTGTATATTTGATTTCGTTGTCAATTTTTTTTTTTATATTGTGGTTTGCAGACTTTCATATCTAGACCACTGAATCATTTGGTTGTCTCTCAGTTTATAGTCAATCTATTACCTACCTTGCTAACTAAGACGTACATATTTATTTACAAGGATTAAGTATCAGCTTACTATGGAGCTATTAGGTTCTTTGAAAATAAGACAAGCAAATTTATCTCGACGATTTTGGAAAATGGATGAATAATTCTAAAGTATGGGCGGACATGAAGTGTTCATTCAATGCAAGTTCTTGTTCTTACCGTAGCTAAGGTAAAAACAAAAACCTTCATTGACTGAACACTTTGTGTCTACTCATCCGTTCAACTTATTCTTCCATCCTTCAAATTCTTCAAGGAAAATTTACTTCTCCTATTTTTCAAATGACTTAATACCTCCATAGCTAACTCATACTTAATATTTGTTTGCAAAGTTCATAAAAGAGTTAGCCGCACTGTCGGAAAGTTTTCAACCTTTCCGTTGACGACCAGGAAAATTAAAAAATGTTTATTGGTCAATTCTAATCTCATTATTACAATGCTTTTATTTGGAACTAATCTCTTGTTAAGTGTTTGCAAGTTCAAATGGATGAAGAAAACAAAAGTTCATATTATGGTTTACCCTAAACTGCTTAAATAATGTGTGTTTAGGCCATAGAAGTATTGAATCATGGGTTCAAAACTCTAGGTTTACATTTATTCATATGTATTTAATTAGAAGCACTAATTTTTGGTTAATGATAGGGTTTAACTAGGTATTCAATTGATTTCCAAAGGGTTTCAATGGGTTTTTGATGGGTTTTGGAGGTTTTCTAGGGTTTCACTATGTTTCAAGGGGTAAAACAATTGGTATTTAATTAAATTAACCTATAGATTAAACATTTCTTATTACAAAATTCAATTATGGTTTAATTAATTACTTCAATCATGTGTGTGAATTTAAATACTAAGGTATTAGTAAATTAAATTCTTAAACTAAGCTTAAATTAAATGAATTATTTAATTATGGAAAATTAAGGTAATTGAATAAAAATATTAATTGAAGTGGATAAAATATGAGTGGTGAATGTGAGTAGTGTTCAAAGTGTGGTGAGAAATAAGTGTGTAACTAAAGTGGTTAAAGTGAGTAGATAAAAGTGTGGTAGTTATTTGTGTAAGTTAAAAGGATGGTTGATTCCCAAAGTAAATGAAAAGAAAACAAAAAGGAAGCAACACGACAGCGATGTGGGGGAAAGAGTGTTTTTTGCAGGCCACTTCATGTTCTTTTGTCTTGGCAACCATGATCGGAGGAGTACGGAGAAAAAAGAAGGCCGTTGCATGTTCTGATGGGGGAAAAAACAAGAAATTTTGCTGATTAGGGCTCCTCTGCACATGTAGTTCCTGCAGCTCATTAAGAGTTCTCTTTCACTATCGCTCTACATCACTGATGGACCCTATGATGGAAGATTTTCCTTCTTAATCTATTTTCTTGATTTGATTTTCATCGATGGAGCAAAGTCAAGTTCATATTCTGATCGATTCCACGCTTCAGCCACCTTCTATTTTGCCTTATCATACATATTGAAAGAAGAGCAACGGAGGAGAAACAGAGACGAGGCAATCAACGGATGCATGCAAAAAGAGGAGAAGAATCGTGGTGTCGCTCAATGGGAGGAGCCAGACAGTTCTGTGCGCTGATGTACTACAGAGGAAGATAACGCAAAGTCTGAGTAAAGGAATGATTGATGATAATTGAAGCTCTCTCCATTAATTTTTTCTTGATATATGCTCAGACAAAGCCGATAAGTGTTGAGATATTCATATGAAGACCGCCTGCAATATCAAGAAATCCCACTCATGTTTGTGTCATGCCTATGATCTCTG
The DNA here is from genome assembly GCA_020310875.1 of Ceratopteris richardii. Taxonomy (NCBI): domain Eukaryota; kingdom Viridiplantae; phylum Streptophyta; class Polypodiopsida; order Polypodiales; family Pteridaceae; genus Ceratopteris; species Ceratopteris richardii. The sequence continues at coordinate 31,668,659 of CM035421.1, forward strand.
AACTTCCTTTTCGCGCGGAAAGAGGGTGAAGAAAGAGGACAGAAATAGAAGACATGATGTGTTGATCTAATAAATGCATATTGACAGAATTGAGCGCGAAGTCTGTCGAACTGTAGATTTGAGCATCTCAGATTGAATTACTTTCAAATGAGACTTGAGGCGTCAGATCAGATGTTGCAGGACATATTATTAATCTGCCAAATTATTTGAGAAGAAGTGACGTTAGAGATGGAGCTAGAAGTACTTCATAGTAATACCGATTAGATTAATCTTATTCTGAACTTTTAAGCAATTGTGCAATTGATCTGGCGTATTCTTTATTTTGTGATATGCTTTACTAATATATGATGTAAATTTAGAAGTTTGCGCATCACTCGTCTGCTACGTGTTTATCAGATGGTTTCATACAGATCCAAGAATGAGTTCTTTGGCAATACAAAACGCATGCGTAGAGGATTTAAGATTGAAATGCACTGGAAGCGGCTTTACTTATAAAGTTCTGACCTAATTGAAGTTAAGCCAAGATAGTTTTGAAAACGATTGATAGTTTTTGCATATTCCCAACTGCATAAACGCGACTATAATTTGAAATTCCTCGATTTAGATTGATGTGAATTGGTAAATAAACTTAAAAGTTTTGTAACATTAAAATGTTATGCGTTAAGCAATTCACATAGTGTTGGCTGGAGTTAGTTCGTTGAAAAACAAAAAGAATTTGATTTCTTATGTCTTTGTGAATTGAGTTTTCTGGCTAGATGAGGAATCAGTTAAGATTTAAACTTGTTTAGAATCTTGTATCGAAAGTAATTGGTAATAGAATCATAATAACAACTTACATCATAAGTAAATTTTTGCGATCAATCTCTCCCATAGTATTTGTTTGAACTAATCATTGAATTCTTTCTTTGAGTCTCTGATGACAACCTGCGTTTTCTCAAAGCACCCGGCGTGCGCCGTAATTCTAGCGGTTGAACTGATCCACCAACCGTTGCTTTCGCACCGACATTGGTGAACCTGACGTGAATAATCGGCGTCAGAGCTCAGGTGCATGATTTCTGAACCTTTTTCTTAAGTCAATTCATGGTAATATTTGATGTGTATCTAAAATCATAACTTGTTTTTCGTTTATGTGGTGCTTCTTTGATATTCAAGCGTGAGTCATGGGTAAAAATAAACAACATACAAACATGAAAAATATAAATCAACATAACGAATCTTTAGAAATTAAATTACAAGAGCATAATGCAAAGAGTATTGTTATTGATGAAGCATTTGTGCACACATCGATAGATCAACACTTGAGAAAATGGGAAGATAAATTCATAGAAATGGAAAACAATGCTAATGAAGCTCACAAAAGAAATTTAGAGTGATTTTAAGCCTAAATGATTTGATCAATGTTATGGCAGAGAGTCTACCAATATTATCAACTAGTCTTAGAACTTGGAAAGAGGAAATGAATGCTGAGTTTCAAGAAATGAACCAGAAGTATGAAATATTATCTAAACGAATACAAGATTTAGAGCTAGCTAAATGTGAGAATGAAAAGGAGGGAATGAGCCAAAACTTGTCTATAGATCCTTCATCTATAACACATGCTCATGATTTTAGAAAATCTAGCTGTAGACATTCATTAAGAACATCAAATAGTACTCGAATGAGACCTTTGCAGTGTTTTTGGTGCGATCAATATGGCCATGCATTTTGGAATTGTAGGTCGTACGAAGATGCACAAAAACAGGAACTAGTGGTTGAACATGAAAGGAAAATTTGTAATTATCAAGATCCATCACCGTTAAAATTAAATATAGGAAGGGGTGGAATGAAAGAACTATTAAATGACTGCATAAAAAACAAACCTAATCCATGTGAGAGAAAAGAAGTATGGAAACCTAAGAGTCATGATCAAAAAAGCAATGTATGTCAATTACATTCTATGAACATCAAGATTGTGACTAAAAGTGAATGCTTGGACAATGCTCAAAACCTTCTTAAACCTAAATCTATGAGTAATTTTGATATTCAAACTACATCTAAGAATCAAGGTACATTGAAGAAGATTAAGAAAGAAGAAGATGTAAGGATAAAGGATGATGTAAATGAACAATCAATTGATGGAAATAAAGTCATACATGCGGTTAAAACAGAACCTAAAGTCATAGAAAATGACAATAAATGTGACCAAAATAAAAATGATGAAAGAATAGTACAAACATCTAAAGATGAAAATCTTCAAATTCAATTAGAACATGATAAGAATATGGGAAAACGGGTACAAGAAGCCATATGGAAGATTGAAAATAATATAAAAACGCATCTAAAGTTAAGAAAAAGGAGAAGAATTTGAGAGAATAGTTTTATTGTGATGGATTTGTTTATGGAAGATAAAGCTTTTCAAATTTTGATATTGCTTGCTGCATATATGCCTGTTTTCCTAAAGTTGAGAAATATATATCTAAATTATTCTGTTTTATGAAGGTTTATGCTTGACAAGCTAGTTAAAAGCTTATGATAAAGTTTTACATTATGATTTGCTTAACCAAAAATAATTCTAAAATATGAAAACATAAAGTTTTTTGATTTCAAATTAAACGAAAACATGTTTGAAATTATGCTTGCAAATAAGTTTGATCAATATGCTTGTCATTTCCTAAACTTATGATGCCAAAGACGTTATTCGAGAAAAAAAATATGATTATCCATTGAGATAGGATGATAACAATTATGTTGTTATACTACTCAATATGATTTTTTATCTTATGATGAGAAAGACCATATTTTATGCTTTTCTATTGATAAACATATGATAATAAACCTTCTAATTATAAATAGTGATGTTACTAAATTTATAATGAACTTATGATTTTCTTTCTTTCATAAATAGGAAGAAAACTATTATGATGAACAATTATGAAGGACATTATTATAATGAAATGATGAATGTTTTGAACAAAATGATTTTGTTTATAACAATTATGATGGTATACTTTTAAGAAAGAACTATACATGATATAAATATGATCATGATAACTATGAAGAACATGAAAATATGATACAATATGATGATGATTATATTGACATACCATATGATGAGAAAGAGGAACTTTCATAATCCAGAGGAACTTTCATAATCCAGATATGACTTTTTCATTGATATCAAAATATGATGCTCATTTATAAAGATACAAGTTAAAAATACTATGAACATTATGATTTTTCCTCAAATTTATGAAGTTTGTTACAAAGGTTGAAAAACCTAATGTGAAACTTATGGTTGTGTTACATAGGTTGAAAAACCTATTGTTAAAAGTAAGAATGCATTATTTATGATAATTATAATCACTATGAATTTTTTATGATGAAAATTGTGCCATGATGAAGATGAATCTGATAGAAAATATGAATTTCTATTTTCAAGATAAATGATAATGAAGATTACTTGTTTTGTAGCTTCTACTTTATGATTGCTTACAGGTCCTGAAGATGAATTGATCAAAGCAATTGAAGATTTTATGCCAAAAGTTCTGATGAACTTAAAGAGAGCTGAAGAATTTATACTGAAGTAGGAACATGCTTGAAGTGAAGATAGGGATTAGGGACCTATGGTTGTCATATGAATAGTTAAGGAACCCTTAACTTGCAACTCCTAGTAGAAGTAAACTTGTTTTATATAGGTAAGCTTCCTTAAATCTGACCCATTCAGCTTAAGAGATCCTAGTTCCCGCTTTAGCTTACCTCTAGATCCTTTGCTCTGATTAGGGGTTAAGCCTTTCCCCTTCATCAAAAAAGTTGCGAAGAAAAATTGAAAGGAATACATTAATGGTTGCTACATTTGAAAAGAGCAAAAATGACAAAAAGAAAAATTATGATGAAAAAAGAGATGAAAGAAAAATCAAATGATTTCAATAAATCAGTTGTGGTCTTGAAATCACTTTTGAATTGAAAAGCGGGCTATATAAGGTGGATGTATGCTGGAGGGGGATTAGTTTTTTGTATCTTAAAGGCAAGTGGCTAGGAGATGAGGATAGAAGGCTTATATAACATATGCTCTACTTATGAACAGAGTTAATTGAAGAGTTAGTACAAACACTATTTGAATGACTTCTATAGTTTCTTTCTAAAACCTGTTTTCCAACTCATGCATTGAACGAAAAGGTTGAAATTCAATCTTACATAATTTTATAAGTTTTCTTTGCTATCAGAAGATGTACTGATGATAGAAGCATTTTTTATAGACTATTTGCATTTGAGTCATGAATAATTTTCAAAAGAATTTGATATTGCCTTCTATGATCTGCAGGTTTGGCCCATCGAGGACGATGTGCAGGTTTGGTCGGGGCGAATGTCGGAAATTTTTCAACCTTTCTGTTGACGACCAAGAAAATTAAAAAATGTTTATTGGTCACTTCTAATCTCATTATTACAATGTTTTTATTTGGAATTAATCTCTTGTTAAGTGTTTGCAGGTTCAAATGGATGAAGAAAACAAAAGTTCATATTATGGTTTACCCTAAACTACTTAAATAATGTGTGTTTAGGCCATAGAAGTATTGAATCATGGGTTTAAAACCCTAGGTTTACATTTATTCATATGTATTTAAGTTAAGAGCACAAATTTTAGGTTAATGATAGGGTTTAACTAGGTATTCAATTGATTTCTAAAGGGTTTCAATGGGTTTTTGATGGGTTTTAAGGAGGTTTTCTAGGGTTTTAGTATGTTTCAAGGGGTAAAACAATTGGTATTTAATTACATTAACCTATAGATTAAACATTGCTTATTACAAAATTCAATTATGGTTTAATTAATTACTTTAATCATGTGTGTGAATTTAAATACTAAGGTATTAGTAAATTAAATTCTTAAACTAAGCTTAAATTAAATGAATTATTTAATTATGAAAAATTAAGGTAATTGAATTAAAATAATAATTGAGTGGATAAAATATGAGTGGTGAATGTGAGTAGTGTTTAAAGTGTGGTGAGAAATAAGTGTGTAACTAAAGTGGTTAAAGTGAGTAGATAAAAGTGTGATAGTTATTTGTGTAAGTTAAAAGGATGGTTGATTCCCAAAGTAAATGAAAAGAGAACAAAAAGGAAGGCACACGGCAGCGATTTGGGGGAAAGAGTGTTTTTTTAAGGCCACTTCATGTTCTTTTGTCTTGGCAGCCATGATCGGAGGAGTACGGAGAAGAAAGAAAGCCGTTGCATGTTCTGATGGGGGAAAAAACAAGAAATTTTGCTGATTAGGGCTCCTCTGCACGCGTAGTTCTTGCAGCTCATGAAGAGTTCTCTTTTACTATCTGTCTACATGGCTGATGGACCCTATGATGAAAGATTTTCCTTCTTAATATATTTTCTCGATTTGATTTTCATCGATGGAGCAAAGTCAAGTTCATATTCTGATCAATTCCATGCTTCATCCACCTTCTCTTTTGCCTTATCATACATATTGAAAGAAGAGCAACAAAGGAGAAACAGAGAGGAGGCAATCAACGGATGCACGCAAAAAGAGGAGAAGAATTGTGGCGTCGCTCAATGGGAGGAGCCGGACAGTTCTGTGCGGTGATGTACTACAGAGGAAGATAACGCAAAGTCTAAGTAAAGGAATGATTGATGATAATTGAAGCTCTCTCCATTAATTTCTGCTTGATATATGCTCAGACAAAGCCGATAACTGTTGAGATATTCATATGAAGACCGCCTGCAATATGAAGAAATCCCACTCATGTTTGTGTCATGCCTATGGTCTCTGAACTTCCTTTTCACGTGGAAAGAGGCTGAATAGAGAGGACAGAAATAGAAGACATGATGTGTTGATCTAATAAATGCATACTGACAGAATTGAGTGCGAAGTCTATCGAACTGTAGATTTGAGCATCTCAGATTGAATTACTTTCAAACGAGACTTGAGGCGTCAGATCAAATGTTGCAAGACATATTATTAATCTTCCAAGTTATTTAAGAAGAAGTGACGTTAGAGATGGAGCTAGAAGTACTTCATAGTAATACCGATTAGATTAATCTTATTCTGAACTTTTAAGCAATTGTGCAATTGATCTGGCATATTCTTTATTTTGTGATATGCTTTACTAATATATGATGTAAATTTAGAAGTTTGCGCATCACTCGTCTGCTACGTGTTTATCAGATGGTTTCATACAGATCCAAGAATGAGTTCTTTGGCAATACAAAACGCATGCGTAGAGGATTTAAGATTGAAATGCACTGGAAGCGGCTTTACTTATAAAGTTCTGACCTAATTGAAGTTAAGCCAAGATAGTTTTGAAAACGATTGATAGTTTTTGCATATTCCCATCTGCATAAACGCGACTATAATTTGAAATTCTTCGATTTAAATTGATGTGAATTGGTAAATAAACTTAATAGTTTTGTAACATTAAAATGTTATGCGTTAATCAATTCACATAGTGTTGGCTGGAGTTAGTTCGTTGAAAAACAAAAAGAATTTGATTTCTTATGTCTTTGTGAATTGAGTTTTCTGGCTGGATGAGGAATCAGTTAAGATTTAAACTTGTTTAGAATCTTGTATCGAAAGTAATTGGTAATACAATCATAATAACAACTTACATCATAAGTAATTTTTTGCGATCAATCTCTCCCATAGTATGTGTTTGAACTAATCATTGAATTCTCTCTTTGAGTCTCTGATGACAACCTGAGTTTGCTCAAAGCACCCGGCGTGCGCCGTAATTCGAGCAGTTGAACTAATCCACCAACCATTGCTTTCGCTCCGACAGCGCAGGTATTAGGTTGACTAGAATAGAAGAAGCAAATTGTCAAGAAGTTCTAAAGGTCGGGTGGACAATTCCAAAGGTTAAATGGACAAAATATCTTCATTTGATATAGATATGTATAATTTGACTTTACTCTCATTACATGTGTATATGTATGTTTATGTGTATATATATGTGTATGTATGTATGCATGGGTAGCTGCGTATATTTGATTGCATTTCTAATTTTCTTTTTGTTTATTGTGTTTTGTAGACTTTCATATAGATATCTAGACCACTGAATCGTCTAGTTTTCTACCATTTTATAGTCAACCTATTATCTCCCTTGATAACTAAGGCTTACATATTTGTTTACAAATATAAAATATCAGTTGGCTATGGAGGTATTAGGTCATTTGGAAAATTGGAGGACCAAATTTATCTTGATGCATGAATACTTTTAAACTATGCGTGGATAGAAAGTGTCCATTCAATGCAAGTTCTTGTTCTTACCTTAGCTAAAGTAAGAATAAAAACCTACATTGAATGGACCCTTTCTTTCCGCCCATCCTTTAAAATTATTTTTCCATCCTTCAAATCCTCAAGATGAATTTGGTCCTCCCATTTTCCTAATGAACTAATACCTCCATAGCTAACTCATACCTAATATTTGTATGCAGAGTTCTTGAAAAAGTTAGCAACACAGATATTAGGTCGACTATAATAGGAGAAACAGGTGTGTCAAGAAGATTCTAAAGGTTGGGTGGAGAATTCTAAAGGCTAGCTGGACAAAACATCTTCATTCGATATAGGTATGTATAACTTGACCTTACTCTCATAACATCTGTATGTGTGTATATGTGTGTGTATGTTTATATCTGTGTATGCATTCATGTATAAATATATGTATGTCTATATATGTATGTATTTATATGTATATATTTATGCATATATATTTATAAATAGATAGAAAATTGAAAATTATACCTTAATCGTGCTAAAACTGATACATTACTCCATCCAAAAGGATTTTGAACATTGAAAATAAGTAAGCTCACACTTAGTCTTGTCAAACGACTTCCTTCGTATACATGCTTTCGACATTTCTCTCGAAGATATTTCTCATTTTTAGAAATATCAATGCTCTCACTTTCATTTTGATACCAATCCTCAATAAAATCTACAATGCCATCATCTTCATCATTGTCGGAAAAATCTTGTACTTTATCTTATTTTTAATATAGATCTTTCAACCTTGCATATTCCATAGGATCACTTTTGTGATGCCTCCTCATAGAAGCTTCTGATAAATGAGGTCTTACTGGCAATTGTGAATGGCAAGGAGGAATATCATCAACATCATACGTTGAAATCTACACACATGAAAAAAAAATCATTGGTATTCCATAAATGAATTAAAAGTAAAATTTAAACATAAAATTAAAAATATAAGCTATTAAATATGGATAGAAAATTTTCATTCTCTCTCTAGCTAAAAGGTGGTCTTGGAGGTCTACGGTGCATAGTTCACTAATAATTCATCACCAGCATATAATGTAGTAATAGCATTGGCAACTATCTATCTTGATACATCTCTTCTCACGGATGGTGATTCATGATTATTTTCAGGCTCCTCAAATGTGCAATTAGTCCTTGAACTATTATGTAATCCTCGACTACGATTTATTAAATCTGCTATATTTCCATGTGTGTAAGGTCTTCCATCAATACATATAATCTTTCATTGTATGCATGTGAAATCCTTCTACTAGTAAGGGATGGTGCATTGAAGCATATTCCATAAGTACTCATGCTTTGAACATAACGTGCAAGTCGATGCCGATCTCCCCATCCATATATTGGACCACAAAATGACATAAGAGTGACTTTAGAATTCGGAGGCACATACAAATCCTCTACAATAAAGAGACCATGACCAGCATTAGTAATAGTGGATGGAGCAATCATATGATGATTACCCCAAAAGTTGAAAACCTCTCCATCTAAAGGAAATGGTCCTCTATTCCATCCTCCATATATTCTTCTATCATATGTTTGTGCTAGAGAACAATCACGAGCTTGCAACGGATACTCTCCAACTATTTCAGTCTCTAAACGAAGAGGTAGAGGATTTCTAGAAACCTCTTCTTGTAATTAATGAACAGGAAGTCCATGACGTGTACGAGGTATATTAACATTATGAGAAACATTATCATCATCATCATCATCATCGACCAAGTATTCCTGTATATCAATAGTAATATGATTTTGTATATGGCTTTTAAATACATACCCAAGCATTATGACATTGACGAGGTGATGGTGCACGCTCAAATGTACCATACTCTACCTCATGTTCAATACATTCCAATCGTGGTCTTCCATACATGCCATAGCAAGAGTTAGACCAACATATAATACGCTCTTGATAGTAAAATTCATCAAAATTCCTATCAAAGGACACTTCTGAAGTCATTGCATGGGTAGGAGGTGGTGGAGTGCCCTCAGATTGATCAGAATCTAATTATAACAAGAAACATAAAAATATATCAATTATGTATATATCAAATATATTTAACATTAAAAGTCAGATATACTTACAATATATAGTCCTTGCACGATTAAGAGATGGTGGTGGAGTTCCATCTGATTGATCCCAATCTACAAGTAATGGTATAATAATCTGATTATTTACATACATAAACATTCACACATACATATTTACACATACACACATATTCATATATGCACATTTACACATACACACATATTCACATATACATAAATACACATTATTGTGGGATAAATGCATGTATTTTGTATGAATGAGTGTATATGCATGCATGTGTATGTGTGTACGTATATATGTGCATATGTATATGTGCGATCATGTTATATGTATGTATATGTGTATATGTATGCATATATGTATGTGTATATGTTTATATGTATATATGTGTGTGTATGTGTGTGTACATGTGTATGTATTCTGATTCTTTTTTTCTGTTTCAGATTAAATTAAAAGGACATATTGTATGGTGGAAAACAAATAAGAGGGGACCTAACATACCACCTCAGACGTGGTAGTTTTTTCGTAGATAGATAAATCTTCATGATTCATTTCCTCAATAGAAGGTATACAAATTAATAGTTTATATTTATAATTTTCATATATTCTTGTATTTCTTTGTTCTTTAAGTAAAGAGGCTACTGCAAAGAAGAGCGTTGAGTCGGGCCACACATCGCACCTAGGCCAAATGCGCCATCATGTTTTTGTACATTCATTTGTAAGTATATGTGTTATTGTGAGTATAGTTTCTATTTTAGTTAAAATGCAAGAATATAATCTTTTTTATTTGTTTCAATGGAGCAAAAGGATTATGGCCAATATGCTACGAAACATGAGATGGAGTATGCTACACATTTTGGATATCGGCGTTTGAGTGATTATATGCGAGATCATCCGGATGCCTTTGTGAGTATTATTGAATTTTATCTAATTATTTTATTTTTTTATGGATGTTTTAATTGCTTTACTTATTTATGTTTGTTATATGTAATAGAGGAGTATTATGGAGAGGAAGATATGGATGAGGTGGAGAGACACACACAAGAGGGACGATCAAAGTCATCACAGGGTGATCATCATGATGAGGATGAGGATGTTCATGATGTTGATAATGATGATGATCATGATGAGGATGATGATTGGGATTCCTAATTATGACCTTGGATATGTATTTACATTGATATATATATATATATATATATATATATATATATATATATATATATATATATATATATATATATATATATATATATATATATATATATATATATATATATATATATATATATATATATATAAGTAATGAAACATTTTGTTCTATTTATTGTGTGTATGGTATTAAGTAATAAAACGTTTTGTTCTATTGATTGTTATTAATGTTTATATTAAGCATGTGTTTTAGTACTTTAATTATATAATTCATTCATATGTGTGTACATATGTCCATATATATGCGTGTGTATATGAATGTATGTACATATGCATATGTGTATATGCATGTATGTGCATGTGCATGTGTAAGTGTATATGTGTATGTATGTGTATGTGCATGTGCATGTGTTTGTGTGTGTATATGTATGTATGTGCATGTGCATGTGTAAGTGTATATGTGTGTATATGTGTATGTGCATGTGCATGTGTATGTGTATGTATATGTATATGCATGTATATGTGTAAGTGTATGTGTATATGTGTATATGTGTGTATGTGCATGTATATGTATGCATATGCATGTGTTTGTATGTGTATATGTGTCTGTACATATGTGCATATATATGTGTATATATGTGTATGTGTGTATATACATACATATGTGCATATGTATGTGTATTTGTATAAACATATACAAGTGTATGTATGTGCATGTGTATATGTATGAAACGTGCATGTGCGTGTGGATGCATTTCCATTTGCATCCATGTGCATGCATGTGGATGTGCATATACATGTATTTAAGTATATGTTAATGTGTGTGTGTGTGTGTGTGTGTATATATATATATATATATATATATATATATATATATATGAAATAATGCATGCATGCATGCAACTCTTTTTATGTGGTTGTAGAAATGTTTGTGCATATGCATGTGTATGTGTAAGTGTATGTGCACATGTATATGTGTGTATATATGTGTGTGTATGTGCATGTGTAGACGTGTATATGTGTGAACGTGCATCTTCATCATGTATAAGTGTATATGTGCATATCAATAAGTGTGAGTATTGTAAATAATGAAATGAACATGATTTAAATGATATACAAACAATGGAAAGTGTACTGACAATAGTTAGCCATATTTTTTGCTTCGTTAGCTTCTTGAATAACCTGCAATAAAGAGAGAGAGAGAGAGAGAGAGAGAGAGAGAGAGAGAATTCAAAGAGAGAAAGAGGTAGAAACAGAGACAAAGAGAGACAATAAGATAGAGATTAGACAAAACAACAAGTTTGCAAAGCGATTGTTTCACCTCATAAGCCCAGTGCAATTGCGAATGTTGGAAAGCTCTTCGATCAGATGAAAACCCTTTAGTTGGGAGTAAATAAATCCAAATAACTCAAGGGTTCAAACCACACTCTTGGAGACACTTTCCCAAGGGTCTCCCAATAGACTCCAAGGGTTCTCCGATTTCTTTTGGACCCTCAAAACCCATGTCTTTGGCTACTTGGACCCATACTTATACAAAATTCTTCCCCCCTTAATATTTTCATCCTCAAAAATGCATGTAGGTATAATATGCGGAATATTCCCCCATGACCCATGATTATTTCCCATAGATCATGGACTTCATCTCTCAGATTTTCCTCTTTGTTAGAATGCAATTCTATCCCATACTGGACATGAAAACAAAGGAATTCATTTGTGGGCCAATCAGAGCCCAAATCTTTTTGATACTACTTAACTTTTCATGTGAAACACTAAGTCAAGTGCTAAGTATGGAATGAATGATAAGGATGTATTGAAAACATCCTTTCCTAATTCAATGTTTAGCTATGTGCAAAGTACCCATCCATAGCATAACATATGAAGTAGGTGGATTCTAAAACACTCAAGCTAATTTGCTATGAGGGTCCATTTCTATGCACTATTTGTGCAATGTATCTAGCAAAATAGGTGGATCAATTGTTGATTCAAGACCTTGAGAACTCACCTTTCATTGAGGTTGACCTAAAACATCTATGTTCTACTTCTTAACCAACATCCACTAATCTCTTTTCCCAAATATAGGACTACCATGTCCTATTAGGCTTTCAGAGTTAATGTAAAATCTAGGAAGGAAGTTATCCACTTCTTTGGTGAACCAACTTACTTAAGGCTATTTCCTCATAGGCTTGAGTTCTTTGGAATTGTTGGGAATAGAAACAATTCCTAACCTTTTTCTCTTCAAGAGTTTTATTCAAACTCTTGGAGAGAATAGAATCTCTCTTAATCCATTGATATTTGAAGCAATACTCAATATATGAATGAATGAGTTCTCTTAAATTCAAGTGTCTTCTGCAAGATGAAGGGGTTGTATACAAAAACATCCACCTTTTGATGTTTAATTTAGTTACCTATTCCATCCGATTGAACCTATTCTAGAAATGACTTCGAATATTCTTTCAAAGTCACATCCAATGTTCGATAAAGTGAAAAGGAAGAACTGAAATTCTATGTAACCGACTCAACGTCTAAGACACTAAGGTGATTTGAGTCAAATTCGATGAGACTAGAAACTTTAAGGAGTTACTCAAAATCATGGTTTGAAACATTGTTTCTATCTTTATGAGATTGAATCACAATGCTCAAAAAGGTTGTTTGGGTAAGGTTAAACCATCATCCATCTACCAACTTCTAGTGGTACAAAACATTGGTGTCTCGAGCCACCGAGTTTTGATGATGTTCAACTTAACTTTGAAACCATGATGCTTCAAATACCTTAATAACTAAGTCATCCCTTTGAGACTCTTATATACTAAAATACGAAGTCTACTATATGTCTCTTTAATTTTAAGAGATTTATTATCTCGTTGTATTATCAACCAGGTGCTTTGGACTAACTTAGTCTAATCTTATCTATGTTGATCACTAAGTCAAATATTTTTTACTACTTCTTAAATTCCTTATATAAAAATGCATAAATTTGATTCAAGTTAGTGATTCACTTAATTGTACTCTCAATGAAGTGATTAGCCCTAGATTGACTTAGTTGAAATTCCCTTGCTTAAAAGGATCTCTCCAAGTTCTCTCGTCATAATTGTATATAGAACTTAATTTAGAGAACTCTAAAGTCCTTTCTTGGAAATCTCATAAATATATGTCACATAGAAAGACTTCATAAAAATTCTTTAGAACGTGCTTTCAACTTCGCGATCTTTAAATTTTCTAGTTAGCTTGTGCTTGACCTCGTGGTCATACTCTTTGATGACCATGTACTCATTTTAATCTTTGAAGTTTCAATTCCATATTAGAACTGGCTCTCCCTTTATGTCAAGAGCCCAAGACTAAAAGATATCTATCATCTCATGGTTTGATGTCCCATACCATCATTGCTAGATTAATATGAATATAAGGTATAGTGTCCCATACCACCATACTTTATATCCAATACTGACGTATGGATGATATTTATCTTAAAGTCCATTCGTTTAACTAACTATAGAGTACCCTTTACTCAAATTCCTTTTGAAGTCAAGGGATTACCTCTGTGTTCCCATCTTCTTTGGGTTTCTAGGGTTTCCAACATACGCTCACTCTATGATCCTAATTATCTCAAGCTTATATTGAAGCTCTAAAACCCTATGATGGAATAAATATCCATTGTGTGATTCCAAGTATCTTGAATCATATTCAAGGTCTAGTTATTTCTCACTCAACTAACTTATAACGACAAGAGATCATTCTTTCTTATTGGATTCCTTCTTTATCTGAAGCTTTCAAATAGCTACCCTAGGGTTTTCAAGGAATCTCATTACTGATTTAGTTTGAGTATATTCTCATGCTTCTGGGTTTCTTTCAAAAATCCCCAGGTGAATACAAGTTTGACCTTACATATAATTAAGTACCATTTTTCATGGTTATGGTGGTTGCAACCTATCTTATCTACATCATTTCTACCATTGACAGGTTGTCAATACTTATCTTTAGCATGCCACGAAGTTGCTTTTCTAGAAACTCTTTCTTCACCAAACATCTTATATCCTAAAAGATCTTTCTCTATCTATAATGTATCTCCCAGATTTTATGTTTCATCCAATCAATTGTACCTTTTTTTATGTGATTAGGTACTTTCTTCCCACCTTTCAAGAGTTTTCATCCTCGAAAACTATGTAAACTATGGTCTCATTCACAATTAGAGAGCCACTGCTATGACTCCTTCAATTATGCTATTCAATGCTTGTGAGGGCCTTGAAACTTTCTAGAATATGTAGTAGAATGGGTTTCTAGTGTTGGTATTGATTAAAACATCTTCTAGAGGTAGCTCGGCGACCAACTATCCTAACGTACTCATGAACTTATTCATGAATTCTCATGCTTCCTAACAATGCAAGTTCATGTTTGTCTATGTTATTAGAGGTTTCTTTAACTTTGAAGGCTAATCAAAGAATATGAGATTTGAAGGTACTATGAAATAAGGAAAATAATTCCTTTTCATCATTGTACCTCCATAGCTATAAGTTCCTTCCATTACGAACGGTTCCATCTTCTTAAGAAAACCTATCTTGGTTTCCATCTTGAGATAGTAAATTTTGGAATGAATAAAGCCTTAAATTAGCTTGAAAACTCTTCTAAGAGGAAGGTTTCTATAAAGTTTCATAATAATGGGAGTAATTTACACCATTCATGTTGGTGAAAGCCTTTAATTGAACTTAGAAGATCAAATGCTCATATTGTAATTCCATCATTGTCTTGCATGGATCAAAATGAGAGCTTTGTATCATGAGGTTTTTAGAACCATTTTGGGGTGCCATTGTATTGAGATTTTTCATCCTATTTAGGATGTCTCATTAAAAACGTATTTGGAACCTTTTCCAATTACCCCCCCCCCCCTAAGTATCTTTGTACTTAGGGTAGTAGTATTGGACGTTCTCTAAAGTAATGTAACAATGTTCTATGAAGAATCTTTTTAGAGTAATCATCTATGTCTTTGAAGACATTCGATGTAGTCGGGTGCCACCTTCTTAAGGTGTCTCATTCAAAAGCTTGTTTTTGAACCATCTCCAAGTATATTTATTATACTTAGAGTTAGCATTGAATATGTTGGGTTCTCTACACTAAGATATATCTTATATTCCATCCATGTCGAAGTGTTTTTGCCTGAAAACATTTCAAAGAATTAATCTAAGTCATTGAAGAACTTAGACATTTTTTGGGTGCTTTTTATGGAAAGGGAATGTATCTAAACGCATTTCTTCCCTCAATGGAGCAAGAAATAAATCATTAATTTAATGTAAATCTTAACATAATGTGTATATGTTACTTGGAGAAGGCATTTCTCGATATTTAAATTGAAAAATCTAAGAGTAATGATTTTGCAAATACCCTAAATTTTCTTCTTCCACAAGATCCTTATTCTATTAAGAAGTGAACTATCTATTCAAGACCATGTTCACTTTATCATTTCCATCATGTAAATAGGAAATGGATACAAATGCATATTACTGATCCATAAACTTCATGCTCATGTGCTTCTCTTTGCTCACAAACATGTGCTTCTCTTACATACATCATCATGCCAATGCACATCAGTTGGTGCATTTAAAGTATTTGTAATGAAGAGTAAATATGAGGCATGCACAAAAGAAAACTTTATCTTTGAATTCAGTGCATTAAAAGATCCCTTGTCAAAAGGGAATGCACATACATTCTTTCTCTTCCTTGCCACAATGCATGCAAGTGCTTGAGGTGGGTGGTTAACTTATTATCAAAAAATATATGTTTGGCTATTAGACTACATCTTCGTATATGCACTCAAAAGTTGAAGTCCTATCTCATGATTAAATTGTGTGCGTATGCAAAGATGATGGTTAAGGCAAGGAAATATCAAAATCCAACATAAATTAAAAAGTACTTAGCTTTATTCCAATCTTCGTCCTTCCTTTGCCTTGGAAAAGAGCCATCCTATGACTTTGTTTGAGTGCATCTATGGTGATGATGTGAGCTAAGGCCATTCCATCTCTTTTGATGTTGAACCTCTTCTTGGGCATTTGTATACTTACTAGTGTGTCCAATATGTGCATAAAAAACTGCATATATTCTAAACATACATGCTAAATGATATGACGTTTTTATGCATGAAAGGATGTCAACAACATATGCCTTCAAACAATTTATGCATGGCATGAAAAATTAGCATTAATACAAGAAGACTCAAACCTCATTCTTTGCTCCTTGATCCGCCATATCTTCTTCTTACTTCAAAAGGAAACTATTCCGGTTATCTAGATAAGCACATGGCGATATCTATATGTACATGGGCATCCGTGTGTGTAAGATATTAAAAAAAAGGGAGTTCAAATGATGGCCATATGTCATGTACTACAATCTTAATGGGTGACGTTGTTTCCGTTCTAATGAAAGAAACTACATATATCTTAATGGGATGTACTTTCCATTCCAAGGAATAAGGACTGGTGAGCGCATGTGGCATATTCAGAAGACTTTGACATGTCTCTGCGCGAGAGCATATGTATGCAGAAGGACCATATAAGATGTATTCCATTTTGCAGAGAATGCGGTAGTGTAGCACCGCACGATTCTCTCTCTCTCCCACAAACCCCACACCCCTCCACACCCCACCACGAGCCCCACAAACTCCAGAAACCCCACACCTCCCCACACACCTCCACAACCCTCACGAACCCCGTGAACCCCACAAACGCAACACCTCTCCACACCCCTCCACAACACCCATGAACCCCCCCCCCCCTCCCCCCCCACAAACCCCACACCCTTCCACACCCCTCCACAACCCCCCACGAACCCCCCAAAACCCACAAACCCCACGCCCCTCCACAACCCCCATGAACCCCACAAACCCCACACCTCTCCACACCCCTCCACAACCCCCACAAACCCCGCAAACCCCACACCCCTTCACACCCCTCCACAACCTGCACGAACCCCGCAAACACCACAAACCCCGCAGACCCCACAAACCCCATAAACCCCACACATCTCCACACCCCTCCACACCCCTCCACAACCCCCCACAAACCCCACAAACCCCACACCCCTCCACACCCCTCCACAAGCCCCCATGAACCCCGCAAACACCACAAACCCCACAACCCCCATGACCCCCCCCCCCCCCCCGCCACAAACCCCACAAACCCCACACCTCTCCACATCCCTCCACACCCCTGCACAACCCCCACGAACTACGCAAACCCCACAAACCCCACAAACCCCACACCCCTCCACACCCCTCTACAACCCACACGAACCCCACCAACCCCACAAACCCCATAAACCCCACACCTCTCCACACCCCTCTATACCCCTCCACAACCCCCACAACCCCCCCCCCCCCCACAAACCCCACACCCCTCCACACACCTCCACAATCCACCACGAACACCGCAAACCTCACAAACCCCACACCCCTCCACAACCCCCCATGAACCCCAGAAACCCCACAAACCGCACACCTCTCCACACCCCTCCACAACCCCCACGAACCCCGCAAACCCCACAAACCCCACACCCCTCCACAACCCAAACGAACCCCGCAAACCCCACAAACCCCGCAAACCCCGCAAACCCCACAAACCCCATAAACCCCACACCTCTCCACACCCCTCCACACCCCTCCACAACCCCCCATAAACCCCACAAACCCCACACCCCTCCACACCCCTCCACAACCCCCCACGAACCCCGCAAACCCCACAAACCCCACACCCCTCCACACCCCTCCACATTCCTCCACAACCCCCATGAACCCCCCTCCCCCCAACAAACCCCACACCTCTCCACATCCCTCCACACCCCTGCACAACCCCCACGAACCCCCACCACAAACCCCACACCCCTCCACACCCCTCCACAACCCCTCACGAACCCCGCAAACCCCACAAACCCCACACCCCTCCACAACCCACACAAACCCCGCAAACCCCACAAACCTCGTAGACCCCACGAACCCCATAGACCCCACACCTCTCCACACCCCTCCACACCCCTCCACACCCCTCCACAAACCCCCACAAACCCCACGCCCCTCCACAACCCCCCACGTACCCCGCAAACCCCACAAACCCCACACCCCTCCACACCCCTCCACAACCCCCACGAACCACTCCCACACACCCCACACCCCTCCACAACCCCCCACGATCCCCGCAAGCCCCATAAACCCCACACCTCTCCACACCCCTCGACACCCCTCCACAACCCCCACGAACCCCACAAACCCCACACCCCTCCACACCCCCCCACGAACCCCGCAAACCCCACAAACCCCACACCCCTCCACATCCCTCCACACCCCTCCACAACCAGGTCTGTATATTGTGTGGCGGATGGACTATCCAAGGTGCCCGTCGACGTTCTTTACATGAAGATATAAGACAAGATGAAGTGGACAAAATTTTGACGAGTTTTGGATGGATTGTTTGAGGATCATTTTTCAACCAAACCCTACAGTGTTATATATCGTTGGAAAGCTCTCGACGATTACTTTCCAATGGTCCAATAATAATTTTTGAAATCTTGGATCAATTTTGACCACCCCCTAAAAACCCCCACAACTCCCCACAACTCACCTCCCATATGTAAGGATCAAAAGCTACTACAAAAATTAGGTGAAGGATGTGTTTCTCACAGTCATTCAAATATCACGGGTGGCACAAAATAAGGATCTCAGCTTGCATGCAAAAGTGACAGTTAAAGTGTAAGTGGTGAAAGTGAAAGTGGAGAAATGACTGTTGCCGCCTACCATTCATGACGACTGCCTATTTTTGAGGATCCAATTCAAGATTGGTGGCAACTCTTGGCCTATTGGAGCCTATAAAAGCAATGGACTTGTGTTCATTTCATATACACACATATACATATGTACGTACAGGGGTCCTCTCTTGGCACTCTATGGCTACAAGCCTACTATAGGAAGTCACTCTGTGGTGAGGATACAGAGCGTGGACTTCCCAGTGAGGGCTAATAACACTATAGTGTGAAGAGAGTGGCTTGGTTTTGTCATTCAGTGTGAGTCATTAGTATTTCGTGCTCTTTCCCTTAAAGCAAGTCTTCATACTTTGTATTGATCAGTACTAGTCTTCATCTAATCCTGTCCATTGTACGGATTGGATGAATCCCTTGTATTGATGTTGTTTAGTTCTGGAGTGGCATGTTAGCCGAGAGCATAAACCTTTCAGCATCTCTTTTGCCTATGCTGTAATCATTTGATTCGAACGAAGGAGTGGTTGGTCTTCCATTTTTTGTCATTTGTCATTAATATTATCCCTAAGTATTCACAACTCTATGCAATTATTGATATCTGCGTGCTCACAGAAATGTTGAAGGGTATATTTGCCTAAGGAGACGAAGGAGCCTTAACAAGTTAGCTATATCTTGGACTAGTGAACCTACCTCCCCTCTACCCTCCTTGAATTCATCTATTGATTTGGGTGCGACACCATTTTCAAAGGAGAAGCATAGGAGAACCTTAGACTTCTTCTCAGGTACGTCAGAGGAAACACCTGTGCAAATGGAGGATCTCTCTCATTTACTCTCTACACTCAATATCAAGTTCCCTACCTTCAAGGGACAAGCTTATGAGGATGCTGATGATCATGTGAGGAGATTCATCTCCTTATGCCGTGGACGAGGTCTCCAGAATAGAGAGGATGCAATGTTGGTACTCTTCCCATCCACATTGGAAGGCCTTGCTGACAAATGGTACAGTCAATATGCAGATTCCATTTTGCTACATGGGAGGCTCTGAAGATGGCATTCTCAAACACATTTCGACCAAGTGATTCCTCGAAAAGAGCTTTAGATGAGCTAGAGAACCTAAAGCTAAGATCAGGGGAATCCTTTCATGAACTTCACACTAGAACAAAAGCACTTGTTGCACGTCTGCCACATGCTCCAGGTGACTTCTTGGTCAAAAAATGGATAGAAAAAGCTCTGCCCAGGTCATCTCAATAGAAGCTACGTGAGTCTTAGATTGGATGCAACCTTCAATGATTTTATTGCAGTAGCATCACACATTGAAGAAGCTAGGCAACATTTTGAAGGGGATACACAAACAAATTATGCTGCAGAACTAGACCCTATTGGGCAGCTGAGGAAGGAACTAGAGGCATTGAGAATGCAACAAAATCAACAAGAAGAGAAGGTCTTGCCACCACTGCGCCGCACTAATGATGAAATATCCCAACTTAGCCGTGAGTTAGAAGATTTGCCGACCACTCAGGATATAAGGAAGATTTGGTGTACAATATGTAACAACAATGGACATTCCAATGCTAATTGCCCTAACAAGGTAAGCTATCAATTTTGTGGAAAGGATGGTCATGAAGCTAGAGACTGTTACCACGTCAAGGGTACATAGCAACGAGGTAACCCTCAAGCTTTGGATTCATATTAAGGTAGTACTTCAAATGCACCTAATAGAGAGGAAAATCATACGAAAAAGCCTAGATCTAATAGACCATTGATGTGTTCTCGCTGTGGTGAGTATGGCCATATGCAAAATAGGTGTTCCCTTCTAGAAGATGCACCTCCTTGTCAACATTGTCCAGAGGCCAAGGATCACTATACCAAAGAATGCCCAACAAGCGGTCCTGCTCCAATCCACATGATTGCAGTCTCTTCACAAGAAGAAGGTATGACCACTCAGTCTTATGCTGTTTCATCCTCTGCAATGCCCATGATGACTAGAGCCAGACAAGCAGCACCAATTCGTAGAGAGGAACAACAAGGATTCTAGGATAAAGAGGAGGAAAAGAAGGCTGAGTGGAAGGGCCAAGCAGAAATTGAAGGAGCTTATGAAAGGATAGCTACTTCTCTAAGGGACCAACCAACAAGTCTGCAAGAAGACACTCATGAGGTAAACATTGAACAAATCTTGAAAGGTATTCATCATAAGGTTAGTCTGTACGAACTTATAAGGATGGATTCAAAAATAAGAAGTGACTTATTGGAAATTATACACTTTGCTCACTTGACCCAATCACCCAATATAGATGGTTTCATGGTTGATTTGCCCGCTGCACCCTTGGCAGACTACTAAAGCTCAAGATTATCTGTTTGTATAAAGGATGAAGCTCTCATAGGTGTGATCATAGATGGAGGCTCTGGTATCAATTTGATGCCAGATTTCACAATGAAGAAATTGAATTTGAACCCCACCAAGATGGCACCATTCAGAGTTACACTAGCAGATCAACATCGGGTTGCACCTCTTGGCATTATTGAAAAGGTACTGATGATAGTACAGGGTTGCCACTTTGTTCTAGATTTTGTTGTTATTGCACTTCCACAGGAGACTTCTTACCCTTTACTCCTGGGGAGACCTTGGTTGAGGCAAGCAAAAGCTTTGCAAGATTGGGGGAAAAACAAACTATGGATTTCAACAAGCACAAATAGCCAACTGCAACTACATTTGGAAGAAGGATTCAAATCAGGGAAAAGTACAGGGTATACTGTGGACACTCAGGTAATGCCCTCTCTACCCCAAGAAGAAGATACATTATTGAATTGGATGATGGAAAGTACAAAGTGTTGCACGGTGGAAATCAGTGAAATAGAAGAAGAAGTTACGGATGAAGGAGTTGCAGGAAAAGGCCATGAAGTCCCCAAGGAGTTGAAGAATGGAAGTTTGCAGGAGAACACAAACATCGTAGGGGCAACAACTATAGAAGTTCTAGAAAAGGAAAGTTATGAGCCTGAATGCAGAGAGGATCTCCCTTTTTGGATATACCTCAAGGATGGACCAGGGAACATATTGCAGAATATAAGCTAAATTCTTCTCCTGCATACAGTGGAGATGATTTCTCAAGTAAGACCAGTCGTGAAATACTGGTTCAAGAAATAAATTTAGGGGATGAAGAGAATCTACAAGTAGTCCACTTGGCCTCTTGGCTATGGCATTATCCTCCTTTACTACAGAATGTAACTTCTTTACTTTTTGCTTATAAAAATGTCTTCGCATGGTCCTACAAAGACCTAACAGGGATACCAGAGGAGCTTGGATTACACAGAATACCCTTAGTTGAGGGAGCCGCACCTGCAAGAAGTAGGCCATATCGACTCAATCCAAAATATGCAGAGGCGGTAAAGTTGGAAGTTACAAAACTAGAAGAAGCAGGTATAATTGTTCCAGTAGAACATTCCAGGTGGCTTTCTTCTATGGTTATTGTACCCAAGAAAAATAGTGGAAAAATAAGAGTTTGCGTTGATTTTCGTGCCTTAAATAAAGTGACTGTTCAAGATGGATTTCCTCAGCCCTTTTCAGAGCAAGTACTTGAGGAAGTAGCCGGTCACACTTTTTATAGCTTCTTGGATGGTTTTAGTGGCTACAATCAGATAGTGATCCATCTTGATGATAGGGACAAAACAGCCTTTGTTACTCCATGGGACACTTATGTTTATACCCGCATGGCTTTTGGTTTGAAGAATGCACCAGCTTCATTTAATAGAACAATGTATCTAATATTGGCCAAATGGTTGACAACCTTTCTACGCATTTTCATGGATGACTTTTCAGTATTTTCAGGCACAGATAGAAGAGCAGTAGTTCAAGATTTCCATGACCATTTGGAAAATCTAAAAGAAATCTTTGAGCAATGTCTTAGAACAGGTTTGAAGTTAAATCCTGCTAAATGTCACTTTTTGGTCACTAAGGGAACTCTTCTCGGTCACATAGTATCTGCTGAAGGGATAACGGTTGATCTTGCGAAGGTTACTGTTATCCTTTCCATGCCTATTCCACAAAGCCCAAAGGAAGTGCAAAGTTTTTTGGGTCATGCAGGATACCATAGAAGATTTATATGAATGTATGCAGAAATAGCTAAGCCCTTATCAAGGCTTACCAGTAAAAAGGTCTCTTTCTCATGGAGTGTTGAAGCTGAGAAAGTATTTTGTGAACTAAAATTGAGGTTATGTACTGCTCCACTTTTAAGTGTTCCTAACTGGTCATTGGAGTTTCATGTGCATACATATGCCAGTCTTCATGCTGTTGGTGCAGTTCTAGCTCAACCATCATCACACAAGGTTGATAGACCTATCTCCTATGCCAGCATACTACTCATCCAGGCAGAAAGGAACTATAGTACGACCGAAAGGGAAGGCTTGGGTATTGTATTTGTTCTTTAGAAGTTTCGGCATTACCTTCTCGGTGTACATTTTATAGTCATATCTGACCATCAGCCCTTGAAGTACTTGATAAACAAGCCTACAGTAGTTGGAAGGATTTGGAGATGGTTACTCCTCTTTCAAGAATTCAACTTTGATATTCAAATTAAGCCAGGAAGGGAGCACTAAATGGCAGATCAAGTGTCCACGACTCTAATGAGCGAGAAGGCAACATGTATTAATGATGAATTGGTGGATAGTAATCTCTTCCTAGTAGCAATTCAGAGTGATTGGTATGATGGAATTCTCGATTTTCTTACTACTGGAAAAATCCCAGAGCATTTGACACGTATAGAAAAAAGAAGATTACTCCTTAAAACCAAGGCGTACTCACTCATAAATGGGAATTTATATAGATATTGTCAAGATGATATCTTGAGAAAGTGTGTTTATCTAGAGGAGGTGAATCTTTTGTTAGAGGTTGCACACAGTGAAGGGCATCTAAAGGCGGAAGAATTGGCTCATAGAATCATCCACAAGGGACTATGGTGGCCTCATATTTACAAACATGCGATCAAGTTTGCTAAAGAATGCCACATTTGCCAGAGATATGCTCCTATGCCAACCAGATTGAATTTCCAACCATTCATATCTATAGGATGGCTCCCATTTGAACGTTGGGGTCTTGATTTCATAGGACCAATTAGTCCAACTGGTCAACCTGGGGGTAAGAAGTATATTTTGATGGCCACATGTTATGCAACTAAATGGATAGAGGCTTAAGCTATTGTGGACTGCACGACGTTAACAGTAGATAAACGTATATTCTCAAGATTTGGTTGCCACTAGAAATCACTAGTGATAGAGGCACACATTTTGTAAATCAATTGCTCCAATTTATATTTGACAGGTACAAGGTTTTTCACAAAAAGTCATGCGCCTACTATGCAAGGGCAAATGGCCAAGCAGAAAGCTCCAATAAGATTTTGATTGGATTGCTTCGCAAATCATCCTTCGATCATCAAAGCTTCTGGCCAGAAGCATTGATCAATGCAATTTGGGCTTTCAGAACTACAAGGAGGGGAACCACTGGCGAGAGTCCATTTCGCTAAGTAAATGGAAAAGAGGCATTAACACCATTCCAATTTATTATCAAAAAAGAAATTGGAGCCAAAACCATTGGAATTGAACCCCCCATTAGGAGACTAGTGGCCTTAGAAGAATACAGGGAAGAAGCAATGCAAAAACTTTAGGTAACACAAGAAGGTCCCAAAAGATTGCACGACAAATATCTTAGGTCCAAAGAAGTACAGGAAGGATCCTTGGTTCTGGTGCATTAGATCCCAGCAGTTTCAACCAAATTGGCACAAAAATAGATAGGACCGTACAGAGTGATAAAGGTATTACCACACGGAGCAGTGCATCTGGAGGATTTGCAAGGTAACGGGATACCCCTGGTCAATATCTCCAGGGTGAAGAATAACCTAAATTAGGACAAGATGGAAGAGATTCATTCATTGTACATACCATATTTCATTCAGTGGTTGCAGTTTATTTAGTCTATTCAATAAGCATATGAAAAAACGTTGTATGAAGAAAAGTTGCACCGGGACGGTGCAAAGACTTGATGTGGGGGCTACCGCACGATTTTCTCTCTCTCTCCCTATTCGACCCCACACCCCTCCACACCCCTCCACACCCCTCCACACCCCTCCACAACCCCCACGACCCCCCCCCCCCCCGCACACACCCCGCAAACCCCGCAAACCCCACACCCCTCCACACCCGTCCACACCCCTCCACACCCCTCCACAAACCCCCACGAACCCCGCAAACCCCACAAATCCCACAAACCCCACACCCCTCTACACCCCTCCACAACCCCCCACGAGCCCCACAAAACCCACAAACCCCACACCTCTCCACACCCCTCCACAACCCCCATGAACCCCGCGAACCCCACAAATGCAACACCTCTCCACACCCCTCCACAACCCCGAGGAAACCCCCCCCCCCCCCCCACAAACCCCACAAACCCCACAACCCTCCACAACCCCCCACGAACCCCGCAAACCTCACAAACCCCACACCGCTCCACACCCCTCCACAACCCCCCACAAACCCCACATCTCTCCACACCCCTCCGCAACCCCCACCAACCGCGCAAACCCCACAAACCCCACACCCCTCCACACAACTCCACAACCCACACGAACCCCTCAAACCACACAAACCCCGGAGAGCCCACAAACCCCATAAACCCCACACCTCTCCACACCCCTCCACACCCCTCCACAACCCCCCACAAACCCCACAAACCCCACACCCCTCCACACCCGTCCACAACCCCCCACGAACCACGCAAACCCCAGAAACCCCACACCCCTCCACAACGCCCACGAATCCCCCCCACAAACCCCACACCTCTCCACACCCCTCCACACCCGTCCACGACCCCCACGAAACCCCCCCCCCCCCCACAAACCCCACAAACCCCACACCCCTCCACAACCCCCCACGAACCCCGCAAACCCCACAAACCCCATACCCCTCCACAACCCACACGAACCCCGCAAACCCCACAAACTCCACAAACCCCACATACCCCACAAACCTCATAAACCCCACACCTCTCCACACCCCTCCACAACCCCCACGAACTCCCCCCCCCCACAAACCCCACAAACCCCACACCCCTCCACACCCCTCCACACCCCTCTACAACCCCCCACGAACCCCGCAAACCCCACAAACCCCGCACCGCTCCACATCTCTCCACAACCCCCCACGAACCCCACAAACCCCACAAACCCCACACTTCTCCACACCCCTCCACACCCCTCGACAACCCCCCTGAACCTGGCAAACCCCGCAAACCCCACACCCCTCCACACCCCTCCACAACCCACACGAACCCCTCAAACCCCAAAAACCCCGTAGACCACACAAACCCCATAAACCCCACACCTCTCCACACCCCTCCACACCCCTCCACAACCCCCCAAAAACGCCACAAACCCCACACCCCTCCAAGAACCCCCCACGAACCCCACAAACCCCACACCCCTCCACACCCCTCCACAACCCCCACGAACCCCCCCCCCCCCCCACAAACCCCACAAACCCAACACCTCTCCACACCCCTCCACACCCCTCCACAACCCCCACAAACCCCTGTTGGAAGTGAGGTAGGCCCTTAGGCTCATGTCACAGGTCCATGGTTCCATAGGTCCAGTTATGTTCAACATTAATTCCAGCAATCTTCCATATTGACAAAACATGAACATATCACAACTTAATCATACAAATGATGAGATAAAGATAGAGAAAGAATAGACATGTGTAAGGTGTTGTGTAAGCCATCACTTACTCATAGTATCATATATACCAATGTTCAATGTACAATGTGGGAGCAAAACTTCTCAACCACTCTATGTGATGAGAAATAGATGAATGAGTGAATGTACAATGTAACAAACATATTCAGATGTGTGGGCAGTAATCTGAATATACATGAGATGTGTGACCTTATAGGTTATAGAAGAGTGAATATGAGTGACTGAAAGAGGAAGGATCAGTGTGAACGGAAATCCTCAAACTCATGTGAACACACCTTCTCAAACACCTCATAAAATATGCATAAAGCATATACGTACTGTTTCTCTTGTACCTATGCCGAATAGGACTCCTCCTGATATGAACGCCACAGCCTCCATAAACTTCAAGTAGTACCTGTGTGCATAAAGAGAATATGTACCTGAATACTTAACATAAGATGTGAATCTTATGTTAATCTCCATCTAATGTCTTTGAAGTAGCCCGATATCTTCTTTGTAGAAGACAATCTTCAACCTAATATCTTCCTATAGAAGATAATCTTCAAAATCATGTAGATGGTCCCATCCAATGTCTTTGAAGTAGCCAGACATCTTCTTGTAGAAGATAATCTTCAACCTAACATCTTCTTGTAGAAGATGATCTTCAAATACATCATGTAGATGGGCGATCCTCACCATCAAGCTGCTAATGAACAAGTCTTCTTGCCATGAACAAGAGATAACCTCCTCTCCATGAGGTAGAGTGTGAGCACACCCTTCATCTTCTCCAAGAAGAATCACCAAGAAGAACTCCATAGCTGCTCGTCAACATGCTTCAAGTTAGCACCATGGCTGCCCCATGTGCTAGAAGAAACACCACCTCTATTGAGGTCCAAGCTCTAGAAAGCTTGTGTTGATCCTAGGTGAACGATAATTCAAGTGATCCCAAGCTTGTTCTTATATAGTAGTTCTTGATACCAATAAAGCACTCCCAAAAGCATCAAACTACGATCGCGACAATAAAGCAAACTCTATCGTGATCGCTAAATCTGAAAAGCAAGAAAAACATGCGCGCTCGCCCGTTGCTGTTTTTGGACAACACTAAATCAAAAAAGTTTTGATAGTACTGCGATGTGCTGCCGCCGGGTATTGAACTCGTGCCACAGATATGAGAGTACTTTGTTTTATCCACGGCGCCCACGCTATTTACTTGTAGAGGTAATGTAAAGAACAGATATACATGCTGAAAAGTGGTATAAACTTTGACCAATTTCCAACCAATGAGACATTGTTTTCCAACAATCCCCCCTGCAATGTCATATTGGTACAACCTGGACTCAATTTGCAAACTTCATAAGCTGCAAACTATTATAAGCTTCAAGCTTGTACTCTCGATACTTCAAAACTTTTCTTTAAAAGTCTTCTTCAAAACTGAATTTGACTTTCCTTCAAAAAACCTGAACTTGCTGAATATGAACCATAATACTTGAGAAAATATGCAAACTAGATATCTTATAGTGAACACATCAAGCAATCACTGCTTGACAACTGTAGTATGAACTGTCTCTGAACCTGCTATCTCTTGTCTTCAAAAACCTGAAAACATACACTAGTATCCATATATTTGCATTTACCTTCCAAAAAAGTTTCTCAACGTACTTCTGCTGCGTCATGTAAATACACTAAACAAAATCAGGAACTGAATCCTAGAACCTGTGACTGACAACTCACAACTTAGTGTATTATGAACACTGCTGGTTCATCTCTGACTGTACTCAAGTCAAATCAACTCAACTCAATTGAAATCAACTGAAATATGAGTCAAAGAAGCTATGATATGATCATGTCTTCATCCTTTAAATCCTTCATACCTCTTTCCTTCAGAACTTGGTATAACCATATATGTGTGTACTTCTGAAATAAACCTTTCTGAAATATCAAGCTTCTCTTCAATAGAACTTTGGAACCTTCTCCTGAACAGGAACATCCTAACAGGAACTTTCTCCAAACATTCTTCTTCTTCCTTCTTTTTACAAAGCTGGAACATAAAGAGAACCTGACAAAGGAAATATAGGAATACCTGAAATAGGAATACCTGTAGGTATGACTTTGCATTCTTTTACATATGGCTGAAAATAAGTCTTCATGTTTCATCACCCCCCTCGATGATTTAACACTAGTATCCAGTATTCTTCAAATATATCAGACTTTATGAAATTTGGAACGTCTTCCTTCTTCAATAAATCTGATCTTTAGTAATCCATACTTGTATCTGGAACAAAAGTTTAGGATCCATAATCTTCTGTAACATAACAAGTATCTTCTTTTTCTCTGCAACAAAAATCTGATAGAATCTGAATCTTTGACTTACTTCTTCCAATGCTAAGAACCTTACCAAACAAAGGATAGACAACTGACTCATAAATACTCAAGATCATACAAGATCTATTCAAGATCAATGATCTCTCTTGTGTAGAATCTGCTGTCATCAAACCTTCATGACTGAATGTTTGATTTGTTTACCTGAATGTCTCCAAGTGTCCATGCTTCTCAAAAAGTTGTAAAACTTTTCTTCAAACAAATCCTTTAAGGAATCTGAAATTCCTACTTGAACCATAAGTGGAAAAACTTCTCACCTTGAGAACTCCAAAAGCTGCAAGTTGATACTTCATAACTTTCATATTTTACCCGGGTGAAATGTGATAGTACCTGCTTGACTTTCTTTTGGCTAACTCCACTTCTCAATCAAGTGATAGGATATGATGGAACACCTTTTGGAATACAAACATGTATCCAAAAATCTAGACAATCATAAAAAGTAGATTCTTCAACTGTCTGGTACATCAACAAGTCTGAATTTTCTGAAGTTTTCTGAAAATATTGAATATGAGGTAACCTTTTCCAAACATAAAACCTCAACGCAAGTCTTCAACATCTGCTACAAAAAACTCTTTTACCTCAAGAGTTAGATAAAGAAGAAATATACTTCTCTGCAACTTGTCATATATCAAGTAGCTCTGTATTGACATTCCAAGAATTCTTTGAGGGAACATATAAGCTGCCTGCTTAAAAGCTTCATAACTCATATACATATGAGTCAAAACATATATCTGCTGCTTTTCTTTCTCTCAATGCAATTCTTTGTCAAATCTACTAAATCATGACCAAGTGTAATGCAAAACAAGAAACTGCTTCTTCTTTAAACAAGATGTTCTCGTAGACTTGTCTTTGGATGTAGAGGATAAAATAGGAAAAGTATATGGAAAATATATGAGAAAAGGAAGCCTTACTTTTCTTTTGGAAATGATGGACTTTCTTTTTCTGCATCTTTCTTCCACCTGATGATGTCAACATTTTCAAACTTCACTTCCATACCTTTTGTTCTCTTCATCTTGAAGTAGCAAACACTCTTGACTTCTTCGAATGAACTTTTCTCTTCCTCTAATGCTAAGAGTAAGAGATAAAACAAACATGGTATACAAATGGAAGTGAATATAGAATCATGTTTTATCATCTCCTCATATCTGTGAATCAAAATGTTGTTTCAAATGTCTGAAACGACTAAATTCACCAAATGATGAATTACCCTTCTAGAGTTACCTTCTCTAGATACATTAGTACCTTGATATCCAACCAACTTACAATAGAAAATTGGCTGAAAAAACTCATCTCATCTCTGCGCTTGTCTTCTTAGATGAACTTTCTTGCCATGAAAGAGATTTCTCAAAACTCTCTAGAAAAACCTCTAGATACCTGTTTTGATGTAGCTTGTAACTTTCAAATAATGAAAGCGTATAAAAGGATTCGTTGAATTTCTTCAAATCTCTTCATAACTGCTCTTCTAAGATATGACCTGCAAATGATAATCTTATAGTAGAAACTGATACCTGTGATTTGATGTTGATCTGATTTCTTCATTTTCTCTAAACCATTGTTCTTCCTTGAATTTGAAGTAGTCTTCTCTTCATCAAGTCTGGGTCTTCAAACAATACTTTTGTAAAGTATTTGCATGCTCTTCCAAAAATATTCGGATGCTAACAGATCATCAACTTCATACTCCACACTGTTGAATACACATGTAACTGAATTGTCTAATTCTCAAATCTCTACTCATCTAGATTAAGTGTGTATGTCAAATGTCAAATGTTAGAAGATGCTTTCAAATCATATGTTGTAAATCTGGAATTCTAGGAACCTGAGATATGAATGAGCCTTAATGAATTGATGCCAAAGATCTAAAGTTCTGAAACCAAAACCTTAGTGCTCTGATACCAAATGTTGGAAGTGAGGTAGGCCCTTAGGCTCATGTCACAGGTCCATGGTTCCATAGGTCCAGTTATGTACAACATTAATTCCAGCAATCTTCCATATTGACAAAACATGAACATATCACAACTTAATCATACAAATGATGAGATAAAGATAGAGAAAGAATAGACAACATGTGTAAGGTGTTGTGTAAGCCATCGCTTACTCATAGTATCATATATACCAATGTTCAATGTACAATGTGGGAGCAAAACTTCTCAACCACTCTATGTGATGAGAAATAGATGAATGAGTGAATGTACAATGTAACAAACATATTCAGATGTGTGGGCAGTAATCTGAATATACATGAGATGTGTGACCTTATAGGTTATAGAAGAGTGAATATGAGTGACTGAAAGAGGAAGGATCAGTGTGAACGGAAATCCTCAAACTCATGTGAACACACCTTCTAAAACACCTCATAAAATATGCATAAAGCATATACGTACTGTTTCTCTTGTACCTATGCCGAATAGGACTCCTCCTGATATGAACGCCACAGCCTCCATAAACTTCAAGTAGTACCTGTGTGCATAAAGAGAATATGTACCTGAATACTTAACATAAGATGTGAATCTTATGTTAATCTCCATCTAATGTCTTTGAAGTAGCCCGATATCTTCTTTGTAGAAGACAATCTTCAACCTAATATCTTCCTATAGAAGATAATATTCAAAATCATGTAGATGGTCCCATCCAATGTCTTTGAAGTAGCCAGACAGCTTCTTGTAGAAGATAATCTTCAACCTAACATCTTCTTGTAGAAGATGATCTTCAAATACATCATGTAGATGGGGGATCCTCACCATCAAGCTGCTAATGACCAAGTCTTCTTGCCATGAACAAGAGATAACCTCCTCTCCATGAGGTAGAGTGTGAGCACACCCTTCATCTTCTCCAAGAAGAATCACCAAGAAGAACTCCATAGCTGCTCGTCAACATGCTTCAAGTTAGCACCATGGCTGCCCCATGTGCTAGAAGAAACACCACCTCTATTGAGGTCCAAGCTCTAGAAAGCTTGTATTGATCCTAGGTGAAGGATAATTCAAGTGATCCCAAGCTTGATCTTATATAGTAGTTCTTGATACCAATAAAGCACTCCCAAAAGCATCAAACTACGATCGCGACAATAAAGCAAACTCTATCGTGATTGCTAAATCTGGAAAGCAAGAAAAACATGCGCGCTCGCCCGTCGCTATTTTTGGACAACACTAAATCAAAAAAGTTTTGATAGTACTGCGATGTGCTGCCGCCGGGTATTGAACTCGTGCCACAGATATGAGAGTACTTTGTTTTATCCACGGCACCCACGCTATTTACTTGTAGAGGCAATGTAAAGAACAAATATACATGCTAAAAAGTGGTATAAACTTTGACCAATTTCCAACCAATGAGACATTGTTTTCCAACAACCCCCCCCCATAAACCCCACACCCCTCCACAACCCCCCACGAAACCTGCAAACCCCACAAACCCCACACCCCTCCACACCCCTCCACACCCCTCCACAACCCACCCGAACCCCTCAAACCCCACAAAACCCGCAGACCCCACAAACCCCACACCCCTCCACACCCCTCCACAACCCCCCACAAACCCCGCAAACCCCACAAACCCCACAAACCCCACACCCCTCCACACCACTCCACAACCCCCACGAACCCCCCCCCCCCCCCCCAAAAAAAAAATCCCACAAATCCCACACCCCTCCACACCAATCCACACCATATGAACCACGCAAACCCCATAAACCCCACACCTCTCCACACCCCTCCACAGCCACCCACAAACTACAAATTAGGTGAAGGATGTGTTTCTGTGGGTCATTCAAATATCACGGGCGGCACAAAATGATGATCTAAGCTTGCATGCAAAAGTCACAGTAAAAGTGTAAGTGGTAAAAGTGAAAGTGGAGAAATGACTGTTGGTGCCTACAATTCATGAAGACAGCCTATTTTTGAGGATCCAATCCAAGATTGGTGGCATATTTGATCTACCCCTCCAATTTTAGGAAATCAATCAGTGCATGATCAGTGGACGTGAGGAATCCGCAAGGCTCTCTTGGCCTATTGGAGCCTATAAAAGCAATGGACTTGTGTTCATTTCATATACATACATATACATACGTACGTACAAGGGGTCCTTTCTTTCCACTCTATGGCTACAAGCCTACTGTAGGAAGTCACTCGATGGTGAGGATACAGAGGGTGGGCCTCCCACTGAGGGCTAGTAACATTATAGTGTGAAGAGAGTGGCTTGGTTTTGTCATTCAGTGTGAGTCATTGATATTTCGTGCTCTTTCCCTTAAACAAAGTCTTCATACTTTGTATTGATCAGTACTAGTCTGCATCTAGTTGTGTCCATTGTACGGATTGGATGAATCCCTTGTATTAATGTTGTTTAGTTCTAGAGTGGCATGTTAGCCCAGAGCATAAACCTTTGAGCATCTCTTTTGTCTATGTTGTAATCATCTGATTCGAACTAAGGAGTGGTTGGTCTTCCATTTTTTGTCATTTATCATTAATATTATCCCTAAGTATTCACAACTCTATGCAATTATTGATATCTGCCTGCTCACAGAAATGTTGAATGGTATATTTCCCTAAGGAGAACCTCCCTTGAGTAGGCGAAGTACTGGAAGTGCATGTTGTATGCTCCTCCTAAAGTAGATACCCCAGTACCTCCTCTACAGGCAGAAAACAAGGGATGGGTATTATCCCACATTTTTTTTAGTTCTAAAAGAAACGCATGCTTACCGTTTATTTTCCAAGACGTAGAAAATGTACTTGGACGCTGCTTTGCAACTCTTTGAAATGTCCATGGGTCATGGTATTCGCTTACTCGATGACAGAGTTATTGTGAATTCTACTGAATGCTTTTTAATGGAGAGAAAAATAATGCCTTAAAATGATCGCGTACCTATGTTCACAAAAGGTTCAGGAACTGATTGATTCTCTCTCAAATCATGCTCGCGTGAAAACGAACCTAGCTTTGAATGCCAATGTTGTGAATCTACACAACATGAGTAAGGAAAATCCAAAATAACTAGCCTAGTCCATAAGGGGTGAGAGATGCACGTATCCACACAACCAACTCCACCCATATATATACCTCAAGGCCAAGGGATGAAATATGAGGAGAGCTTGACAAGTGTCTTCTCCACATGTATTCGAATCCAAGGCCGTGTGACCTTGGAAATGACCTGGAATCACATGGCCCTCACATGGGTTCTAAAAGGATGCTCTACCAACCAACTCCACCCATATATATACCTCAAGGCCAAGGGAGGAAATATGAGGAGAGCTTGCCAATTGTCTTCTCCACATGTATTCTAATCCAAGGCCTTCTAACCTTGCAAATGACATGGAATCACATGGCCCTCACGTGGATTCTTAAAGGATGCACGTATCCACCCAACCAACTCCACTCAAATATATATATACCTCAAGGCCAAGGGAGGAAATATGAGGAGAGCTTTCCAAGTGTCTTCTCCACATGTATTCTAATCCAAGGCCTTCATACCTTGAAAATGATATGAAATCGCATGGCCCTCACATGCATTCCAAAAGGATTTCCCTCAAGCTTGGACGTACAAGTCTCAAGGCTTGAGAGGCCTCCCTAAGGGTTAAACAACACACCCTTAGGAAATATCAATACTAAGTGTCAAAACCCTTCAATTGGAAGCAGAAAAATCCAAACAATGCAAGGGTTCAAACCACACTCTTGGAGACACTTTCCTAGAGGTTTCCCAATAGACTCCAAGGGTTTTCCGATTGGTTTTGGACCCTCAAAACCCATGTCTTTGGCCACTTTGACCCATAGTTATACAACAAAGGCTAAGGGTAATGATGGTTTATGTGTATTTTGTGATAGTCTGGAGGATTCACCCCACATCTTTTATAACTATAGGCATGCCCAATCCTTCTGGAAATTATTGCAACCCATATCTGTCAAACTCAACATCTCTCTAAGCTACCGAGAACTCCTTCTTGGAGCCCCCAGCAGGATGGACCTGTTCCTTTGGAATTTAGGGAGGTCCCACATTCTAGGTATATTTGGAAGAGTAGGAATGAAGTTGTCTTCAGAAACTCCAAACATGCTTTTAACTACTCCTTCATTCAAGGGTTCATACTCATTGCCAATAGGTGTGTTCTTGCCATCAGGACTACCCTACCTGAGGGTCTTCAGCTATCTAAACTTTTTGAGGACATCCTTCTAGTCAATGGAGAGATTCCATACTTAAATTTTAATCTAGGTCTAGATTTTACATGATATTCTCAGGCATCTCTTTTTGTACCTAGTTAATCCTAGTATAATTATTTTCATTAGTGGAGTTGATTTGTATCCTAATTAGAATATATGTTCCTTGCTTCAGACTTATCTATTGAGCCTTCTTTATAATCTTAGACCCTTGTGTGGGATCCTACTCATTGTAGTTATACTTATACCATGATTAATCTAATCTTCTTGTTTTCTAAAAAAAAAATAGTAGGCCAATAAATTTACACAGTTCTAGACATCAAGATATGGGGTCACACATCATTCAAGGCACTCTCTTGTTCGATTGTGGAATTAATACAAGATCCCATAATAGGGTTTGGTTAGCCCATTTTCGGCTTATTCAACCTTATTCTACCCATGCAAATGGATCCTCTCATATATCCTCATATTTGTAGTTGACTCCTATTTTTGCCTCTCTACTTGTTCATGCAAGAGCTCTTCACACAGATCCCATGGTGGTGAGGGCATGGCTCTCCATGAAGCTTTGAAGAAGAGTTACAATATGGAATCCAACAATGATGTGTATGGTTATGCTAGGCTCAACACGTAGCAAAATTATTATGCAAATATTCCTAAGAATCGTGGTGCCCACTTCAACCCATTCTTAAATAATGGTAGTATCTCCAATACGTCCTTTGTCCCTGTATAAGCTGACATCAACAAAGATGAATTTAGTAAAGGTAAAGGAAGGTTGATTTATTTGTTGAGGATGTCAATGAACATAAGTATGAAGCTACATTAATATTCTATATATCCTCTTTAAATTATTGACATCATCAACTATACAAAAAAGTTGTAAGATTATTTGTCATGGTCCTCCTTTCCCTCAAGAATTATTGAAAAGTTGGTTTTGGCATAACTAGGAACATAGAGGTGTGTTTGTTAAGAATATACATTATCTACCTAACAACTACCTGTTTTTCTCTTTTTGTGGTTCTAATTGCGCATTACACATCACAAGCTAAGGCCAATGGCTCGTGAAAAACACATTGACATCCTTGTTTAAGTGGCATAAAGGATTTAATCTACGAGGTCCTAAACCGTCTAGGGTGCAATTTAGGGTCCATTTGGTGGACTTAGAGATCAAATTCTATTCTTGGAATAGTAGTATATGTAGCATCATAGGTAAAGTGTAGGCACAAACGTCTTGTTGTGGGATTAAACCAAAATTAGACCTGTAAGTATTAGTCAACGTATATATCTCAAAAAGAAAAAATACTAATATCTTTATCAAAGATTTTGATAGGAGGAACTTGTACTCATAGAAAGTTTTATATCATAACCTTCCTAATGCTTGTTTTGGTTTCAATAAACAATGAAATTGGCCACAAGGTTTTCCTCTACTCAATACTAAGAAAAATAATGGTGATGTGGACAAAGAGTCTAAGTATGCTCCTAAAGACTCCCCACCTTCAAATTTTGATAATATCTCCGTAGCTAAGAAACTAGTGATTCCAAAAAATAAGAAAAAGAACTTTGAGTTTTCTAATTCCTTTGATGTGATTCTCAATGATGTATTTAATGGACTTTATGGTATTGTTTGCGTGAAGAAAGTTGAATGCTCGAATGAAGACAAGGAAAATGAGCACCCAAATGGCCCCAACCATACTCAATTAGGTGAAACACATGCTTAACATCCATGTAAAGATATTAATCCCCATTACTCTAAGGTAGGCTAAATGCAAGTTGCCATGATAATGATTTTAACTACAAGAAACAGGATATTAATCGCACGTTCAATAAGAACTAAAGAAACATGATGAAGCCCATTCTGAGAATTACTTTGAAGAAAACTCACACAATAAGGATGTTCTTATGAGACAAGCAAGGGCTAATGAGTTGCCTCAAATTCATCATGATAAGCCTAAAAGCAAAGACTCTATTCATACTTCTGGGTTTTTTATTAAACCCCCAAGAAAGCTATATAAATGCTGAAGTTCTTTTCCAATCCCTCTTGCCTTCCATGAGAGTGTCTCTAAGTTTCGTTAAGGTTCTATTTTTTATCAAGCAGAATTCTATTTTATTTAGTCATTGGTTATTTGAGATCTATTTGGACCTATAGTTTCTATCTTCAATTGAATAAATCAAAGCATTTAATTACATTTCTTATAGTGTGAAAGGAATCATAGACTCTATTAGTTGCAGAGTAAATTATAATTGATTAAAAGACTGATCCTTCTTCTCGAATATTCTTTGTCTTCAAGAGGTTAATATAGGCACACAAAAGCTCAATTCCAAACTTACGATTGTATCTGCCTCCCACGATTAGTATTGAAGAAGTCAAGATGGTGGCAAAATTGGCACTATTGTTGAATTTCTTTAGTTTGTACGCACTTCATTAGATGTGTCACGATTAGCCCCACTAATCAATTGATTGCTATCACCTTGGACAAACCTTTTCATTTCACACTTGTTAGTATTTATGCAAGCAATTATGGTAGTCGTAGAAAGAGTTGTTGGGAAGAGATTCTAAATCTTGATATGTGAGTGGGAGATTTAACCATAGTAACAAACATAAGTGACTGTATGCATGGGAATGGTAACACTATTTTTGTTATTGAGAAGAAGCCTTGGTACCACCTTAGTTATACTAAAGATTTGATTGATATTTTTCAAGATACTGGCTTTACTTGGTGCAATAACAAAAGAGGTAATTATATAAGGTTTGCTACCAAAATCAGTAAATCCTACTTTAATGTGTCTAACCTTAATAGATACTAGGAATTCATGTGTTCGCTTGATCATTCCATTTGTCCCTTAGATCACTCTCCTCATAATATTCTTATCCACAAAGACTACTTGAACAATTTTGTAGAGTGGTCACATTCAGATTGATCTTTGCTTAAGATCCCTGTCATTGTTAACTCCATCAAGTATATAACCAATTACCATTTTAGCCATCAAAGATCTTCTTTCTATGCTTGGAAGAAGTTTGTGAAAGACATTCAGAGTCTCCTTACTCATGAGAAGAAGCTTTCGAGATCTATAATGTCCATGAGAAGATAAAAAATACTTAAGGCATTCGGGGAAAAATAGGAGCATGCTTGTGCCTCTTGGCTTAATGAGTGATTAGTGATCCACCAATGACAAGGAAGCAGTGACCACATTCTTGTACACTAATGGTTCACTTTGGATTTAAAGAATTTTTTGAAGTCTAAATTTGAGCCATTTGGATATTTCAAGCATTCAAAGGTCCAGTTTCCCTCCCACACGCATGTTTGATTGAATTATGTCATTATATCCCAGGTGTGTGTGTGTGTTTGTGTCTTTCATTCCATCGCTTGGATTGTAACCTCATCTTATGCCTATGAGGTGATGAATTTATAATTTGTCGCATCTACTAGGCATAGAACATTCCAAAATTTCTCCCCACATGTAACTGAAGCTCTCTTTTGTAGTTTTCTACCAGAAATTCTCCGAACTCTATTGCTATTTTGTCCTTTTCTGCAAGGAACACTACATGTATGAGGCACTCAAGTGGAGAGCTTTCTCCTTTTGTGATAGACGATCCCATCGAAAATGTAGCCACTCGTGATGAGGATCCAATGAATATCAATTTCCACTATTCCTATCAATTGAGCCGAGTATTGACAAACATTATTTTAAAGAAAAATAGCACTAGTGGTTTTTTGTGTGTCCTTAATGACTAAAAATATGGCCTTTATCCCAAATCCTTACAAGTCCCAAATGGGGCTCACTATTTCCCCTAATGCATATTTATCAACTTAACAACTCGTGTATAAGGGATCATACATAAGAGGGTAAGCTTCATGACCTTAGGGTTAGAGTAAAATTTGATGATTATCCTGTGGCTAATCCCACTTTCTCCTTTTAAAGAAAGTATTTAGTGGTTCAAGTTGATGAACCTCAGAAAAGGATATTTGATTTTATGAAAAACAAGAAAAATAAGGACTTTATTCCTTTATTGAAAGAAAGTTCAAAAGCTCTAACTATTGATTCTAAGGATAACTTACAAGAGGCTTTAAGATTCTTTATTGATGTTTCCTCTAGCACTCTGAAGTTGGGGAATGAAATCTAGGGACCTATAGCTATTATTGGTCTTAAAATGAAAAAAAAAGGATTCCTAAAAGCTAGGCTTCCATTTTGGACCTCCCCTATGACTAGATGGAGTGGGACTTTATATTTCAATACCTTCATGATGTGGGTTTTAGAAGAAAATTACTCAAGTGTGTTAGCACCTTGTTTGGGAATGCCTTTTCCAAAATTTTCATAAACGATGAAATATTTGCTCGTTTCAAACTCCTTAGATATGTTAGAGAAGGTTGTCCTCTTGCCACCTTTCTCTTTGCCATTGCTAGTGATTCTCTTGGTTTGCTTGTAAAACATGCTATTGAACATGATGCCATTAACCATATTACTCTTTCTAAGAAAGAAACTCCCCTTTGCCTTCATATGTATGCAGGTAGATGACATCAATATGATGCTGAAAGCTAAAGAAAACGTGGGATCCTCTTTTTTAGAATGTCTTGCCTTGTTCTATTTGGCAAGTAGGTTTATTGTTAATCACAATAAAATTTCTTTTAAGTCCTCTCTTGACCACATCCCTACTTGTCTCCAAAACGCCCAGTGTGATGCCATTAAAGATGGTGAAATGTTTCATTTTTTTTTGCAATGTTAACATATGAAGTGATGTGGTTCAACATGTTATTTAATGACATGCCTATATCATATCACTCTGTAAATTTATGGTGACAATATGAGTAGAATTCATTTGTTAGTTACTCCCATTTTCCATATGCCTACCATGCATATCGAAGTTCACTAACATTATGTTTGTGAGAAGTTGATAACCAAATAAGTTAAGATTTCATTGAAGTCTTTAAGAAGCTACGATGATGAAAGCTCTTCATGGATCAAAGCTATAGATGATCACACATCTTATCGTATTAGAGGAATATTGAGCAAAGCTTGACCGGAAGAATATTGATAAGACCATTTTTTCTATTTTCCATTAGTGCAAGAAAGAAAGCTACAACTACACACATTACTTTATTTTTTTGGTCTCATTTTACCCGCCCTCCTTGAGAGAAACCGTTCGTTGTTTTTTATAGGTATTAGTCTCCTGAGATCTGATTATAATGAGATTGCAAGAGCAGCTCATGTATAATCTTTCTTACGAGAGCTCTAGTATTATTTGCTTCTCCTGTTTTAAAACAGCTTATTCCTCCGATTTTGGTTATGTTCACAGTTATTCTGCTTACGCATATGTAGTAATAATCCTCCATGCTTCTACCTACAATCAGAAGAACTGGGTACGCACTCTTTCATCTGGATGTATAAATTTCAGACTTCTTATCTGAAGGTCGTATGGAATTTGTAAGATTTTGAAATTGTAAGAAACAACGATAGCAGAATTATATATATATATATATATATATATATATATATATATATATATATATATATATATATATATATATATATATATATATATATATATATGTGTGTGTGTGTGTGTGTGTGAGAATATTCACAGACACGCCTGTGTGTATGTATGTGTGCGTGCAGTTGCTTACTCATATGTTACTCATATGTGTGCTTGTGTGCTCATTATATACTTACACATCTTTTATTTACGTGTATATGTGTGTGAGAACAGTTTTGGATATTCTCGGTCTCTTTCTCTCTCTCATTCATTCATTTATGACTACGTATAATAACTCGTGAAATATGCTCCTCTGCGCTTATATCTCTCATTATATAATGCTTCCATTGATTAATGTCGTCAGAGCAGTCATAGGTAAAGAATGTGAAGAATTTCAGCATGTATGCATAATTATATTGTAGCAAAAGAATTTTTGGGCAGCAAGTTCCACAGAGAGAGAGAGAGAGAGAGAGAGAGAGAGAGAGTTATACGCTAATAAATTTTGAAAGGCCGACAGATTTACTTGCTCCTATCTGCGCACCCTTTCTAGTCTACCATTATCGATCACTCTATTGTGGATTTCTTTAAAGGTAGTCAAATGGTTTTGGACTTCAACTGTCAAACAAGGTCAACCCTAAGGAGTCAGCAGTCTTACATCAAAGACCTTTGCCGGGAAACGTTTACGCATCCTATACTGGATACTTATTTGATAGTTCCAGATTACCGACTGACGCAATCCAATGAAAGTAGTTTCTGCTCATCTCCATCGCTTCCGTGGATAATCGGATATTTCTCAATGCCGGAACATCGTGAAACGAAAAGCAAAGTGGAAAGTTGAATTTCGCAAACCTCGTCGATTTCATTTAAAGTTTATTTTAATACTAATTTCGACTAGTGTAGAGCTATTTGATACTAGCCTCACGGATTGCGGGTGGAATCTCTTTCCTCGCTAGTAAACAAAACACTGAAGAGTCACTTTGGTAGGTGGGTGAAGACGACAGTTGTGATGATAATCTATGAACTCTTACCTAGAAGCTTCCTCATAAAGCTTGATAACTTTTCAGAAACAAGATATGTAAGACTATTTCCCTTATATAATACAAGTTCCTCTACACATTGATTATCTATTGTTAGAATCCTCTTTAATGCGTACGCTGTTCATAGTCTCCGAAACCATGTACAAATGGCTGGCATTCATTCTCAACGTCATTGAGATCTAGAAATCTTCTATAACACAATAATTATTGTGAACTCCCCAATGAATCTAACTAAAACAGATCTTTTGTGTCACAATAAGCATTGTTAATTTCTGATTGCTTCGTGCTCAGATAAAGAGAATTCATGCAGCCGAAAGTAAAAGATACCTGGCATTACGACGAAGACATGGATTTTAAAAGATAATTGGCATTACAAATAGTGCGGAGTAAAAGATAATTAACATAACAAAGATAATTCTGAACTAGAAACCGTTATTGGTGTGTAGATCTAACTATAGTGTTGCATATATTTCCACAATCTAAAGTATGGTATTGAGTATATCTCTATAACAAAAAGCATGTTTTGTTATGTATTGATAATGAACACTATTATCTACATTATTCTCGATGAACATTGTCAACCATGCTCTCGCAAAGTATGACCTCATGCTTTAGAAAATGCTTTCTGAACTCATCAGTCAAGCGTTATTTAGCGTTTTGAAACATTATGGTAATACTCTTTCAAAGCGCAAGGAAAACTAGCTTTCAATTCAGATGTGATGGGCTCTAAGTCATTCTTAAAAAAAACTTCCCTAAAGGTATGGTACTTTTGACATAAGAAGTATGGGCAAACTCTGAAACGCTATTTCTTTATACTTTCAATAATCAAATCAAATGCTTAAGTATGTGATGATATACCCTATGTAGGTATGTTCGTATAGAATGCTATTCTATCCCACTATATGTAGGTAAAGAAATACGTATAATTTATTTTTTCATCTTATTTTGCATGGATACATCTTCATTTATGCTTCAATATGCAAAGACCGTATAGTTTGAAACTCTCTAACATATCTTTTTTGTAGGACAGAATTCGTTTTCGTGAGACATAAGACTTCTCGAGGATGATAATTTTAACACCAATTCTGTTGTGTAACTTGGATCTTTACTGACCTAAAATGTACATTTTGTTCCTTAATTTCTTACTCTGTGTTATTTATGTTCCGTTTTGTGTCTCTCGCATTGGTTAATTGAAAACTTAGTAAGGTTCCAATCAATCGAAAGAGAATTCCAATGATAATGGAGATTAACGATTCATATCAGATTCACAATCTATGAGAGTTTCAAAATCAGTAAAAAGGTCACTAAAGAAAATTTATTGTTGTACATAATTGACGTGAAAACCTCATGACTAGATATTTGAAGGATACGTAATTTAAACTACGGTCTTTAGCCTTTTTTCTTCTTTACTTTTTTCTTTAATCTCTCAACCGTTAGTTAATGGAAGATGCGAACCAATCCCTACTTTGCTATCAAGAGATTTACATATACATAACGTTCTGAAAGTTGCTCAAGTACTTTGCGATGATTCCAAAGTTAAACTCAAACCTAATGCAAGAAATAAAAAAGAATACAAGCAATAGGCAAGGACGCCATTGTGAAATATTATAGTACCAATGTAATGCTTTACAATGTTTTCAAGTTTTACTTTCTCAACGAAACCCTTACACAAACTAGGTGCACATATTTCTAAAGAAATCAGAATTCGTTAGGATGATAGATCCAAGCATTTATAAGAAATGAAAAGATTAATGCGATTCAGTAGGTTTTGCCAAAAAAAAAAGACGGATATAATACGAAACAGAAATTCATATCAACAGCATATACCTGAGCATAAACGTTGTGTACCTACGTACGAGCATATATGTAGTTGAAGAAAAACATCCAAACAAGTAAGGGAGTAGTGAAGATAGCGATAATGCTTGGTTCAATGCATACATATCTCTTCGTATCTTAAAACCTCTAAAGTGGCATCTGAACTTCAAATAAACAGTTCATGCAAAGTTGTTTATAGGAAGAAAACGCTCGTCCTAAAATACAGGTCCAACCACCTACAATCATGGATAATCGCTTTGCATTGATACTATTTGATCTGATTCGTCAAGATTTGTTA
This sequence comes from Ceratopteris richardii, assembly GCA_020310875.1. NCBI lineage: Eukaryota > Viridiplantae > Streptophyta > Polypodiopsida > Polypodiales > Pteridaceae > Ceratopteris > Ceratopteris richardii. Next base: position 31,712,689 of record CM035421.1, read on the forward strand.
GTCCTGTCAATAAAAGATGTAGTTTCTATTTCGAATTAAAATTGAAATTTTTTACTTCAATTTCAGCGCGATTTTATTTACTAGTAATGCGTTTTAGCACCCCCACATCTAACGTTTCACCTAGTTTACTTTCAATCAGTGAATCTTTTGAAATTTTTTAGTTTTATTAATCGATAGATCCGAAAAGAATAAAAATATATTATTGTTTTTTTCTTTTATAATCTGATCCAGTTAAATACCCTTTGATAAAACATTGTCCTTCAAAACGTGGTTGTACACTAAAATGTGCCTTTTTGTATCAAATAACATTATATCTGCTAGAAAGAATACATTACTTATATTACCATAGTGAACAAGAAAAGGTTCTCTTGTAATTTGAAGTTCTCAGGCTATTTTCCCGTGATTTTTCTATCATCATACGCATGATTAGTTTCCACTTGTCGATACCAGCTCCTAAATGTACTCGTAGAAAAAATAGTTTCGTAGAAAAATGATATTACATTTCGAGAAAAAATGATATTATGTTTTGAGAAAAAATCTCTTCTTTGTGGGGTTCCTGCCCTTTGTACATCCATACATTTCATCTTTAATTTTAAACTTCCTGTTTCTTAAAAAAACAATGTTTCTGGGCTGATGATCATCCATTATGATGCAATGGAGAAGCACTATCCAACATTTTAATTGAACGATTGAAATAGGTCACTATTCAAAACCAATGATACCTATGAATTGGTATCAAAAATGAATAGAAGTACTTCTTATAGATCTAGAATAAAAATCTTCAATCACGATGAAGATGATGAGAATGTGAAGATTAGAGGAAAAGGAAAATAATCACTAGTAGAGAACATGCCGATATAGTATTATTTGGAGTATTGGAGAGAGTTAAAGATCTGTCCTCTTTTTGTTTCTTTGCATATATTAAAGAAGGTTGGTTATTTATTATGCCAACATCTTCTTGGATCATAAGGCACAATGAAATAAAGAAATATTTAAAAGATCAAAACTCAAGACCAAAGCTATGGACAATATTCTATTAAAATTGATAGAATACAACTTATGAACCTACTTCTTGGATACCTATGACAAAGATGACACAAACTATCAACAATAGGATTAAGTGGATTCGAACACCTATAGGACATGGATGATCTTTCCAAAATATGTTTACTTTGGATGACAGGATCTTATCTCATTAAAGAAACATGATTGGCACAACCTTTGGAAGCACATTCTACCTCTTGTTATCGATGGATCTCCATGGAAGGAGTGTGGAACATGATATATTCTCTTGGATCACTTTTGAGGTAATTATCAGACTTTTATGTTTAACATATAATTATTTCATATCTTTTCTTTACGAATTAAGTTGTTTATAATTTAATTTATGATTGATAATAGGTGGACTACATCAAAAGAGATTAACAAAGACTTTATTCCACAAAAGAAACATGAACGCAAGGACCTACTATGTGTGACATAGAAATAGCTTCCAACATCATTTTTGGAAATTGAGGTTCATTTTTTGATCCATTTTGTGGATGAAATAGAAATTGTAGGAGTTGTGAATACTCAATGCATGTTTTGTGTTAAGTGATTTATGGGCATATTAAAAGGATATGTACCATAAAGAGCAAAACTAGAAGGACCTATCGCAAAGACATTGATGCTTAAGGAGTGCATGTACTATGTCAGTGAGTATCTTGAAAGAGTTCCACATGCATGGACTAATGAGTTGTTAAATTTTGACATGTAAGGTATAATCATGTAAGGGAGTTCTATTTCATTTTATGTTTCAAGAAAAAAGTGATAGTTCTACTTTTGTTGCATATACCAGCAAATGCATGCAATCATTCATAAGTTAGCCATTGTTTGAAAACATAGATAAGTATCCCTGGGATCTAAGTTTCAAAAGACGTGCTTTGGATGCCAACTTGTATGTTCTAAAGAGAGGAGGGAAGAAAATTTAGCATGTACTCTATGTAGATGACCTTGTGATTATAGGAAATGATGATGCGCTTCTTTAACAAATGAAGGATGCCCCAAATTCAAAATTTGAAATGAGAGCCTTGGGCTTAATGCATTATTGCTTAGGTCTTGAAGTTTGGCATAAACCAAGGAAGCTTTTAATCTCTCAACAAAAGTATGCAAGACAGATATTGACGACATTCAACACGGAGGAGTGTGAGGAAATTTCTATACCTATGGAGGTTAACACAAAATTATCTATTGAAGATACTTCACCTCTAGTGGATATTGGAAGATATAAGAAATTAATTGAAAGTCTCATCTACTTATGCAATAGCAGACTCAATATGCCTTATGTTGTTCGAGTGGTAACCAGGTTCTCTAATAAGCCTTTCCAAACTCATTGGAAAGCAAGCATGTGGATACTCATGTATGTGAAAGGAACCACTGATTATAGTATTCTTTATGAAGAAGGACCATCTCTGGTTGAATACTCTAACTCAGATTGGTCAAGAGATATTGATACCAAAAAATCAGTTTATTGATATTGCATTTTTTTTGGATTAGGGATTTTCTCTTGGATTAGTAAGAAACAACTAAATGTAGCATTATCTTTTATTGAAGATGAGTAAAACATGTGTTGTAGCATGTAAAGCCTTATGATTGAGGAGGATCCTATGGCACAAAGGAATATAAGGAGAGGAGGGTACATAGTTGAAGTTTGATAACAAAGGTAGTTTGGCAATTGCCAACAATCCTATTTTCCATGCACGTACCAAGCACATAGAAATTCAGTATCAGTATGTGTGTGCATTGATTGAGGATGGGGTCGTGGAGATAAACTATTGTCCTACTCAAGAAAATGGAACACACATATTCACCAAGGCTCTTGGAAAAGAGCAACTTCTTTGACACTTTCCAAAGCTTGGGATTGGACCTAGGTAGTTCACCTCAAGGTGGACATTGAGGGGGAGTGTTAGATATGCTCAATACTCCACCCTCATCTGTCCACAAATGATCCATGTTGTTGTAAGTTGTAAGGCCCCCATTATCAGGAGAAGCCATTATGAGAGCCCTAACATTTGTGGAACCCTAACTTCCAAGTTAGATGAGGTCTATGTGTGAATGTTGATGGTTATAGATGATTTATTGTGAGCCTAACCATTAGGTTAGGTAGGGCATAAACTTTGGATCCATTGGGTTGCCATTCAAGGTGAAAATGAAGGCCTTGTGGCATCGCACTGTTTCCCCACAAAACCTTAATTTGGGGAGTACATAGGGGGTCTTGCCCCCTTCTAGGGGTTCAAGGGGCCTTTCCCCTTGCCCTGTAGGACCAAGACATTAGGACTATGTTTATCTATACCAAACCACCTTGTAAAATCTATATAAACGGGTCCTAGGTTGAGCTTTACCTAGCATTGCACACTAGTAAGCCTTTCATTTATAATTTTTCTAGATCACCATCTAAGCTTCACTTTGGGAGCACACAGGTGGACAACACCATCATTGTAGCTACATTACTCTTGGCAATATAAGAAACTGTGTTCTCTATCTCTTAGTATGCATCTATCTTTGTTTGCTTTTTTCTCTCAACTTTGTCTACTAGTCGATTCCATAGTGCTGTTATTTTCTTACAGACAAGGTAGCTTGAGCATAGGAGATTGGAAATTTTCACATGACGAAGAAGTGCAAAGGTGTCAAAAACATTAAAGAGGTAATATTCCTTTTACATGGAATTGTCTTAACCTAATGAATACAGTGCACAACTCATGACTGCAACCTAATTATAAACTCTTAGAGTAACTTGCAAGGCAACGAGAAGGAAATTCCTTTCTAGGTACTCAGACAACCCCCTTTTATCAACATCATTAGCAAGAAACATGGCAGCTCAAGTAGACCTAGAAACTCTAATGTCAAGGTTAATTATCAAATTTCCCTCTTTTAGAGGATTATTGTAGGAAGAACCTCGTGAGAATGTTAGAAGTTTTGTCGTCCTATCTAGAACAAGGGGCCAAAGGGAAGATTCATTTTTAATCCTTTTACGAGCAACATTGGAGGGGTTAGCTGATAAATGGTTTAGTCAATTTCTCAATAACCATTTTACTAGTTCAAATTTAATGAAGGATTCCTTCAAGAAAGGATTCCAACAAGGGACTAAATTAAAAGATATCATTGAAGCATCAGAGAACTTACAACTAAGTATTAGTAGACATTTCTATAATTTTTCACTAGAGCAAAAGCACTCATCGCTAAATTACCCAATCCCCCTCATTATGCATTTATCAAGAAATGGCTTTCTAAAACAGTTCCCATATCAACAAAATGTAGGATTAAGGAATTAATGCTCCCCATAGCAACAATCAAAGAATTTATTTCTACATCAACAAGGATTGATCAAATCAGATCCCAATATGGTATTGGCCCTTCTAGTCTACCATAGCCTAGGGAATAGGAGGCCCCAGTGACACAATTGAAGAGAGAGGTTGAGATGCTAAAGGGAAACAATCCCTAGAAAGAAGAAGAAAATGCAATAACTCAACCGAGGCACGAAATTGAAGCATTAAAGTTACAAAAAGAAGAAGAGGCCTAAGGAGAGGAGTTAGCGCATCTCTGACAAGAACTACAAGAAACTCATGGAGGTGGCATCAAAACTAAACCATTGTGCACCATGTGTAGCAGACAAGGCCATGTGGTAAGTGAGTGCCCTCTTCTAAGTGTAACTTGCTAGTTATGTAGGAAGGTTTTTCATGAAGCCCATGAATCTCATTCAAGAGGTATGTTTGCACATGCACAGACATACTAGGGATAGGGAGGGGTCCAACCACCAACAAATGTAATGGTAGCTAGACCCAATCAAGGTAACACGTATAACCCAGAACCTAGGGGTAACTTTGAAAGTAGGCCTAGGAGGCCAATCATTTGTTTTTAGGTATGGGGATTGTGGGCATTATCAGAGCAAGTGCCCTCTAGGAGAAAATGGACCTCTTTGGAGAAACTACCCAGAGGGTAGCAATCATTATACCAGTTGTTGCCCCAAGAGAAAGGCATCTACATCTAGGAATCACATACACATGATATCTATGAGCAAAGATAAAGTTGAGAAGAAGTCTTTTTGCTATCTCCATATGCGAGATTCGTTCAACTAGAAGAAGTTCACTCTTTTGTGTAGAAAAGAAGCAAAGGGAAAGCTCAAATAGACATAGGCCAAGAGTCAAGTACTATTGGAATGAACAAGGACAAAGTGACACACAAGGAGAGATGTCATTGATGTCATTGGACATGCATTCAGCAAGGCCCTAGATGAGTTCAAATAGTCACATACAGCCCATGATCTTAAGGAATTTAAGGCTTCAGGGTTATTCAAAACTATTAAAAAGGAGGTTAGTATTTTTTATCTAATAAATAGTGATGCAAAATTGAGATCAGAACCCTTGCAGATCATTGATGAGGCCTCCACAACCACTCTAGTGGCAAAGAGTGTTGTATTGAGTAAGGGTAAAATTGTACGGGATGCCCCCCTCATAATTTATAGGTGACCACATCTAATAGTAACTATTATAGGACATCAATTACAAGGAGCTATAGCCGATGGCAATTCAAGCATTAACTTGATTCTTGAACACACTATGGTGAAGCTTGGACTTCAACCATCTAGAGCTACCAACTTTTCTATTACATTTGCAGAACAAAGAAGAGTGAAGCCAATGGGAGTGGCCCCCAAGTTCCAATGGAGGTATAGGGTAACCTCTTTACTTTAGACTTTTTTGTATTGAGATTATGACAGGTGGATGGAGGTTTTCCTCTCTTGATTAGAAGACCTTGGCTAAGGCATGCAAGTGTTGTCAATGACTAGGGCAAGTATACTATGTGGGTACAATAGGAAGGATGAGATCTTAAATACATATATCCAGAAGAGGGACATACCCACCAATGGCATACTAGTATGATGCAATTGGTTGGCATCTACATGGAACAAGACATTGTGGACCACCCAGAGTTAGATTCATATAAGGAAGAAGACATTTTATCTTGGCTCCAAGTAGGAAACTCATTCTCTTGTTATGGAGTGTTTCCGAATGATTTGTGTACAAAAGAAGCATAGGAAGGGAAGAAGGAGAACATTCTAGTTGCTGGATTGGTTGAACCAATACCATACCATAGAAGGTAAGAAGAAATCCCTTAAGTGGAACTTGGATGAAGCTATTACAACCACTAAGAAGGAACTATAGAAACTAAAGAAAAGATAGAGAAAAATTGTGATGATGTTTATTTTCCTATCAATGAGATTCATGTAGGATGCATGCAAAAAAACAAAGTCCAAATCAAGCTATGTGGGATAAAGTGATGGATTATCATAAGGAGGGACAAGAAACTATGGATACATTGATGAATAGAAATAATGTCAAAGAAGTTAGACTACATAGCAATGAGAAACCTTGTCATATATTAGTGGCAACCTAGTTATGAGACCATCCAAAGACACTTTTAAAGGTAACCTATTTCTTGAAAACGTTTGCAGATGTATTTGTAGGGTACTATAAGGATTTGGAATGAGTACTTGCCAAGTTTCGGGAACATAGAATTCCACTCATAGAGTGAGCCAAACAAGTAAGAGGCAAAAGTTATAGACTTAACCCAAAATATTGTGAAGTTTCTCTCCTCCCATGGTTATTGAGCTAAAGAAAAATAATAACAAAATCAGAATATTTAGTTAAAAATGAGGAACAAGTTACAAGTGAATGGGACTAGTGCCCTTGAGACCCCCCCAATCCCACAAAGTAGGAGTAGAACTTGGACAGTCTAGGATAGTAGGCCAAGGGTGAAATTCCTTTTGACAAAAAAAAGTAAAAATATTTTTGGACTTCAAAGCACTTAACACGGTAACTATTCTAGATGGATTGCCTATGCCTTTTGTAGAGCATTTCATAGAAGAAGTGGTTGGACACACACTATACAACTTCAAGGAGTAATTTAGCAAATACAATAAAACATCCATCGATCTTGAGGATCCTGAGAAGACAACATTCATTACACCATAGGGAACTTATTTAAATGTTAAGATGCCTTTTGGACTAAGAAATGCCATGGCCACTTTCAATCAAACTGTAAACCTTATTTTTGGACCCTTGCTATTGGAGGCCCTTTGATTTTTTATGGAAGGTTTTTCATCCTTCTCAGATACTTGTAGATAGAATCCTTTTGATTGGTTGCATAATCATCCCATCCAACTCCAACATGTTTTAAAAATATGTAGGGATCAAACTTAGAAGTTGAATCATAATAAATGTCACTTCCTAGTGACAAAAGGTACTCTAATGGGATGTGTGATATCTTCTAAAGGTATGAACCTTTAGGACAAATAATACTCTTGACATATTGAAGATACCCAAGCCTACACGGTGAAAGGAATTTCATAGTTTGTTGGGTCATATGGGGTAACAGAGGAGATTTAGTAAAATGTATGCAGATATAGCTAAGCCTTTGGCTATGCTTCTAGGTAAGCAAGTCCCCTTGAAATGCGATAAAGGCGAGGAAGTATCTTATCAAACACTGAGATCCAAATTGGTGTTTGCTTCAATTCTTGTTACATTAGAGTGGTTCAAAAGTTTCCATGTACATGTAGATGCAAGTGCGTGAGTAGTAGGAGTCATTCTTGTTGGAAATGAGGTAGGCCCTTGGCACATGTCACAGGTCCATGGTTCCATAGGTCGAGCATATACAACATTAATTTACCAATCTTCAATATTGACAAAACATGAACATACCACAACTTAATCATACAGATGATGAGATAAAGATAGGGAAAGAATAGACGACATGTGTAAGGTATTACGTAAGCCATCGCTTACTCATAGTATCATATATACCAATGTTCAATGTACAATGTGGGAGCAAAACTCTCAACCACTCTATGAGATGAGAAATAGATGAAGGAGTGAATGTACAAATGTAACAAACATATTCAGATGTATGGGCAATAATCTCAATATACATGAGATGTGTGACCTAATAGGTTATAGAAGAGTGAATATGAGTGACTGAAAGAGGAAGGATCAGTGTGAAACTGATAATCAACAAACCCTCATCTAACCTTAGGCTATGGAAGACCCTAAGTTAGATACGTGTGTGAAAAGATCACATACTTAAAAAGTAGCAAAGAATGCTAACAAGTTTGCTACCGGCAATCCTTAAACTCATGTGAACACACCTTCTCAAACACCTCATCCAAATATGCATAAAGCATATACGTACTATTTCTCTTGTACCTATGTCGAATAGGACTCCTCGTGATATGGATGCTACTGCGTCCATAAACTTCAAGTAGTACCTGTGCGCATAAAGAGAATATGTACCTGAATACTTAACATAAGATGTAAATCTTATGTTAACCACCATCCAATGTCTTTGAAGTAGCCCGACATCCTCTTGTAGAAGATAATCTTCAACTACAACATGTAGACGACCGATCCTCAGCATCAAGCTGCTAATGGCCAAGTCTTCTTGCCACGAACGAGAGATAACCTCCTCTCCATGAGCTAGAGTGTGAGCACACCCTTCATCTTCTCCAAGAAGAATCATTAATAAGAACTCCATAGCTGCTCCTCAACATGCTTCAAGTTAGGACCATGGCTGCCCCATGTGCTAGATGAAACACCACCTCTATTGAGGTCCAAGCTCAAGGCTTGTGTTGAACACTAGGTGAAGGATGAATACAGTGAGCCTATGGCTCTTGTTTATATAGTATTCTTGTTCCCTTGAAAAACTCTTCCAAAAGCAACCAATGAAGCATAAAACACTACGATCACTATAACGGGATCGCTAAGGAAAAATCACTCACGAAAATTCCATCCATCGCGTTTGTCTTCACTGTCCGTTGCTTTATTTCAAAAGCATTGTTCAAAAGTAATTTCACGTGCTGCGCCAATTGGGGATCGAACCCACGTTGACTGCTTGAGACCACATTGACATAGCCAAGTTGCCCACACTTTTATGTGTACAAGGACTTATAAAAAAGTTTAGACAACCTGGAAACTGTGAGCAAGATGGACCAAGAAAACATTGTTTTTCCAAAAATCCCCCTTGCAATGTCATATTGGTACAAATTGAACTGAATCTACAAACTGTATTCATCTGCAAATTACCACAAGCTTCAAGCTTGTACTCCAACACTTCAGAACTTGTTCTTCAAAAGTCTTCTTCAAAATTGAATTTGACTTTCCTTCAAAAATATGAACTTGCTGAATATGAACCATAATACTTGAGAAAATATGCAAAATACATATCCAATAGTGAACTCATCAAGCAATCACTACTTGACAACAAACGTAGCATGAACTGTCTCCGAACTTGCTATCTCCTGTTTTCAAAAATCTGAAAACATACACTAGGATCCACATATTTGCATTTACCTTCCAAAAAGGTTTCTCAAAGTACTTCTACTGCGTCATGTAAATACACTAAACAAAATCAAGAACTGAATCTTGGAACCTGTGACGGACAACTCACAACTTAGTGTATTATGAAAACTACTGGTTCATCTCTGACTCTACTCAAGTCAAATCAACTCAACTCAATTGAAATCAACTGAAATATGAGTAAAAATCTATGATGTCATCATGTCTTCATCCTTTTAATCCTTCATATCTCTTTCCTTCAGAACTTGGTATAAACATATATGTGTGCACTTTTGAAATATACCTTTCTGAAATATCAAGCTTCTCTTCAATAGAACTCTCGAACCTTCGCCTGAACAGGAACATCCTAACAAGAACTTTCTCCAAACATTCTTCTTCTTCCTTCTTCTTTCAAAGCTGGAACATAAAGAGAACCTGACAAAGGAAATATAGGAATACCTAAAATAGGAATACCTGTACGTATGACTCTGCATTCTTTCAAATATGGCTGACAATAATTCTTCATGTTTCATCACCCCTTGGATGATTTAACACTAGTATCTAGTATTCTTCAAATATATTAGACTTTATGAAATCTAGAACGTCTTCCTTCATAAATCTGATGTTCAGTGATCAATACCTATATTTGAAACAAAATCTCTAAAGCCTTTTTATTAGCACTACAGTTGCTAATAGCTTTCAGTGTAAGTCTTCAACTTCCCATATTGTAGAATAAGGTCACCTGATCCTAACATAACAAAACCTTGCTGAAAGCATTATAGGATTCATAACCTTCTACAACATAACAAGTATCTTCTTCTATCTCTCTGCAACACAAATATGATAGAACCTGAATCTTTGACTTACTTTCTCCAATGCTAAGAACTTTCTGAAACAAAGGATAGATGAATGACTCATAAATACTGAAGATCATACAAGATCATACAAGATCAGTGATCTCTCTTGTGTAGAATCTGCTCTCATCAAACGTTCATGACTGAATGTTTGATCTATTACCTGAATGTCTCTAAGTGTCCATGGTTTTCACAAAGTTGTAAAACTTTTCTTCAAACAAATTCTTCCTAAGAATTTGCAATTCCTACTTGAAACATAAGTGGACAAACTTCTCACCTTGAGAAATTCGAAAGCTGCAAGTTTGATACTTCATAACTTTCATATTCTACCCGGGTGAAATGTGATAGTATCTGCTTGATTTTCTTTCGGCTAACTCCACTTTTTAATCAAGTGATAGGATCTAATGGAACATCTTTTTGAATACAAGCATGTATCCAAAAATCAAGACAATCACTGAAAGTAGATTCTTCATTGACTTGTACATCAACAAGTCTGAATTATCTGAAGTTTCTGAAAATACTAAATATGAGGTAACCTTTTCCAAACATAAAACCTCAACCCAAGTCTTCAACATCTGCTACAAAAAACTCTTTTACCTCAAGAGTTAGATAAAGAAGAAATATAAAATGATAATCTGATAGTAGAAAGTGATACGTGTGATTTGATGTTGATATGATTCCTTCATCTTCTCTAAACCATTGTTCTTCCTTGAATTTGAAGTAGTCTTCTCTTCATCAAGTCTGGGTCTTCGAATAATACTTTTGTAAAGTATTTACATGCTTTTCCAAAAATAGAGTTAGATGAAGAAGAAATATAATATGATAATCTGATAGTAGAAAGTGATACCTGTGATTTGATGTTGATATGATTCCTTCATCTTCTCTAAACCATTGTTCTTCCTTGAATTTGAAGTAGTCTTCTCTTCATCAAGTCTGGGTCTTCGAATAATACTTTTGTAAAGTATTTACATACTTTTCCAAAAATATTCGGCTCCTAACAGATCATCAACTTCATACTCCACACTGATGAATACACATGTGACTGAATTATCTAATTCTCAAATCTCTACTCATCTAGATTAAGTGTGTATGTCAAATGTCAAATGTTAGAAGATGCTCTTAAATCATATGTTGTAAACCTAGAAATCTAGAAAACCTAGGAATTTGAATGAGCCTGAATGCATTGATGCCAAAGACCTAAAGTTCTGAAACCAAAACCTTAGTGCTCTAATACCAAATGTTGGAAATGAGGTACGCCCTTGGCACATGTCATAGGTTCATGGTTCCATAGGTCCAGCATATGCAACATTAATTTAGCAATCTTCAATATTGACAAAACATGAACATACCACAACTTAATCATACAAATGATGAGATAAAGATAGAGAAAGAATAGACAACATGTGTAAGGTATTAGGTAAGCGATCGCTTACTCATAGTATCATATATACCAATGTTCAATGTACAATGTGGGAGCAAAACTCTCAACCACTCTATGTGATGAGAAATAGATGAAGAAGTGAATGTACAAATGTAACAAACATATTCAGATGTATGGGCAGTAATCTGAATATACATGAGATGTGTGACCTTATAGGTTATAGAAGAGTGAATATTAGTGACTGAAAGAGGAAGGATCAGTGTGAAACTGATAATCAACAAACCCTCATCTAACCTTAGGCTATGGAAGGCCCTAAGTTAGATACGTGTGTGAAAAGATCACATACTTAAAAAGTAGCAAAGAATGCTAACAAGTTTGCTGCCGGAAATCCTCAAACTCATGTGAACACACCTTCTCAAACACCTCATCCAAATATGCATAAAGCATATACGTACTGTTTGTCTTGTACCTATGCGGAATAGGACTCCTCCTGATATGGATGCTACTGCCTCCATAAATGTCAAGTAGTACCTGTGTGCATAAAGAGAATATGTACCTGAATACTTAACATAAGATGTAAATCTTATGTTTACCACCATCGAATGCCTTTGAAGTAGCCCGACATCCTCTTGTAGAAGATAATCTTCAACTACAACATGTAGACGACCGATCCTCACCATCAAGCTGCTAATGACCAAGTCTTCTTGCCATGAACAAGAGATAACCTCCTCTCCATGAGCTAGAGTGTGAGCACACCCTTCATCTTCTCCAAGAAGAATCATTAATAAGAACTCCATAGCTGCTCCTCAACATGCTTCAAGTTAGCACCATGGCTGCCCCATGTGGTAGACGAAACACCACCTCTATTGAGGTCCAAGCTCAAGGCTTGTGTTGAACACTAGGTGAAGGATGAATACAATGAGCCTATGGCTCTTGTTTATATAGTGTTCTTGTTCCCTTGAAAAACTCTTCCAAAAGCAACCAATAAAGCATAAAACACTACGATTGCTATAACGGGATCGCTAAGGAAAAATCACTTACAAAAAATCCATCCATCCTGTTTGTGTTTGTTGTCCGTTGCTTTATTTCAAAAGCATTGTCCAAAAGTAATTTCGCGCGCTGCGCCGATTGGGCGGAAGAAAATTATATAGATATGGCAAGGACAACTGTCTTAGCAAGTGTGTGGAAGAAGAGGAGTAAAGATAAATACTTTTAATGGCACATGAAGGACCTGATGGTGGGCAACTCCATGACCATATTATAAGTCTGAGAAATCTTGATGTTGGCTTATGGTGGTCCACATTATTTAGCGATGTAAATGAAAGGGCTCAAGCATTTGATGTTTGTAAAAGGTGTGGTCCCAAGCCCACAAAGCAGATGCACAATCCTTTGGTTGTCTCCATGTCATGGCAACCATTTTAGAATTCGGGGCTATAATTTATACATCCCATCGATTAGGCATCCTTTCTAAGAAAAGAGAAGTATTTGTTTATTGTCTTTGACTATCCAACAAAGTGGGCTGAGGCTATTGTTTCTCTTGATTGGATAGCCCAAACAATTGCACACTTCTTATAAAAGAATATCTTTTGTTAATTTGGTTCTTTCTCTAAATTTTGCATAGATCACGGGACACACTTTGTGAACAAAGTTCTGCATGAACGTTTTAACATGTATAAGGGTTTACATAGGACTTCCTATGTATATTACTCTAGGGCAATTTACAAGAAGAATCAACTAACAAGGTATTAATTTCTTTTCTAAGAAAGGAATGTGTGTTGTAGCTCACTACATGGGGTAGTGCTTATCTAGGTACTCTCTAGGCCTCAAGGTTCGCATGCAAAGAAGAAATAGGTTACTCCCCCTTTTAGTTAGTATTTGGAGTAATCCATATAGAGCGCTTTTACATTTTACATCGCTCACCTAGAATTAGATTTGTCCAAGAAAAGATAGATCATGGGGTTTCTGCTAGGCTTACTACACTAAACAAAGTGGAAGAAATTTTCCCATAGGTGGCAAAGAAACTAGAGGTGAATCAAATGAACACGAAAGAGGCTCATGATCGAGATCTATGGAATAATGAATTAAAGAAGGGTATGTTGGTACTTTACATAAACCATAGCTAAATGCATAGTTATGAGGCAAATGGCTTCCTCATTGGGAAGGTTGTTACAAGATTAAAACACTACTTCAATTGTGTGTAGTGGAGCTAGAGACTCTAAATGGAGAAGGGATGCCACTCATCAACATATCTAGGCTCAAGGCCTATCACTAGCAACATATTTGACTCTACTAGATCACCTAGAATTGTGAAATTTTAAGTTTCTCATGGAATTCAACAGCCATTTCATAGTTCAATTCACGAACATCTTGTTGGAATTTTTTAAGATTTATTTTTGGAGTTCTTGGATTTTCCTAAAGATGTTTTTGGGATTTTTAATTTTTTTTCAATGCTCCTTTTCTTGTTAACATAAAAGAAAAAAGGAGGCTCTCTCTGTTTTTGGTTGCGCGAAGATTTCTAGAAGTTGTAGAAAGGTTTTGAGAACTTTTTCTTTCTTTTGGGGGAAATTTTTAAGACTTTATTTGTACGTTTTCCTATTTTTTGGAAATTTTCCTCATAAAAAAACATGCCTCCTTTGTTTTTCTTATATATTATTTAAAAAAAACCTCTATCTTTACTCTCTACTTCTATCACCTCTCTTTGTCTTTTCTCTTTACTTCTATCACCCTCTCTCTTCTATCTCTCTATTTCTTCCATCCTCTCTCTAGCTCTCTCTACTCACTCTTCCCTCTATCCTTTCTCACTCTCTCCCTTCGCTTGCAGAGATGGTGGATAGATTCTAGAGATGGAGTGGTGCTGCAAAACCCTGCTTCACGCGAGTAAAGAACAAGTTGTGGACACTATAGTAGCGCCCCTGTAGCATCCTCTTGATCACAAATAATCACCTATGTGCTTTGGAAGATGATCCTCTAACCCATGGATCAAAAAGAGATGAGTACAAAGTTGAATCAAGATCATAGACTTGCTATTCTAGTCTCTGCACAGGTTCAGTAGAATGATCAGTGCTCTCAACCTACTAGCAATTAGTCAAATTCCTTTTTCTAGTATGTAATGCACATATATAGCTACCAATCATAAGTTATTTCAATACAAAAGATTCAATACACACTGAGAATGATGCTTAGCAAGTTATAGGACTTGTCTAACATTTTTGGGGTGCATCAGTGTGCAGACCAGAGAGCAAAGATATGAGGATATCTCACGATTGGAAAAGACAATATGAGTGAAACTTTGTAGCTATGATGTAGAGAGTAGGCAGATTCTATAGAACTTTAAATCACATCCAATCATCAACCATGCACTAAGAACACACTCTGAGAACACCTAGAAAGTATTGCTTTCAAATGATCTCCTCGTCGGGCTTTCATCGCGAGTATTTTTTAATCCACTTTTATAGTTGAGATTGGAGCCAAGCTTTGAATTCAAATTAAAATTCTCACCATAAGTGAGTCCTAAGTTGTAGTATTTATTATCTCATCAATCATCTACCAAGTAACCCAGGATTTGATTCCTCCTAACTCCTCGTGAGATTAATGCCTTAAGCATAAAAGCTTTTACAAGGATAAAAAGGTAAAGTTACTTTTACAAGGGACTGATCATATGTGACTATATAAGATACATGCTAGTTGTCCAAGTATGTAGGCTTGGAGTATTTTGCACCAATAGCTCCCCCTCAAGCCTAGCATGCTTGTTTTTTATTCCTCCTTGATCTCTTGTAAACCAATCATCATCTTCAACTTGTTCATTTTAGTTCCATCCAAAGATCTTGTGAGCATATATGCATATTGCAAATGAGTTGATACATAGGACGATTGGATGTCCTTGCTTAGTAATATCTCTCTCTTACATAATGATAGTGCACTTCAATGTGTGTTTTCCTTCCATGATATACAGGATTAGCAGCCCAATGAAGTGAACTAGTGTTGTGTCCAAAAATCACTAGAGTATAAGAATGTAACCCCAAATATTTGTAGATTAGTTTGAGCCACATATCCTCTTGTGTTGAATTTGCTAAGCCTCTATATTTTGCCTCTTTAGATGACAATGCCACAGTTGGTTGATTCTTTGATGACCATGATATTAGCTTTGAACATGCAAAAGATAAGTAGCCAGAAGTGCTCCTCCTATCATCCTTGGAGCAAGCCCAATCTGCATCTTGATATCCAAATCAAAAGTGAATGGATAAAACAAACCTTCATTTATGGTACCTTTAAAAACTTTAGGATTCTCTTGGCAGCTTCCAAGTGTGGTTTTCTTGGTGTATGCATAAACTAGCTTAATGTACTTACTTCATAACATATATCCACTCTTGTTAGGGTTGCATAGTTGAGACTCCCAAAAAGATTTTGGTAACCTTAATATCTTCAAGGAGTTTTCCATCATGAGAACTAAGTTTGTGGTTGCGTTTCATGGGTGTACCTCCAATTCTGGTGCTCTCCATATTGAATTTCCCCACCATATCATGAATATATTTTCTTTGAGTAATGAGGATTCCAAAATCTATATATACAGTTCTAGAACAACAAAGTATCTTAACAAACCAAGTTCATTGATCTTTAACTCTTCCATCATCTGAGATTTGATTTTCTTGATGCCATTGGCATCATCCCCTGTAATGATAATGTCATCAACATAAATACAAAAGTAAATAATTTTTGAGTTAGTCTTCATTATGAACAAAGAAGAGTATGCCTTGCTAATAACAAATCCATGATCTTGCAAATATGTGACAAGCCTATGGTTCCAAGCTCTAGAAGCTTTCTTTAGACCATAGTTAAAAGTGTTTTTAAAAGCTTGACACTTACTCTTGCAAAGCACAATCTCACTTCTTTATGAGGTCAAGTTCACTCAAACTTTGTAATGTGAAAGAGTGAAGCTAGCACCTCATCTATGGCCAATGTTTTACCTTCCTTTACACCAATATTCATGCCAAGGATGAAACATTAAATGGGCAAAAATACAGTCTTTGGAAAAATGTAATGAGAGCATATATGTACACCTATCTCCTTCACAATGTTGTACACGGGTCCGAACCTAATCCCAATTAGGCCAACAACCTAGGATCTTGGCATATCTAGAATGTTAAAGATAAAAGGGCATTAGATAAACTTCTACTAGCCTATGATGAACGAACCAAAGGGCACATCAGGACATGTAAAACATCTAAAGAAGCCCAAGATTTGGAAGTAGAATTCCATAATCTAACTATTTGGCCACAAGATACAATCACTAAAGTCATAGCTAAGTTTGAAGTCTACCAATGCAAGTTAGCACTTTGTGGCTGGCTAATTTCTAGTGAGAATATGAACATCTGGCTACCTAAGAAACTACATAGGTTGTATGAGACCTTTGTAATGACGTTGTACAATTAAGGGCACATTCTAACTTAGGAACGAGTCCATCGTCTTCTCCTTCATGACTCCGGAGCTAAGTCGACCTCATCCCAAGAGACTACAATGAAGGCTAGAGGGCCTCCTAACAAAGGTAAAAATACTTATCATCATACGAGCAATGGACCGAAGCCAGCATTGACTACTTCCTCCAAGAAGTATACTTGTAACTTTTGTGGAAAAACCGGTCATTTAGAGAAATTCTACTATAAGAAGAAACAAGCCTCAAAGGCTTCTAGTTTAGGAACTTATCCAAACCTACACAACACAGGTCACATTGCTCTAGTAAAGAACTCTTTATCTCTACGAAGGCAAATGCTCTAGTTACATCTAGCTCCCATGATGAATGGATCTTTGATAACAGAGCGACCCTGTACATGTGTAAACATAAAGATTCTTTTCAAGATCTTGAAGAGCACACAGGTGGTGTACCTTAGACATAACAAAAGTCTACCTATTTAATGGAAATCAAAGTACATATCATGAATGCTCGAGGGGAATCCAAATCACTTTTAAACATGTTATTTTTTCTCAATGTATGTATGAACTTGCTATTAGTAAAAGCAATTACCGATCATAACAAGCATGTGTTGTTTGATAACACTTTGGTCAAAGTCATTGATCCTCATACAAAAGACATTATCGCCCAAGGCGTTGGAGAGAAGGGCTTATATAAATTACCTTGTTTTCTATCCATGGAATCAGTAGTTAGTTTGTGGCATCAAAGATATGGGCACACCTCCTATATACCAAGAATTTCTTTGTCACAAATAGTGAAAGGATTGCCCAAGCTTGGGCAACTCCATGGACCTTTGTGGACCTATGGACACCCCTTCTCTTAGTGGATCACTCTACTTCTTTCCTTTAGTAGATTACCACTTGCGATACATTTGGGTGTGTTTCTTCAAATCAAAGGTAGAAACTTTTACTAAGTTTCATGAATGGATCACCCAAGTGGAGAATGAAGCTTCCGATTTCGTTAAGACCATCCAATCAGATGGAGGTGGTGAATTCATAAATCACAACTTTCTCGATGTCCTCAAACAAAAAGGGATCAAACAACAAGTTATTCAACCTCACACTCCATCCTAGAATGCAATGGCTGAGAGAAAGATCAAGGCATGATGGAAAATGGCTAGAACTATGCTTCATAACAAAAACTTACTCTAGAAGTTTTGAGCTAAAGCAATGCATACTATTGTTCACATACTTAATCTAGGCTTCACCGATGCATTGCATAGCAAGACAACATTTGCATCATACTATGGAACAAAGCCTAATGTGCATTACTTTTCAGTATTTGGCATTGAAGCATTTGTCCACATGCCAAAAGAAGATCCCAACAAGTTGCACTCCAAGTCTAAGAAACACACCTTCATAGGGTATAGTGAGAAATCAAAAGTGTATCACTTATATGATCTTGAAAACCACTCCATCACAATGTCTAAGGTGTTCAATGAAGCTTCCACATACTACAACAAGGATCCAACAACAAATCTTAGTCCACCCATATACACTACAAAGGGTGACTTACTCTTTTCCAAACCCAACTCAGAAGCAAGTACTTCAAGTCAACCAAGAAGATCTCAAAGACTTATTGACAAGAGATAGCAAGAACAAAGTCATTCTGTCAATTATGCCTCGATGCATCAAATTCAACAAATCCCAAAACCTTCTAACTACAAAGAAACTCAAGGAGAACCTGAATGGGAAGAAGCTATGCAAGTGATAATGAATGAAATAGAGAAGAACAAGACTTGGAATCTTGTTCCTAAACTCACAAATCATCAAGTTTTAGGAGTCAAGTGGCTCTACAAGATCAAATATGAATGATATGAAACATTAGATAAGTACAAAGCAAGGTTGGTAGCTAAGGGATACAAGCAACAACATGGCATTGACTATGAAGAAACCTTTGCTCCTACTGCAAGATTCAAAACCATAAGAATCATCTTTGCACTAAATGCTCACTCTTAGTGGTCCATTTACTAGCTAGATGTCAAAAGTGCATTCCTCAATGGAGGTATTCAAGAGAAATTTGACAGTGAACAACATGAAGGATTCAAGATCCAAGGAAAGGAAGACCAAGTACAAGCAAGCTCCTAGGGCCTCGTATGAAAAGGTTCACAAGTTGCTTGAAGAAAAAGGATTTCAAAGAAGTAGTGCTGATGCAAACTTATACGTCTATAAGAACGCATCCTTAGTAGCCATCATCATCATCTATGTAGATGACTTGATCTTGATAGGCTCATATCAAGAATGCATCAAATTCATCATCACACAACTTCACCTTGAGTACTCTATGATAGATCTTGGACTACTTCACTACTTCTTGGGTATGGAAATTTGGCAAACAAAGGAAGGCATATTCCTATCACAAAAGAGGTAATGCTCTAATTTTCTTTGCAAATATAACATGGACTAGCATCATTTAGTATCTATACCACTTGATCCAAACATCTAGATCACACTAGAGGATTCATCATCCCTTGTGGATGTGCATATTTATCAACATCATTACTCTATCTTGCCAACACTAGACTAGATATTACCTATGCAGATGGTATACTTAAATGAGTTTGCACATCAGCCTTATTAGACTCATTGAGATGCTACTAAAAGGCTACTTCCATACCTTGCCCTCACCCGCCATCATGTTCTTTGGTACAGAGGGGGAATCGAACTCGTAGGATATTACGATTCGGATTGGGCTAGTGATCCTGATTCATGATGGTCTAGTTCTGGGTACATCTTCTTGCTTGGCTCAAGAACTATCTCTTGGGCAAGTAAGAAGCCGCCTATAGTTGCTCTATCATCCACCAAGGCCGAGTACCGAGCATAGCTTCCCAACATGTGAGGCTATCTAGCTTCGGCATTCATTATCTCAGATTGGTGTTTTGCAGGTTACTTTGACATGCATCCACACAGACATCTAGTTAGCCTTGGCCATCGCCTAGAATCCAATGTTCCATGCTCAAACGAAGGACATCGAGATCTAGTACCATTTCATCCGTGAGTAGCTCGTATCTCAAGAGACTACTTTGGAGCACTGTACCTCTCAAGAGAACCTGATGAACATGTTCACAAAGGCTCTACCTCTAGTTTTGCTTGAGTGCTTCGTGGACCTATGCAACATTCAACCCCTCCAAAATGGAGCTACAGAGATGGTGTTGACATCATGATTGCTCCTGCATCATCTACATTTATATCCACATGACTGCATCTCCATTTTGTCTGTCGGAGGCACTCGATTTCTAGTTTATTTCCAGTTTATGTTGTATTTCCTTTGTATTTGGGTACCTTGCCATTTGCTTCTACAATTGTATTCATTATCCTTTCAGGGGAGTTATCCCACATGAGATGTA
This sequence comes from Ceratopteris richardii, assembly GCA_020310875.1. NCBI lineage: Eukaryota > Viridiplantae > Streptophyta > Polypodiopsida > Polypodiales > Pteridaceae > Ceratopteris > Ceratopteris richardii. The sequence continues at coordinate 31,733,099 of CM035421.1, forward strand.
CTTTGGAGAGCCCCTCCCAAATCTATATAAGGAGGGCCTCTCCCCCCATGTGTACTTTGTTAGAAGCTTGAGAAGCCTACTCCATGCTCTTGGCAAGCTCATTTCTAATCCACATGAGTTTGCCCATTACATGTTCTACTCATTTTGAGTCTCATACACTCTTTCTTTTATGAATACACTCTTCTTTTCATTTTTCTTTTGCTTGTGTACTCTCTACAATAAGATCATCTCATGGATGGCAAACACGAAACCTAAAATTTCCCTATCTTTTACATAGGCTGAATACAAATCCTTAGCACATGTAACATGTGAGCTCATGTGCCTCAAGAAGCTCATGGTTGAATTGAATTTGTAGGTCAATCAATTTCCAATCATGTGGGGTAACATGAGTTGTGTGTATCCATCTACCAACCCTATGTTCCAAGCTACAAGCAAGCACATATAAGAAAAATATCACTACATTATAGGGAAAGTGTTGGCCAAGGAGGTACAAGTCCAACACGTAAGTATCAAGGATCAGTATGTTGAAATGTTCACTAGAGCATTCAACTCAATGAAGCTTACAAAGTAAAAAGGCAACATTGGAATGATGTAGATAGTTTGAAGACTTGAAGGTAAAAGCTTGAGGGGGGCTGCTGAAATTTAAGTTCTAATGTTACGCATTGTGAACCCTTTGAATTAGTAAGTGTTAGAGAAATGTAAGGCAAGAATCCAAGTGAGAATACTCATACCCAAATTTGAAATTTGAATTCCCCTCTCAACAATACAGGACAAAATATAACTACATCATAGATAAGTGTTGGCTAAGGAGGTTCAAGTCCAACACATAAGTATCAAGGATCACTGTGTTTGAATGTTCACCAAAGCATTCAACACAATCAAGCTTAAAGTACAAAGGGAGCATTTGAATGATGGACCTAGGTTGAATACTTCAAGGTTGAAGATTGAGGGGGTCTTGAAATTCAAGCTCCAATATCAAGGGTTATGAACCCTTTGGATGCATAAGACATGGAGACATGTAAGGTAGGAATCCAAGCATGAATACTCATACCCAAATTCGAATTTCAAATTCCCCTAACAATGAGTTAGTTATGAAGAGGTGATGGGTAGTATGTAGAGATGAGATGTTCTTATAAAAATCATACTCTAGAACAAACTTAATAACTTTTGAGACCCTTAATATACTCCCTAAGCTTAGAATATATGCATTTATAATACTATAGTGCCTTGAAGCATCATGGCTAAAACTCTATGTCGAAAAAAATAGTGATGAATACAAGACACGTTGAGAAAACCTCTTATTTACAATTTGGAAGAGTTTAGCTCTAGAACTTTTGCACACTCTCAAATGAAGTATAAACCAAGACAATACAAGTTATTTCATGAATTTAGAGTGACCAAAATCAGAGCAATGTGAAGAAGAGCTATGATGGGTAATTTCGACCTTTTAGGAGGAAGATCATGCATAGACCCTATCACATGGATTTACTCATAACTCAATCTTGATGCATCAAACCTAGGAGGTTGAGCCATATATAGCTCTTCAAATATCCATCTATTTAGAAGCCCATTCGTCACATTCATCAAGTACATCTTTAAATTCTCAAAAGTTGTGATGTTCATAAGCATTTTGAGTTTTGGCATCTTTGCCATACGTAAAAAAGTCTCTTCGTAGTCAATTCCTTGTCTCTTCATGCACTTTAGCAACAAATCCCGCTTTATATCTCTTGATGGCACCATCATAGTTCTTGTGGAATCGATATATCCACGTAGATTGATTGATTTAATAGTTGAAGTCTTGGGCACCAACTCTCAACTTTGATTCTTCTACTCTTTGCCTCCTCAAAAGATCAAGGATCCTTAGAGTTTAAGTCATGTTCTACATAGATAGAGTGTTCACTTACCAATGATGTAGCATAGCCATACCTCTCTGGATTCTTGTTGAGGCTCATCAGGAGTAATGGGCTACTTATCTTTGTACATTCTCTAGTAATACATTCGGTATTGAGTGTTGTGCTCCAAGCTTCTTCTTCTTCCTTGTGCTGTTCATGTGCTTCAGCAGACGTCTTACTCCAACAAATGGTATTAGAGCAGGTTGCTGCTTCATCTAGGGCGTCGTCGACACCTCTCCGGTTGTAGTCGCAGAATAGCACCAATTTTGATGAGCCTACTCATCATGTTTCCAACATCAAAACAGCTTCATTTTGTGGTGCTGAAATGGTGATCTGAGCTGGTTTCGGCCTTTGAATGCACTAATGCAGTGCTTATGCAGGCTATTTTATCTTTTTGTGCTAAAGGTATATTCCAGTTTTGGTTCGCCATTATAAACATCTCAAAGTCTGGCAGAGGTCTAGCAGAATTTGTCTGGGCAGTTCTTTTCAACTTTTTAAGATATAGTCAATTTTCTACATCAAGCTATTTTAGTCACCGACTATGGCTGAAAGTAGTGATGTATTTCGTATGTAGGTTGTTGAGGATAACTTGGATGGTACGAACTACCTGTTATGGGCTATATGATGCGACATGTATTGGTTGCAAAAGGACTGTGGAATATTGTGTAGGGTGTTGAAAAACATCCTATAACACCTGCAACTATTACAATTGCAGGTACTGAAGCTGATGTAGAAGGTGTCGAAGATGATGATATTGTGCATATTTTAGTTCATGCTACGACTTCTACTGGACCTACTCGAGAGCAAATTCGTTGGGATGGCAAAGATTCCCAGGCACATGCATTGATAGCTTTGTCTATCAAAGGTGTCATTATTCCTCACATTCGCTCTTGTAGAACAGCTAAGGAAGCTTTGGATAAACTTACCACATTGTACCAAGCTAGGAATGAGGCTCGTGTTGCTTATCTACGAAAACAATTGGAGAGTGAACACATGAATGAAGATGACTCTATGGAAAATTTTCTAACAAAGATCAAAGACTTGAAGGAACAATTGATTTCTGCTAATGAGGTTATACGAGATAGCTCACTTGTGTAGACCGTTCTGAATGGTCTTCCTGATTCATATGAGAGTTTTGCTTCTACTCTTTGGTTGATGATGAAAGGCAGTCCAAATGCCTTGTCTTTTGAGGAGTTATTCTCTGTTTTGTTGCAGGAGGACAAGTCCAGGCAGAACAGGTCCATTATGCGTGTTGAAGATCAAGATTTCCTATCTAGTCAGAACAGCAAAGGAAAATGGAGCTCTTCAAGTGGTAAGCAAAAATGTGCTAATTTTGCACAATTGAAAAGGGAAGACAAAGATGAAAAGAAATCAGAAAAGTAGAAACTGTTTTGCAAGTACTGTAAAGGAAATGATGATATCATAAAGAACTGTCCAAAACTGGTTGCTAAAGAGAAAAAGAAGAAAGAGGTTGCAATGGTTGCTATAGATGCCTCTACACCAAAAACAGAGTCTGCTAATCTTGTGCAGGAAGAAGAATGGAAATTTACTACTATTTGTAGTTTTGACCCGTCTTCTCGTGAGTAGCTCATGTCTGCAGTAGACTCACATGTTTGGTACTTTGACAATGAGGTGACCAAACATATTACCTCGCAGCATAGTTTCTTCTCTTCACTCGAGTCTGCCCCTATAGGGAATACTGTTACATGCGCCAACTCCTCTTATCCTATTATGGGAGTTGCTAAAATAATTTTGACTACTACTCATGGTAGTTCTTTCACTTTGTTAGATGCTTTGTTTGTGCCAGGGATCAAGAAAAATCTCTTATCAGTTTCTGCATTAGCCAAGATTGGCTTGATTGTGAAATTTGTTGATGACACGTGTACAGTTCATGATCTATCAAATGGAGATGTGATTATTGCTTTCTGACATTTTATGTGGTGCAAAGATTTGGCATGTAGGCTTTGGTCATTTGAATTTTGCTAGTTTGTTATGCCTGCAGAGATCTGAAATGGTGTCCTCTTTGCCCAAACTTAAGGCACCTGGAAAACATGTTTGTGAAGGCTATATTTTGGGAAAAATGTAGTGTTCATCCTTTCCAAAAGATGGTTCACTTCAAGCTAGGGGTTGTTGAACGAAAGAACGGGTCACTCATAGAGATGGCAAGGTGTATGGTCAAGAGTTAGGCTTTACCACATAGTTTTGGGCTTGAGGCTATCATCTGTGCAGCATATGTAATTAACAGGTGTCCCACTAAAGTGTTGTAGTTTATCACTCCATTTGAGGCTTGGCATGATCTCAAGCCATCTATTGCTCATCTGTGTATTTTTGGTTGTTTGGCATATGCATTAGTGCCCGAACAACATCGCAGAAAATTGGATGATAAAGGAGTAAAATGTATTTTTGTTGGGTAGAGTTTTGAGAGTAAAGGCTATCGTCTGTATCATCCAGAGATTAAATGCATTTTGGTTAGCCGTGATGTTGTTTTTGTGGAAGATGCTATTAAGCCATTGCTTTCATGTACTAAGGAGACATCTATTAGCTCCAAAGACATGTATGATACTTTGCTGCCTCTTTTTATAGGTGGACAGTCTATTGTTGATGCTAATGAGGCAACTTCTTAGCCTTTGCAATTTTCATGTGATGATGTAGATCATTCCATTTCTTATGCACATTTACATGATGCACTTATTGATGAGAGAGCTTATATTGAGGATTCTAGAACTATGCCAAACTAGATGGTGCAAACCTTGCGTGATAGCAAATTAGATGTACCTCTACCATATCATACTCAATCAGGCTCTCATAGTGCATCTTTTTCATTAGATTGCTATGCTATGGCTGCATCTAGTCTCCATGATGAGACTCAGCCTATTTCGTTTGATGAAGCACAAAATTCATAAATTTGGATGGCTCCTATGCAATCTGAATATGATGCAATAATGAAGAATGGTACTTTGTCTTTATGTAACTTGCCTCCTGGCAAGAAGGCATTTTCACTAAGTGGGTATACAAGCTGAAGCATAAACCTTATGGTACAATTGATAGGTATAAGGCTGTGCTTGTTGCAAAGGTTTATGCGTAGGAAAGAGGCGTTGATTTTGATGAAACCTTTGCTCCTACTTGCCGATTGACTACTCTTCATAGCATTTGTGCACTTGCAGCTTATCATGGTTGGAATGTACATCAGTTGGACATTAAAATAGCATTTTTGAATGATGACTTGCATGAAGAAGTGTATGTTTTTTAGCCCCGTCCCTTTGTGCAAAAAGGGCATGAAAAGTAGGTGTGCTGGTTAAAGAAGGCATTATATGGTTTAAACCAAGCACCACGTGCTTGGTATGAAAAGATACATGCCTATTTGATTGCACATGGTTTTGAAAACACTCCAAATGAAAGCACTTTATATGTTAAGTGTGCTAATGATGTACTTCTGATCATTGTGGTTTATGTTGATGACATGCTGCTCACTAGTCGTACCAAATTTGCCACTCTCTGTTGATCTCAATGAAGCTCTTCAATTTTTGAACTTTTGTACACACAGCTTGAAGTCTCAGAATTCGCTTCGAATTCAGTCACAGAGATCCTATCTCTTTGTTGCCGCCCAGCCACGTGTTGTCTATTCTTTTAATTCCTCTCTACTAATCCAGAATGAGTATGACTCATGGTCCCTCACATGAGTGCCACTTGGCACTCAAGTGAGAACTGTACTCTATAAGGCTAAGAGGTTGTTCACACCTCTTACTAAGGACCATGAGTAATGCTCCATGTTACATTTCGTTCCCCTTATCTCCATTTTTGTCCTCAAAATGGTATGTCCTAAGTAAGAGCTGTGAACCACCTCTTAGCCTTTTAGAGTAGAGTACTCACTTGAGTGCCAAGTGGCGCTCATGTGAGGGACCATGAGTAATGCTCCATGTTATAGGTCCTCATGAGAGGCATATTGTTGATTATAAGGCTGATTTGCATGCCTCTTTTTAGATGTCTGATTAGGGGCATTTGCATCATTATTTTGGCATTGAGTTTATGCATGTTGATGGTGGAATGGCTTTGTGTCAAACGAAATATATTGACACATTATTGTAGCATTTTGGCCTTGAAGACTGGAAACTTAGTGCCACTCCTATGGAGATAGGTTTACGATTGAGTCTTCATGATGATGGAGATATATTTGATGTTGTTCTCTATCAGCAAGCTATTCGTTGCCTGATTTACTTATGCATAACTTGGCCAGATATTCAGTTTGTTGTCTCACATATGAGCAGGTTTATGCATTGCCCAGGAGTCAAGCATTGGCAGGCGGATAAGCCCATATTTCACTACTTGAGTGGTAGTCGGCTACTTGGGTTATCTTATCCCAAGGGGGGATCATTACCTCCAGATTTGCATGCTTTCTTTTACTCTGATTGGGATGTTTGCTATAACATTCGTGTGTCCACTAGTGGCATTTTGTTGCATGCTTGGTATCTCATGTAAATCTTTGTTGACCAAGAAGTAGCCTATTGTGGCCACTTCCAGTTGTGAGGCTAAGTATACGGAAGCTTTCACAGTGATTGTTGAGTCTGTGTGGCTCAGACGCCTTATGGCTCATTTGGGTGTTGTTCAGTCTTCTTCCACCTCCATCTTCATTGACAGTCAGAGTGCATTGGGAGTTGTGAGGAACCATGTGTTCCATGCTCGTGTTAAGCACATTGAGGTGCATTATCATTGTGTCAGGGAGAGGTTCTCTGCTAGGGAGATCAGCTTGGCATATGTGCCCATGTAGGAGAACATTGGAGACCTTTTCACGACGGCTCTGCCTAGGGAGAAGTTTGAAGCTTTTCACAAAGCTTTGGGCTTACTTCCTTTTGTGGAGTGATTTCCACATAGCTTGGAACTTTCGTATACATGAGTGCTAGCTCCTTGTTCACCGGGTCACTCCCAGGGGGATTTGTTGATATATTTAGGTGGTGATGTGTGTGAACACTCTAGGACCACCGGGCACTTTTTTCCCTCTTTAGGAGGTTTTTTACCCCGGCTTGTATATATGCCTAGTGCCCTAACATGCTACTTATCTTTGTACATTCTCTAGTAATACATTCAGTATTGTGTGTTGTGCTCCAAGCTTCTTCTTCTTACTTGTGTTGTTCACGTGCTTTTGGAGAAGTCTAACTTCAACATCTTCTAGTTCCACTTTAGAAACCATACATCTCTTGGCAAAGCCTGGAAGCATTCTGTTAGAGACATTCACCACTTATTTACTTACTTCAAGAAGCAAGCCAAGGATATTAGATACAAGAGACGATGCTCTCTTATGGATAAATTAAACACTATAGATGTTAATTATCAAGAGTATCTTGATATTTCTATGAGATTGTGCAAAGAGAGGTATTTTCAACCTCCTTATTCTCTTGCCTCTTCTAAAGCATTTTGGAGTGAGAATATGGATAGAAACAACAAATAAATATACTAATTGTTGAGAAAAAATAAAGTTAGGGATTTTCTCCCTCCTATTATAAAAAAGGAAGGTGGGTATACTATCAACATAGAGGAGTCCTTACTGGAGGCTAAAAGCTTCTTTATGGATGTTTTCTCTGGCTCTCCCAAGCGGGGGGGGGGGGGGGGGGGGGGGGGGGGGGGGGGGGGACATACACAGGGCCAGAGCTAGCATTGCTTTGAAAAGGAAAAAAATGATTCGTGAAAGCTTGCTTTCCATGTTGGACCTACCCCTCACTGTTGGTGAGATAAAACAAACCATCATTCAATTGAAACCCTTTAAATCTCTTGGTATTTATGGATTACTTAATGAGTTTTTCATGATGCTTAATGAGTTTCTCACTCCTTACCTTCTTTTGATTTGGGAAAAGGTTTCTGGCAAAGAGTGTCTACCTTCTCACATTAACACTAGACTAATTAGACTCATTCATAAGAAAGGGTATATAGATGACCTTAACAACTAGAGACCTATCAGTGGTTTGAATACCACATAAAAACATTGCTTCTTCTCTTGCTAGAAGGTTAAGTCCCCTAATGAATCACATCATCAAGCACGTATAAAAAGGATTTATCAAAGGGAGGTATATCCTTGATGCTATCATTTCTCTTTGGGAAGGTATGGACTATGCTTAGGAAATAGGTCAAGACTTTTAGTTTTTCAAAATTGATTTTGACAACGCTTGTGACACGATAGATTGGGATTTTATTCTTCAATCCTTGCAAGATTTTGGACTTGGTAGAAATTTTATCAAATATATGAGTACCTTATTTAGTAATTCTTTTTCTAGAGTTGCTATAAATGATCATCTACATGACTCCTTTAAGCTTGTTAGATCCATAACACAAGGATGCCCTCTTGCTCCCCTGCTTTTTGCCATTGCTAGTGATGCTCTTGGTTGGTTCGTGAATGATGCTATGAATAGTGGTATTATTAAAGGTATTAATATCCTTGAGTCCTCCTCCCCTCTTGGTATCCAGATGTTTATAGATGATACCAATCTTTTGTTGAATGCTGATAATAATTCTGTTAAAAGTAATCTTGGACTGCTTGAATTTATTTTTTTTGGTTAGTGCATCTAAATTCAATCACAGCAAGACTGGATTTAAAGCTCCCAACAATGAGCCTCCTGATTGCATTATTGAACTTGGATGCAAAATCTTTAAAGTTGGGGAAATCTTCAGATTCTTGGGTATTCCCATGAGTTTCAATGTTTCTTTTGCTCAAAGATGGGATTGGGTTTTTGAGAAGTTTAAAAACCACCTCTTTTATTGGTATGATACCAATAGCTCCCTCCCCCTGATAACGTTCATTCTCAATCATTATGTTCCTCCTAAGCTGGTATATTTTCTTGCTTGTTTTTCCCCTTCTAAAAAACAAATTGACCAGGCTATCTCCCTAGCCAGAAGGTTCCTTTGGTTAGGGGGGGGGGATACTCACCAAAATAAAATTTCTCAAGTCTCTTGGGATACTTGCTATCTTCCCAAATCTCACGCTGGTATAGGTATTCTGTGTCCTAAAAAAATGGCAGATAACATTGCTACCAAATGGATTTTGAGAAGCCTTGAGAGTAAGGATTTGTGAGTTTTCAAAGAAACATTTCTAATTTTTTTCTTTCTGGTTATAGAGCTTGGACTAACATTAATCTATGCGATGTTATTGTCTCTTCCCAGGCTATTACTCCTGTGGGTAGCGCTTTCGTGTGCAGGTTCTAGAATGCTTCATCTAAAGCTAAAAGTCTATTTTCCCCAACTAGTAATATGACCTTTTCTTCTGATTTTTATATGCAAGAATCCCCCTAGCTGGGTTAGATCTCTAAATGGAATAACTGTGATATTGCAATAAAGGAGTATGACTGTCACAAAGTTGGGTTCAAATTATGGAGTGATCTTATGTCCAATGGGTAGGTTATTCCTCACCTGGTCTTATTTAATGATACAGACATTTATCCTACATGTTTAGAGGTTCTTTCTTCTCATAAATCCCTATCGACAAACTTTCTAGAGAATTGTCTATTTAAGCGATTGAAACTTCAAGAAGTTGCAACCTACATCTACAAGAAGTCCAGGCTACTTAGAGGCTCCATCGACCAGATTTTGTTAAAACTTAACACAAGATGGAAGCTCTGCTCATTAGTGGTCCTACAGATTTAAAGCTTTGTGTGCCTTCCCTAACTGTAGTAAACACTCTTACCTTCAATGACTCATTTTACATCAAGGATTATGGATAGGCCCCAAAGTCAGAAAAAATATACCTAATGAAGGTTTTTGCACATTCTGTGCCATACCTGATGATGTTTACCACTTGTTCTTTGATTGTAGCCATGCTAAGTAATTTTGGTAGCCTCTAGAACTGTACCTTTAGATCAGTGGAGCCCCCAACTTAATCATATGGATCTTCTGCTCTGTTGTAGTAGAAACATGGATTTCCTCTTGTGGAATATTTGGAGAGGTCATATCTTATGGTTAATCTAGCTCAATAGGAACAATGCCATATATTGTAAGGGAAATAGAAATTTTCTCTTGTCCCTACCTAAAGTCTTGAGGAAAGTGTCTTCTAGGTGTATTTTTTGTATTACCAAAGCTCCTAGTCCCAATGAGAATATTTAGAGTCTCATCTATGATTGTAACCTCAACAAATGGAGATCTCTTATCTCCCCCTTGTACTCTAGTCAAAGATTAGACATGGCTAATGCTTTGTAATTGATCCTTTATCGTTTCTGAAATGTTGCCTCTGCCTCACATATGACGGTTGAGTAGGAGTACCATTAAGAGGACATCCACATTTAAAATGGAAAAAGGTGTGCTAATGTTAGACTTTGGGTTCAATATTTTCAGGCAGTCGAAGCTCTTTAAATAAAGTATTCACGTTCGACAAGTAATTTTATCATAAAATCGTCCCCTCTTGTCTTGTCTTGTAGAAACGCTCTTTCGGAATAGCAGCGGTAAAGTTATTGAATTTGTTTTTTCCCGACCTTCGTATGTGTTACATTTTTGCTCTTCAAAAATAGACTTTCGCCGCCATATTTGAGGTTCTGCCTCGCTGTCATATAGTTCACGTTTTTCCATTGTTAAAGTACACGTTTTGGGCGACTTATTTGACGGTTGACAGAGTCTGCTATGCACGACAATAATGCAGTTGGATTTTCACATATACGCAGCTCAAAATAACGTGCAAAGAATTCTAACCGACAGTGAAAAGCTAACAAGAATCGTGAAAAGGAAGTAATCGATGTTACGAACAGTATGTCAATCCTTATAATCCTTGCTGATAATGATCATTTCTTGGTTGGATGACTCCCTAATTGGACTCTGCAGCAATGACCCACGGATATATGTACTAACATTCTCTATGGCTTTGGTGGGGATCATATACAGTTGTCCTAAATGGTGTATTTCGTATTTCAAAAATCTTAAAAGCAGTAGGCTCGTCTGAAGGACATGCAGACAGAATCAACCTCACAACTTCGCATGCCATCCTAAATCGGTTGGTTGCAATTTGAAGGAGTTCCGTCCATAAGATTGTCTCGGTTTCTCCCATGCTTTGGCCGATTGTTAGTGAAGCATGCCTGGGAATAGGAGAATCAAGAACGCAAGCTTCCCGTAGCGGGCAGGTGCCTGCAATTGGGTATGCTAGTATTACTACAAGATTAACGAGCCGAGTGGACGAAATTTCCTGCCATTGTTGATAAAGACAGAATAAAACAGTAGAGAAGAAAACAGGATACTTTTCCGAAATGTTGCCTCTGCCTGACATATGGGTAGTAAAGGTTGTGTACGAGCACCGTTGAGATTATGTCCAGCTTCAAAATGATAAAAGATGTGCTAGTGTTATACTTTGAGGCCAATGTTGCCAGGCAGTCGAATCTCTTCTAACAAAGTATTCACGTTCGAGAAGAAATGGTAGAAATGCTCTTTCAGAATCGACTAGAAAAGCTTGTCTGAATCGAGGCGGCAAAGTAATTAAATTTGCTATATTCGCGCCTTTTGTACGTGTTACGTTTCTGCTTCTCAACACTGCACATTCTCGCCCTCGTATTTGAGGTACTGCTGGCTGTCATACACTACACGTTTCGACCTTCGTAAAATACACATTTTCGCCGTCATATTTGACGATTAAGAGAGTCCACTATACCGGACAATAATGCAGTTGGATTGGCACTTATATGCAGCTCAAATTACGGTGTAAAGAAGTTTAACGGACAGTGAAAAGCAGTTGAATGGTCAAAAAGAAGTAATGGATGTTACGAACAGTAAGTCAATGCTGATAATGATCGTTTCTTGGTTGATGCCTCCGTATTTGGACTCTGCAGCAATGACCCACGAATGTATGTACTGGCATTCTCTGATAGCTTTCGCATGTATCATATACTTTTGTTGTTAATCGTGTATTTCGTGTCTGAAAAATCTTCAAAGCAGTTCGCTCTTCTGAAGGACATGCAGAACGGAATCAAGCTCACAACTTCGCATGACATTTTAAGAGTCAAAAGTATCAAATTTACCTAAGGTTATCGACATTGAAAACCGAAATGGTTTCTGTTCCAAACGCCACAGGTTTCATTCGCTGAGGCGGATCGCCTAAACATGCTGCATTACGGTCAAACAGTTTGTACATCTCTCCTTACCAGAAACATCGCTTGATCTTTCAAATCTCTATTCTTCTACACTTCATGCACCCACATGATCCCTTTTCACTACATGTTTCGAATAGTTTGTCATCGGTGAGAATCGACTCGTTGTTTCTGGGTCTAGGAGCTAGATAACCCCCGTGCGTAATATCTCTTGCGCAGCTTATATTCCCTCAAGAGGTTACAGCCGATTTTATCGGTGCTTTCTTTATTATCCCTTAAATGTCGCGCAGCCCGCTTTGTTCTCGATTAGAATATGTGAATAAGGTGAAGTGAGGAACATCTGTCATAGACGCCTTTTCCTGCACACAACTGACATGCAAATGACAACGTAAACCTGTGTGATCGGGAGAGGAGGACAAATGCTCTTCACACATTAAGATTTTTGTGTTTCATAGACGTCTGCGGAAGCATCCGAACAGCACAAGGAAGAAGAAGAAGCTTGGAGCACAACACACAATACTGAATGTATTACTATAGGTACAAAGATAAGTACCCCATTAGGGCAATAGGCATATATACAAGCCACGGGAAAAAAACCTCCTAAAGAGGGAAAAAGTGCCCTGACCGTCCTAGTGTGTTCACACACATCACTACCTAAATATATCAACAAATCCCCCCTGGGAGTGATACGGTGAACAAGGAGCTGGCACTCATGTATAAGCAAGTGCCAAGCTATGTGGAAATCACTCCACAAAAGGAAGTAACCTCAAAGCTTTGCGGAAAGCTTCAAACTTCTTCCTAGGCAGAGCCTTCGTGAAAAGGTCTGCAATGTTCTCCTGCGTGGGCACATATGCCAAGCTAATATCCCCAGCAAAGAACCTCTCCCTGACATAGTGATAATGCACCTCAATGTGCTTTGTGCGAGTATGGAACACAGGGTTCCTCGCAACTGCCAATGCGCTCTCACTGTCAATGAAGATGGTGGTGGCAGAAGACTGGCCAACACCCAAATCATCCATAAGGCGTTTGAGCCACACACACTGAATAGTCGCTGTGAAAGCTGCCCTATACTCAGCCTCATAACTAGAAGTGGCCACAGTAGGCTGCTTCTTGCTCAACCAAGATATACATGAGCTACCAAGCATGAAGCAAAAACCATTGGTGGCACACGAGTGTCATAGCAACCAGCCCAATCTGAGTTAGAAAAAGCATGCAAATTTGGCGTTAGTGATCCCCCCTTGGGATAAAACAACCCAAGTAGCCGTGTACCACTCAAGTAGCGCAAGATGCACTTAACCGCCTTCCAATGCATGACTCCTAGGCAATGCATAAACTTGCTCATCTGTGAGACAACAAACTGAATATCTAGCCGAGTAATACATAAGTAAATCAAGCATCCAATAGCCCGCTGATAGAGAACAGCATCAAATGCATCTCCAGCATCATGAAGACTCAATCCTAAACCTGTCTCCATAGGAGTGGCAATAGGCTTATAGTCTTCAAGGCCAAAATGCTACAATAATGTGTCAATATATCTCATTTGGCACAAAGCCATTCCACCATCAACTTGCATAAATTGAATGCCCAAATAGTGATGCAAATGCCCCAAATGAGACATCTCAAATGAGGCATGCAAATCAGCCTTGAAATCAGCAATATGCTTCTCAAAAGGACCAATGACCTGCATGTCGTCAACATTGACAACAATGATCAAAAGCACATCATTAGCACGCTTAACATATAAGGTGCTTTGAGTTGGACTGTTCTCAAAACCATGTGCAACGTAATAGGCATGTATCTTCTCATACCAAGCGCGTGGTGCTTGCTTTAAACCATATAATGCCTTCTTTAACCTGCACACCTGGTTTTCATGCACTTTCTGCACAAAGCCACAGGGCCGAAAAACATACACTTCTTCATGCAACTCACCATTCAGAAATGTTGTTTTAATTTCCAACTGATGTACATTCCAACCATGATGGGCTGCAAGTGCACAAATGCTCCGAACAATAGTCATACGGCATGTAGGTGCAAAGGTCTCATCAAAATCAATGCCTCTTTCCTGTGCATAACCCTTTCCAACAAGCCTAACCTTATACCTATCAACTGTACCATCAGGTTTACACTTCAGCTTGTATACCCACTTAGTGCCAATGGCCTTCTTGCCAGAAGGCAAGTCACATAAAGACCATGTACCATTCTTCATTACAACATCATATTCAGATTGCATAGCAGCCATCCAATTTTTTGAATTCTGTGCTTCATCAAAAGAAACTGGCTCATTCTCATCATAGAGACAAGGCGCAGCCATAGCATAGCAATCTAATGCAAAGGAGGCACTATGAGAGCCTAAACGAGTACGATATGACAAAGGTGCATCTAATTTGTTGTCATGCAAAGTCTGCACCAGCCATTTTGGCATAGTTTTTGCCTCCTCAATATCATCTCTCTCATCAACAAGTGCATCATGTAAATCTGCATCAGAAATGGAATGAAACCTGCAGAGGCTGAGAAGTTGCCTCATTAGGACCTGCACTAGACTATCCACCTGTAAAAAGAGGCATCAAAGTATCATACATGTCTTTGGAGCTAACAGATGTCTCCTTAGTACATGAAAGCAATGGCGGAATAGCATCTTCCACAAAGACAACATCACGGCTAACGAGAATGCCTTTAGTATGTGGATGATACAGACGATAGCCTTTGCTTTCAGAACTGTAACCAACAAAAATATATGTTACTGCCTTATCATCCAATTTTCTACGATGTTGTTCAGGCACTAGTGCATATGCCAAACAACCAAAAACACACAGATGAGCAACAGATGGCTTGCGGTCATGCCAAGCCTCATATGAAGTGATAGACTGTGGCGCTTTAGTGGGACACCTGTTCAGTACATATGTTGCACACATGACAGCCTCAAGCCAGAAACTATGTGGTAAAGCTTGACTTTTGACCATGCACCTCACCATCTCCATGAGTGACCTGTTCTTTCGTTCACCAACTCCATTCTATTGAGGTGTATACGACACTGTACACTGGTGTCTTATCCCATGTTCAGCCTGAAATCCATTAAAATCAGAAGACATATATTCCCCCCCTCGATCACAACGGAGGGTGCCCATTTTACATGTAGAGAGATTTTCAAGCGAAACCAAAAACTGTTTAAAGCACATGAACACTTCCGACTTTGCTTTGAGTGGATATACCCATGCATGCCTAGAAAAATCATCAATGAAAGTCATGAAGTAAAGGTAATTTCCAAAAGATGGCGTCTACATAGGACCACATACATCACTATGTATAAGTTGCAATTTCTGTGTAGCCCGAACTGAACCATCTTTTGGAAAGGAAGAACGCTGCATTTTGCCCAAAATACAGCCTTGACAAACATGTTTTCTAGGTGCCTCAAGTTTGGGCAAAGAGGACCATTTCAGATTTCTGCAGGCGTAGCAAACTAGCAAAATTCAGATGACCAAAGCAGGCATGCCAAAGCTTTGCATCTGACATAGCCTAAGAATCATTTACTCAATATGCCAAATCATTTTTAGATCTTTCATAGTCTATGAGCTTATACAGCCCACGACATAAAATGCCAGAAGCAATAATAACATCGTCGTTTGATAGATCACGAACTGTACATCTGTCATCAACAAATTTCACAACCAAGCCAATCTTGCCTAATGCAGAAACTGATAACAGATTCTTCTTGATCCCTGGCACAAATAAAGCATCGGAAAAATTGAAATAACTACCATAAGTAGTAGTCAAAATGATCTTACCAACTCCCATAACAGGATAAGTGGAGTTGTTGGCGCATGTAACAGTATTCCCTTTAGGGGCAGGCTCGAGTGAAGAGAAAAAAGTGCGCTGCAAGGTTATATGTTTGGTCGCCCCACTGTCAAAGTACCAAACATCTAAGTCTACTGCAGACATGCACTACTCATGAGAAGATGGGTCAAAAGTGCAAACAGTAGTGAACGCCCATTCTTCTTCTTGCACAAGACTAGTAGACTTCATTTTTGGTGTAGAGGCTTCTGCAACAACCGTTCCAGCCTCTTTCTTCTTTGCCTCTTTTGCAACCAATTTTGGACATTTCTTTATAATATGATCATTCCCTTTACAGTACTTACAAAACAATTTCTGCTTTTCTGATTTTTTCTCATCTTTGTCTTGGTTCTTTCAATCTGCAGCATTTGCAGATTTCTGCTTACTAGTAGAAGAACTCCATTTTCCTTTGCCCTTCTGACTAGCCAGGAAAGCTTGATCTGCAACACGCATAATGGACCTATTCTGCCTAGACTGATCTTCCTACAATAGAACAGAGACTAACTCCTCAAATGACAAGGCATTTGGATTGTCTTTCATCATCAACCAAAGAGTAGAAGCAAAACTCTGATATGAATCAGGAAGACCATTCAAAACGGTCTCCACAAGTGAGCTATCTGGTATAACCCATCAGCAGAAATCAACAGTGCCTTCAAGTCTTTGATCTCTGTTAGGAAACTGTCCATAGAATCACCTTCATTCACGTGCTCACTCTCGAACTGTTTTTGGAGGCAAGCAACAGGAGCCTCATTCCTAGCTGGTACAACGTGGTAAGTGTATCCCAAGCATCCTTAGCTATTCTGTAAGAGCTCCTCTCTTGTAGGTTATCCTTTGCTTATAAAAATGGGCCTCTCCTCATCTCTTGATATGTATCCATAGAGACTCCTTCCTTGTAAGTATGTCTTCATCCATAAGCACCATGCTTGATAATTGTTCTTGTCTAATTTAACAATAAAATAAGGGAAACGATACCCCATTTTACCTCAATTTGCTCTGCTACTACTATTGGGAAATATGGATGGACACCTCAAGAAATGAGTTGGTAATGCTAATCCCTGGTTTGTACATACCCTATTTTGCCTTAGAGTTGTGTTGTAGGCCCTTTTAGCTTTTCAATGACACTAAATACGTGCCTATATGCTTTGGAGATGATGCTTCAAACAATTAGATCAAAATAGATAGGCTTGCAACTAGCTTGTGACCAAAAACCTACTATTTTGATCTTGATACCTGCTAAATGTTTTGCTCAATACTCACAGTACAATAGCAATAGAAAAATTCCTTATGAGGGTATCTAATTAAGTTAAAAAGCTAATGATTACAAGTGAAAACACTTAAAATGATAGACTACACAATGAGCAATGTGTTTAGCAAGTAGAAGCTTACCCTAACTTTTTAGGAACTCTATAGAGAATGATGAGTGACCACGCGGAGATAATTTTCTAAGAGAGCATAGCAGAGATCAAGACAGATGTAGTCAACAATGTAATGTATTATATAACAATGTCATACATGACCATTTGCATGATTATGATGCCCAATGATGGTGATAGAAGTAGGATATAGTGTAAGCCTCTCAACTACATCAAATGATCAACAATATGCTCAGAAACGAGGGCTCATTTGTGCGCGAGTTTACAAGTCTCTTTTATAGAGAGATTCTTCAAATTTGAATTTGAAACTCAAATAGATCTCCACCTAAACGTTCATCTTCTAATGAGACGATGTGCTCTCATGAGAAATCGTAGCTTGTTTGTTCTCCTAACTCCGTGAGTTTAGTGGCTTTACAAGATTCTCGTCATGTAAAACATTTTTACATTGGGTAATGATCAAATTATTACATGCTAGTGTTCATATGCTCCATCAAATGGATGCACGTATGTTCTTCAATGTCTAGCCAAGTGTGATGGCTTGGATTTGCACCAACAACAATCTCCCACTTAAAGTTTAATGTGAACATAATTAGAAACACATACAAATAATGATGCAGAACTCTACAACAACTTACAAGAAGAGTCCAAATCTCAAGCCCTACGAATCAACTTACAATAACTGACTCAAATAAGGTGAAGGCATGTCTATGAACCTAAAATTGCTATAGAATCAGATAAAAACCACTCACTCTCATATCTAATAGATGAAAGAGCTAATAAAGTTACTCCAAACCTACCACTCGCTCTATGCATGTCTCAATCATCGAACGCTTGAAAAATCCAAGTGCAAGTGCTCCAATAGCAATTTCAATTTTCAATCTAGAGCATAATAACTCATACATCCAATCTCGAATGTTGACAGATCATCTACTATCTTGGCTAACCTAAGTATGTAGGTCATGCCTGTATCCAAGGAATCCAAAGAAACATTATCAAGACCCCCGTGTTTTGGCATATACCTCTCAGCATCTGGCATGAACAAATCCAGGAATGCTTTCATAATTGGTGATGCATCAATATCTATGTAAACCATCTTTTTAACCGAAGACATGAGTAGTATTGCATCCTAAGAGCTTATATGCTCTCCCACACATTCTGTATCATAAGAGATATCTTGCTCTACCAGGCTAAGTTTACCATTGTAACAAGTCTTCTAATCTTCAATCACAATCCCACATAGAATCAAGGACTTCGGCACAATGATATATAAGAAAGAAAATAGAGTATGCACACATCAAGGAGAGAGAGAAAGAGAAATTTATTATTTATACAAATTTACAAGAAATTCTAATCTCCATTACAAAATCTATCAAACAGCTTCAAAGCGAAACCTCATCCACTTGACCACCTACAAGCTGATCTCAATCCCCATCCCAATCACAATGGCACTCTACTATACTGGAAAATAATGTAGTTGGATTGGCACTTATACACAGCTCAAATTACGGTGTAAAGAAGTTAAACGAACAGTGAAAAGCAGCTTGAATCGTCAAAAAGAAGTAATGGATGTTACGAACAGTAAGTCAATGCTGATAATGATTGTTTCTTAGTTGATGCCTCTATATTTGGACTTTGCAGCAATGACCCACGAATGTATGTACTGGTATCTCTGATGGCTTTTGCAGGTATCATATACTTCTGTTGTTAATCATGTATTGCGTGTCTGAAAAATCTTCAAAGTAGTTCGCTCTTCTGAAGGACATGCAGAACGGAATGAAGCTCACAACTTCACATGACATTTTAAGAGTCAAAAGTATCAAATTTTACTTAAAGTTATCGACATTGAAAACCGCAATGGTTTCTGTTCCAAACGCCACAGGTTTCATTCGCTGAGGCAGATCGCCTAAACATGATGCGTTACAGTGAAATAGTTTGCACATCTCTCCTTACCAGAAACATGGCTTGATCTTTCAAATCTCTAGTTTTCCACACTTCATGCACCCACATGGATCCCTTTTTACTACATGTTTCGAGTAGTTTATCATCGGTGACAATTGACTCATTGTTTCTAGGTCTAGGAGTTAGATAACCGCTGTGCGTAATATCTCTTGCGCAACTTATATTCCCTGGAGAGGTTATAGCCGATTTTATCAGTGCTTTCGTTATTATCCCTTAAATGTCGTGCAGCTAGCTTTGTTCTCGATTACAATATGTGAATAAGGTGAAGTGACGAAGATCTCTCATAGAAGCCTTTCTTACACACAACTGACGTGCAAATGACAATGTAAACGTGTGTGATCAAGAGAGGAGGACAAATGCTCTACAAACATTAAGATTTCTATGTTTCATAGATACATGCAATAATGATGCACAAATTATTGAAAAAATCTCATTTGAAAATATGTTCACAAGATACAAAGTTTGCATTGAGTTAGTCAGCAATAGAGGCAGACATTTCTTAAATGAGGTGATCGAGCATCTACTTCAAGAATTCATGTTGATACAGAAGAAATCAGCCCCTTATCATGCACAAGGAAATGGACAAGCGGAGAGTATGAGTAAGATCCTATGCAATATATTGAACAAATTACTAGAGAAGAAATATTGAGATTGATAGCCTCAACATTCCGTTTTGGCTTATCGAGTGCCCAATAAGATGGTACTCAATGATACCCTTTCTAGATGGCATTTGAAATGATTGTGGTACTACCCTTATATTTCTTGGTACCTACTTTAAAATTATAGCAAGATTATCAATGTGAGGGACTACTTTTTGGAATTTCGGATTTAGAAATCTTAGGAAAGACAATATTACAAGTACTAACAACAATATACACAAATCAAAGGAGAAAAAGGCTTATCATGATACAGATATCAAGAAAAAATGTTTAAAATCTAGTCCCTTAGTATTGATTTACACAATGAAACAACATGCCTCAAAGCTAGAGGAATGTAGTTATGGACCCCTGATTATCAATATGATTTATATGGGTGGAGCTGTTAGGTTAGCGGTGCAAGAAACGGAACTATAGCCAATCTATGTTAGTGGATACAACGTGATATTCCATCAAGAACCCCTTATGGATGAAATGCTTGCATGGCTGAGTAAAGTCAAGAAATGCAAAGAAGAGGAACAAAAAATTAGAGAAGCACCACATGCCAAGTCTAGAGAGAAAACTAGGGGAATCAAGGTAAGATGAAAAGATTTGATATGCAAAACCAATGTACCCCTTTATCGTATGGCAATCTTCCTCATATGGTAAAAGGAAAAGCCTAGAATTAAAGATAGAAGACCGTTCATACTAGAAAAGGTAAGATACGACACCACAACCAAGTCGAGTAGAGCCTTAATTGACTCAAGAGATCCCAGAAGCTCCATCAAATAATCCTTTTATCAAGAAATGTGCATACAAGTAAATCTCATAGAGAAATAACTTATTACATTAGGAGACTTAATATCCATGCATGGGAGACAGAGTTGCCTACTCTTTTGCAAAATGTTCCTCTAATAGTCAATCTTTTGGTTTTCCATGACAAAGATCTCACATAAGCTTTAGCATTTAGCAAAAGATTGGATCTATCATTATGTAATAGATTTATAACTTAGAAAAAAAAACTCCTTAAGTTTTGGGTTTAAAAATAGTATCTTACATTGAACTAGAAGAGAAGACCCATTCTTGTTTGATTTCCACACATTCCATATGTGCAACCAAGTTTTATGTGCAAAATAAAGCAACAACAACACCCTTGAATGACATTGTTGCAAAGGAAAAATATGCAAACCAAAATCAAATAGGTATGTGTGAATAAAGATGAACAACGTGTTAATCCTAAAGAATTCATAACCACGTTAATGCATCAAGAGAAGGAGATCCTCTGACCACCAAGGTTGATATATTGTCGTAGTGATTGTCGTAGTGATGTCTGTGAACACACTTAGGACCACCAAGGCACTTTCTCCCTCTTGAGAAGTTTTTTCCTTAGATTGTATATACACCTATAACCCTAATGCGTTTCTTATCTTTGTACATTCACTTGTGAGTATATTCATTGTTGTATTTTCCTTGAAGCTTCTTGTTCTTCGCATACTATTTATGGGATTTTGTAGATGTGAAACTCCAAAAACTGGTATCAAAGTAGGTTGGCAATTCATTAAGGGCATGCTCAACAACCCTCTATTCATAGTCTTAGAATCATAGGAAAATTGGTTAGCATAATGCAAGCTATTAGGATCTCAAACCAAATTCTTTCTATGGTGTCTGAATTTGGATCTAAGCCTACTTTGACCTAAAACACATTATCATAGTGATTTTATGGGCGATTTCATCCTTTTGTGCAAACTATATATACCACTTTTAGTTTCTTAGTACAAGTAGGTGGATCTCTCTTGCAGGTTTAGCATAGTTCGACAAGGTATTTTTGTTCAAAGTTTTGAGATACCGTGAATTTTCTACATCGGGGTTTTTAGTTACTAGCCATGGTTGCAAGCAATGATCTATTCTATATGTTGTCTATTGAAGCTAAGTTGGATGGAACTAATTAACCATTGTGGATGTATATGATGCATCATGTAGGGTAGAAAAAGGGTTGTGGAATATTGTGTAGGGTGTCAAAAAACATCCTATTACACTTGCAAATACCATTATTGAAGGTGATGTTGATCTAATGAAAGATGAGGATCTTCAATCTCCTGGTTTTGTTGCAATTCCTATTGCACCTACTATTGAGCAACTTTTTGGGGATGGTAGAGATGCTTAGGAACATGCATTAACAACTTTCTTTGTGAAACATTTGATTGTCCAATAGATTTCATCCTACAAGATAGCAAAGTATGCTTGGAATACACTTAAATCTTTATACGAGGCAAGAAATGAGGCTCATGTTTCTTAACTGTAAAAAGAGTTGGAGAGTGAGCATAAACTCAACATGATGCTATGGACAATTGTTTTTGAAAAAGATTAGATATTTGAAGAAGTAGTTCATTTCTACTCATAAAGCCTACCATGTAGATAACTTGTATAAAGTGTTCTTAATTTTCTTCCATATTCGTATTAGATTTTTTTTTTTCTTCTACTCTTTGATTGATGATGAATGGATATACAAATGCCTTAGCATTTGAGGAGCTAATATCTATTTTGTTGCAAGAAGATTTTTCTAGGCAGAATGGGTGCTACAGATCAAGCTTACTTACCTAGTGAGAATGACAAAGACAAATGGAGCTTATCTACTAGTAAGAAGAAAAATGATAATGTTGGAGACTCGAAGAAGGAAGAAAAAGATGTTAAGAAAATAAAAAACCATAAATATTTTCTTAGATACTATAGGGATTATGATCATGTCATAAAGTGTAGTCCTAAAGTGGTTGTAAAAGAGGCAACGGAGAAAGAGGCTAGAATGATCATTACTAGGGCCGCTAAACCTAAAACAAAGTGTGTTAAATTTATTCAGATTTGAGAATGGACATTTAATACTATTTGCAGCTATGAACCATCTTCTCAAATGTAGTGCATGATTGTAGTACACTTATATGTTTCGTACTTTGATAATCGGGCAACCAAACACAATACCTCATAATGATGTTTTTTTAGTTAACTTCAGCTTGCTCCCGTAGGGAATGCTATCAGATGTGCTAAAAATGCCTCTTATTTTATAATGGGAGTCAGTAATAGCATTCCAATTATGGTAATGGTAGTTCTTTCACATTGTGAGATGCTTTGTATGTGCTGAGGATCAAGAAAAGGCCATCATCAATTTGAGCATTAGATAAAATTTTCTTGTTTGTCAAATTTGTTGATGATGTAGATGCCATAGTCTATCGAATGATGATGTTATTATTGCTTCTGACATTTTATGTTGTGGGTTGTAGAGCTCATACACTATGCAAAATATCTCAATAATTCAGCATGTGAAGTTCGAGGTTCTCATGCCATCCTATACAAAGCTTTTCTCATAAACTATACATTTTTTATACTGATATCTATGGTTCCACACAAACACCCTCATTTGGGAAATAGTTGTACTTCATGACTTTCTTTGATTGATTCTGGATGCATTCATGTGTGTATCTATTGAAGATCAAGTCCGAAACATTTATTTTCTTCAAAACCTTCCTATTTATGGCTAAAAATATGACAAGATGTAAATTGGGAACCCTCCATTCTTATCGAGGGGAGAATAATTGTCTTTTCCTTTTAATGCGTTTTTGACTCAACATCCGATGTTGTTGGGATTTTCTCTCATCTTTCACTCATGAAGGCCTATAGGAAACACGTTGGGCAAACGTAGCTAGAATTCCTTGAGAAGTCCAAGATGCATCAAGGATGTCAAAGGGAGTTCACATGCGAACTTTTGAAGAACCTAGCAAATCCAAGGTAGGAGTCAAAGCTGGTTAAATTTTGGAAATTAGGCAAAATTTCAATGTCACCAAATCACATGAAAATTCATATACTTGTAAATCATATCAGAGGTAGTCTATAGCCTGAATTTCACATGTAAATGGCTTTTTTAGCACATTGATATGCCATGTGAACTTTGTAAAAATGTAATTTCTTCACTTAGAGCCTACAAAATCTTGTATAGTAGTTTTGTTAGCCATATGGTTTGGCACGTATAAAGATCATATGTTGCTACACACTCATACAAATTTTCAAGGCTATGAGAGCTTCCTAGACCCCTTATTGCCACCTTGGAAACTTCCAAATGTATTCAAACTTGTATAAGGGAGATTGAAATTGGGGGTTTTTTTTGGCATAATCCTAAATGAGGCCTTTCGAAACATAGCCCTACAAATTTTCATCTTCATCAAAGGATATTTGGAGGGTCAAAGAGCACAAAACCTAGTTTTCAAGGTCACTATAGTTTCCTTGAATAAGCAAATTGAAGGCTCGAAGGGATACTACATGGCGACGAATGATTGAAGCATGTTGTACCATGAGGATGAGCTTGGATTCAAGGGTGGGGATGCACTATATCTTAAAGCAAGGAGTATCCACGAGGTATTTTATCGGATAAGCTTTTTTTGATGGTCAAAGATTAATAATTTAAAGCTTTTCCAAAAATAGCAACTTATCTTATCCAAATTGATACAAGCACTAATCCAACCACCCAGATCTTCCCCAGATCCCATGGTGGAGAATAAAGGCACCAATTTTTATCCCCTTTTTCCTATATATCATATAAAGAACCAATCCTAACCATCCATTTGATAAATCAAATGGTTGTGAAATAAAGTTATTCTAGGGTTTAAAGTTGATATCTGTGGTTCCAAGGGCTAAACTTCATTGAAAAAACTATAAACCCCCACCCCCCTCCCCTGCAAACTCACAGAGCATTCTTGCTAGGCATCCATAGGGCCCTTGCTTGCATATGGTTTCCTTGAGACGATCACCCTCAATTGAGCTTGTGAGGATCTAAGGTGGGCTAGTAAGAGCATAGTTCCTAGAATAAATTATAAGTTAGACTTCTAAACAATGATAGGATCATAAACCTAATGGTTTTTCTATCTTTTCTCACCCTCAACGGAGCATATGAGTGATTTAGAGTTGGTTTGATGCGTCATTGACTTCTTTAGTTACACATTATGATCCTAGAAACATATAGGGTCAATGAAGTGGACCTATCCTCTGACGTGTGAGATTCGGTTGAACTATAATGGTGGGAGGGTTGTCCAGACTACCCTTGACCAACAGAATGCTTAGCTTGATGTATCACAATAGTCATGTACATGCCTTTCATTACAATATCTTTTAAGTCATGTCTCCTATCACTTGTCTCTTCCTCCCTTATGTGTTTTTACATGTCTCCTTCTATCTCTTTCTATGTGTGAGAAGGCTCCGCTGTCTTGTGGTGAACTAGTGAGGGTTATCCATTGCGAGTGAGAGAATAAATTTCTATTTTCATGTTCCACATTCATGCATGCCACCCACAAACACCCATGCATATGTTCCACTTTTGAAAGTGTATAAGAAGCTCCAATCTTGGACCATTCATCCTTTCGAAATCAATTCATGTGTGTGTTTTTCTTTCTTTTTTCTCCTCATGCATACACACCATCCAAAAGCGCCCATGCATGTTAATTAACTTTTAAATGTGTATAAGTAGCTTCATTTTTTGGACCATTCTTCCTTTTGAAATCGATTCATGTGAATGGTTTTCTTTTATCATCATCATTCATGTTCATGGGGTTATGTTGCACTCATATGTTCCCCTTCCCATAATCAAATCATAGCATCTCTCCTCTCCATACCCAACTTCAACTTCCCATTCACTTTTTGTTCCCAGAAACCTTCCATTACTCACTAGCTAGCTTTTTACGCTCTCCATGTACCGCGACCGGACGTGGTCCACCTAGATTGCTATCACCTCCACATTTGAACCTAACGTGAAACACTTCCTGCCATTTGCTTCTGATCTTGTTGGGAGGTTGTGATCCATAACCTTTGTTGCATCTTTTTCATCATCCTCATATCATCATTTTCATTCTTTATTGCTCCATTCGATTCCTCACAGTATTGTGCACATCTTCCTCCTGAAGTAAACGCATTTATGAGAGATCTAGAGCATCATGCATCACTTGCATATTCACTTAAGATGAAGGAATAATTCAAATCCTTTATTGTTGAGAAACAAGGCCAAAGAATATTCTCTTCCATGTTGAGAGAGAAAGGAAAATTCAATGGAATCAAGATTACAAGATACTTAGATTTGTTAGAAGAGCAGGCTATGATCTTAGGTCTTCTCGAAGATCTTTTGATAAAATTCTTTGAATGAATTGCTGATAGCTCTATCATAAACAATGTCACTCAGTATGATAGTCTTCCTTGAAGTGATTCCATAAAGGAGATGCTCAAAGAATTCTATCTTGAGGATTATAGACAACATAATCGGGATGGATTTTGAGGATTGGTCAATTCCTCAAAGCCTAATAGCTTTATTACTCACTTAAAAAATGAGTATATTAGATGTTATGAACAAATTCGTGATGAGGATCAAATGCGTAGGGAAGTTGAACAGAGATTTGAAGATCCAGATAAGCATGATGCTCTTACTGAAAATTGGCAAAAAGTACATTGAGAAGTAGAGGTTGTAGCCCATAGACATCAAAGACAATCAATGCTTTATGAGCAAACTAGTGTTCCTCAAGCTAGCCTTCCACAAGCTAAGGAGCAAGTTAGAGAACAATCCCAAGCTATATTTTTTGACTCTAGTCCTATTCCTCAAATGATGGAGCATAGTCACGTTTTTAAAGTAGATCCAAATAAAAGTGTAGATGACCAATCCCAAGTGGAAAATCTCACTAAGCAAATGGAAAATCTTCTTGCTACACAATCCAAGTTGGCCAAGATTGTAGATGCTTTACAATCTAATTAAATTAAAACTTTCCAAAATCAAATAAATCCAATGTCTTTTGAAGAGTTTGATCAACATGTTATAGTTCCCAATCAAAATCCACAAGTAGCTCATAATCAAGCATATCAAGTTCCTCCAATGCATAATCCTTCAATGCAAAATCGGCATCCTCATGTGCAAAATACTCACATGTATCAAAACATGTATCCTCAAGCTTCTCAAACAACTTTTTAAAATCCTCAAAATCATAATTTTCAAAATCATCAACCCTATACTATGGAAGCTCCTCTTGCACCTCAAGTACCAAATGTTGCTCCCCAAGCTCCTCAAATACAGCAATTGCCTTATCAAAATCCGAATTATCCTATTCAAGCAATCTCTTACCAACAAAATCCTTGATTTCAAAATTTTCCAACCATACATTAATCAAAATAGTCAAAATCTTAATGCTTTTGTGTGTGATCCTTGTAGGTGTCCTTGGTGGGATTCATTAGAGCACTTTTTGGGAGATTGTAAACTACTTAAGTTCATTAAGGAGCAATGAATAGTAATAGACATAGAGAAGTAAATATGTGACTATCGATCTAAGCTACCTTCGCAAGGAAATAATGGTAAGGGAGGAATGAAAAAGCATTATTAAAATATAAACATAATGAAAAAGCACTATTAAAATATATATGCACACACACAAACAAACACACACACACACACACACACATATATATATATATATATATATATATATATATATATATATATATATATATATATATATATATATATATATATATATATATATATGGTGCTGAGCGTGTGTGAGTGAAAATGGAGAGAAATAACTAACTGAATCAGATCTATTCCTTCGACAGACATATAGGTATATTTAAAATAACCTTTGCGCATCTTCAGTGTAATTGATTAATCTCAATGATCGACCTTCCTTCAGAAAACTGTAATGCATTACAAATGTAGAGTGGATTTAGTCAAATTAAAAAACGCAACCCCTGTTTTGGATGTCTTGAGTTAAGGGGGTGCGTTGTAACCGACTTATGCTTGTTTTCGCATTGTATGAATGTCCTGCAGACATGACCTGGTACGTACCTCCACAAGTCTCTCTCTATAACTGAAAACGTCTTCTGTTAAATATAATGGGGATTGGCGTGGCTATGTGCCTGATGTCTTCACATTCTGGTTGCCGAAACTTTTTGTAGATCTGCGCACTGCAATCTATGGATGTGTCGTCCATAACAATTGTCTCAATTCTCCCGTGCTGTAGCATATGCTGAGTAAGGATTCTGTACGAATGACAAAGTGATGAGCACAACTTTTTCTGTGCGGTTATGTCTGTGAAAGTGTGTATGTTAGTATCATTTGATTAACGAACTGAGGAAGAGTTTTTTTTCCCTTTGTTATTTAACGAAATGAGAAAATTGGAAGAAAAATAGAATTTTTTACGATATAATTCTACTGCATGAAAAAGTAGCTAAAGTTACAAAGAGAAAAGCATCAGATATTGTATACAGTGAGTCAAGGTTGACAACGATCGTTTCTTTATTAAATACCTCTGAATTGAATTCTGCAGGGATGAAGCACTAATATATGTACTAACATTCTGCCTTACTTTTCCGTTGGATCATATCCTTTTTCTAAATGGTTTATTTCGTACCTGCGAAAGCTTAAAAGTATTAACTTTCTCTGAAGGACATGCGGAGAGAACCGAGCTCCTCGGGTGAGACCCTGAAACCATCAATGACACCATCTGTTACTACGCTCGTTTGTTTCATTTGCTGAGAGAGCTCCTCCAAACATCGTGCACAACAGTCAAAGCCGGCGCACATCTCCCCTCTCGGAAGAGGAGCTTGATTTCTGGAATCGTTAGCGCATATTGTGCGTATTTCATATATTCTGCGAATGAGTTATTGTCATTACCAATTGCAGATTTTTTGCCTACGGCGGACACAGAAAAATGAGTGTTATCGCTTCAGCGTTAGCGTACAGTCACAAATAAAATAAGAGCCTTTTATAGAGCAAAAGAGAACGCATGTTGTCCGAAAGAAAATCTTTTTATTACCGAGTAGGATGTCTGTAGGAATGTAAGTTCCAGCTAATTGGAAACAACAAAGTTGAAAAGACAAGAAAGCATATGAATCAGACCATCAGTTAAGGTATTGCCATCACTTTCTATAAGTATGATATCATCAACATACACACATAGGTATATCACCTTTGAATTACTTCTCTTGACAAATAGAGAACTATCTTTTTTGCTCATCATGAATCCTTGATCTTGAAGATACGTAGTTAACCTATGGTTCCATGCCCTAGGTGCCTGCTTCAATCCGTAAAGGGCTTTGTTTAGTTTACACTCATAATTTACCTTCCTTGGGTCTTCATAGCCGAGAGGTTGAGCCATGTAAACCTCCTAAAAAATAGAGCCATTTAGAAAAGCATTTTCTACATCCAATTGGTATATATTCCAATTCCTTGATGCAGCCACACTTACCAATACCCTGATGGTTTGCATTTTGGCCACAGATGAGAAAGTCTCTTCATAATCAACTCCTTGGGTTTGTGCAAAACCCTTAGCCACAAGTCTAGCTTTATACCTATTTATACAACCATCTGAATTTCTCTTGATTTTGTAAATCCATCTAGAACCAATTACCTTCATTGATTCCTTCTTTGGCACTAGCTCCCAAGTATCCTTCTCCTTGAGTGCTTCTATTTCTTTATCCATAGCTTCCTTCCATTCTGCCTTGGTCTATGCTTCTTCATATGAAATAGGTTCTTCAAATGATAATTCCTTAGCAAGATAAATGGATTGCTTAGTAACTAAAGAATTGGCATACCAATATTGTCTTCCAACTTCTTCATCATGACCTTGCCCTTAGATTTCCATGCCTTGAAGTCTTCTAGGTTGATCATGTCCTCATCATCTGATTTGATGTCTTCAATTTGGCTTGGCTCCTCCTGGGTGAGGCTTGGAAATTCCACATCCAAGTCATATGGCAACTTAACCTTCTTGCATTCACTTTCAAACCCAGAATAATTCTCATCAAACACAACATGTCTACTGACCATAAAACCTTTGCTAGATGGACTACAAAACCTGTATCCTTTCTGATTTAAATCATACCCCATGAAGATGCACTTCTATGCCTTAGGGCCTAGCTTATCTCTGATCTGAGATGGGATATATACATAAGCAACACATCCAAAGATCCTGCAATGATCAAGAGATGGCCTTCTACCATGCCATGCTTTAGATTGGGTCATCCCATCCACTGATTTTGATGGAAACGTGTTGATCAGATAAGTGGCAATAGATACAGTCTTTCCCCACAAATAATTAGGTAATCGTTTCTCATTTAACATTGACCTGGCTATTTCAACAATCAACATATTTCTCCTCTCTTCCACCCCATTTTGCTCAGGGGTATACCTTGTTGTAATTTCCCTTTTTATTCCTATATCCTGCAAGAATACATCAAATTCATTTATGAAGTACTCACCTCCTCCATCTGACCTTAGTCTCTTTAGGCTTCTTCCTCTTTGGTTTTCCACAAGTGCAAGATACTTCTTAAAGCAACTGAGCACTTCATCTTTGTGCTTCATAAATTACAATATAGTCTACCTACTGAAATCATCAATGAAAGACACATAGTACCTTGAACTAGAAATTGAAGGGTCCTTGCTTGTTCCCCACACATCTTTGTCGAAAAGTTCCAAGTAATCCTCATGCATATATCCTTTCTTTGATATAGGCAACCTGTGATATTTACCAAACTGACATGCACCACATTTATAGATCATATGTTGCTTGGATACATTAGGTATCCCAAGTACACATTGATATCTACATATTTGCTTCAAGGTTCTCTCACTAATATGCCATAATCTTATATGCAAAATCTCAAGCTCTGACAATGTTTGATCCTTGTAATTATAAAGTGCAATATTCCTTGCATCTTCAAGTTCAAATGTAAATAATCTACTTA
This sequence comes from Ceratopteris richardii, assembly GCA_020310875.1. NCBI lineage: Eukaryota > Viridiplantae > Streptophyta > Polypodiopsida > Polypodiales > Pteridaceae > Ceratopteris > Ceratopteris richardii. Next base: position 31,763,581 of record CM035421.1, read on the forward strand.
TATTTTCTCCCTTGGCAATTCTCTTGAATCCATGTTGGGGATCCTCCACAAATGCTCCATATTTGCTGAACCTAACCTACAAACCCTTTTCCATAATCTATCCAACACTCATCAAACTCTTTGTGATTGTAGGTACATAAAGAACCCTCTTCAATAGATTTCTATTCCCATCAGAAGTTTTAACATTTCCTACCTTGACCACTAAATGCTTGGTATCATCACCTATTTGTACTTGTGCTTTTCCTTGGTTTCCTAAAGGTCAAAGAGAAGAGCTAGATTGCCTGCCACATGGTTTCAACATCCCGAGTCAATATAAAAGAGGTGTTCATCATTCATACCTTGCTTTGAAGCCTTGTTCATAATTAGAAGGGAATCTTCTTGATCCTCTGTGTAGTTGTTGTAGTCTTTCCTTGATTCGTAGCCTCCTTGGTAGTTACTGTTGTAGTTATTGTTGTAGTTGTTGTTGTAGCTTTGAGTATGATTGAATCTTCCTCTTGTTTGTGAGCAGCCACCTCTTTGATATTATCCTCTTCCTCTCTGATTCTTATAGTTGCTATAGCACTCATCTATGGTGTGATTAGACAATCCACATATGTTGCATGGGGAAGAGTTGAAAGGTCTCCCCCTACCTCGCTTACCTGCTCTACCCCGACCTCTTGAGTTCCTACCTCTCCTTGCATAGTTAGCTTGAGAAGTAGTACCTTCATCTTCAATCTTTTTGCTTTCACCTTTCTCTTTAGTCTTGCCTTTATCTATGAATAGGGAAGAAGAGTTATTACCTCTTGATAGTTCTCCATTTTTGTTGAGCATGGATTCATGGGTGAAGAGTTGCCCCCATGAGTGTCGTAAGATCTATAATTTGCATGTCCATGTATATGTCCATGGCAGTTATGAAGCTTTCCCTTTGCATTTGCCTTAATTCCATTGGTTTCTTGCCTTTTTATGTGCTCCTCTTCAATCCCCTCTCCTATGCTTGCCAATTGGTCAGCTACATGTTTGACTTTGGTCTCATACTCTGACACAATTTCTTTGGGTTGCTTCCTTTGAGTGGTAAACTCAATCCACAATTGATTCTTTCTTGCTCTTGTATTAGAAGAAAATATGAAGACAATGTAACCCAGGTCTTTTGGGATGTTTTACAATTCCTAATGTGTGGCAAAAGGAATTCAAAGATAGTCTTAAGTAATTATGACCTTGCTAATGCATCTTTGGCACACCATGAGTTGAGTCTTTCAAGCTCCTCTCTTGTAGGTTGTCCTTTGCTTAAAAAAATGGGCATCTCCACATGTCCTAATATGTATCCATAGAGACTCCTTCCTTGTAAGTATGTCTTCATCCTTACCATGCTTGGTAATTATTCCTGTCTAATTTAACAATAAACTAAGGAAAACCTTCCTAGCTAGTTAGAAGGGCAAAGGAAAATGGAGCTCTTCAACTAGTAAGCAGAAATCTGCTAATTTTGCACAATCAAAGAGGGAAGACAAAGATGAAAAGTAGAAACTATTTTACAAGTACTGCAAAGGAAATGATCATATCATAAAGAACTGTCCAAAACTGGCTGCTAAAGAGGCAAAGACGAAAGAGGTTGGAATGGTTGTTGCGGAGGCCTCTACACCAAAAATAGAGTTTGCTAATCTTAAGCAGGAAGAAGAATGGGCATTTACTAATATTTGCAGTTTTGACCCATCTTCTCACGAGCAATGCATGACTGCAGGAGACTCAGATGTTTGGTACTTTGAGAATGGGGTGACCAAACATATTACCTCGTAGCGTAGTTTCTTCTCTTCACTCGAGCTTGCGCCTATAGGGAATATTGTTACATGTGCCAACAACTCCTCTTATCCTATTATGGGAGTTGGTAAAATTATTTTGACTACTTCTGATGGTAGTTCTTTCACTTTGTTAGATGCTTTGTTTTTGCCAGGGTTCAAGAAAAATCTCTTATGAGTTTCTACATTAGCCAAGATTGGCTTGGTTGTGAAATTTGTTGATGAAAGGTGTACAATTTATGATCTTTCAAATCGAGATGTCATTATTGCTTTCTGGCATTTTACGTCGTGGGCTGTATAAGCTCATAGACTATGAAAGATCTGTGAATGATTTGGCATGTGTAGTACATGATTCTAATGCTATGTCAGGTGCAAAGATTTGGCATGCATGCTTTGGTCATCTGAATTTTGCTAGTTCGCTATGCCTGCAGAAATCTAAAATGGTGTCCTCTTTGCCCAAACTTGAGGCACCTCTAAAAAATGTTTGTGAAGGCTGTATTTTGGGCAAAATGCAGTGTTCGTCCTTTCCAAAAGATGGTTCAGTTCGAGCTATCAGAACTTGGAGCTTATACATAGTGATGTATGTGGTCCTTTGTAGACACCTTCTTTTGGAAATCTTTACTTCGTGACTTTCATCGATGATTTCTCCAGGCATGCATGGGTATATCCATTGAGGGCAAAGTCCAAAGTGTTCATGTGCTTCAAACAGGTTTTGATTTTGGCTGAAAATATATAAGCATGTAAAATGGGCACCCTCCGTTCTGATCGAGGGGGGGAATATATGTCTTTTGATTTTAATGCATTTCTGGCTGAATGTGGGATAAAACACTAGTGTACACTGCCATATAAACCTCAACAGATAAGGGTTGCTAAACAAAAGAACGGGTCACTCATCGAGATGGCAAGGTGTATGGTCAAGAGTCAGGCTTTACCACATAGTTTTGGGCTTGAGGCTGTCATCTATGCAGCATATGTACTTAACAGGTGTCCCACTAAAGCGCTATAGTCTATCACTCCATTTGAGGCTTGGCATGACCGCAAGCCATCTATTGCTCATCTACATGTTTTTGGTTGTTTGGCATATGCATTAGTGCCCGAATAACATCGGAGAAAATTAGATGATAAAGGAGTAAAATGTATTTTTGTTGGGTATAGTTTTGAAAGTAAAGGCTATCGTCTATATCATCAACAGATTAAACACATTCTGGTTAGTCGTGATGTTGTTTTTGTGGAAGATGCTATTCAGCGATTGCTTTCATGTAGTAAGGAGACATCTATTAGCTCCAAAGACATGTATGATACTTTGCTGCCTCTTTTTACAGGTTGTCAGTCTATTGCTAGTCCTAATGAGGCAACTTCTCAGCCTTTGCAGGTTTCATCTGATGATGTAGATCATTCCATTTCTCATGCACATCTACATGATGCACTTATTGATGAGATAGCTGATATTGAGCACGCTAGAACTATGCCAAACTAGCTGGTGCAAACCTTGCGTGATAGCAAATTAGATGCACCTCTATCATATCGTACTCAATCAGGCTCTTATAGTGCATCTTTTTCATGAGATTGCTATGCTATGGCTGCATCTAGTCTCTGTGATGAGACTGAGCCTATTTCGTTTGATGAAGCACAAAATTCAGAAATTTGGATGGCTGCTATGCAATCTGAATATGATGCAATAATGAAGTATGGTACTTGGTCTTTATGTGACTTGCCTCTTGGCAAAAAGGCCATTTTCACTAAGTAAGTACACAAGCTGAAGTGTAAACCTTATGGTATAGTTGACAGGTACAAGGCTTTGCTTGTTGCAAAGGGTTATGTGTAGGAAAGAGGCAATAATTTTGATGAAACCTTTGCTCCCACTTGCCGAATGACTACTCTTCATAGCATCTATGCACTTGAAGCTTATCATGCTTGGAATGTACATCTGTTGGACAGTAAAACAACATTTCTAAATGGTGACTCGCATGAAGAAGTGTATGTTTTTTAGCTCCATCCCTTTGTGCAGAAAGGGCATGAAAACCAGGTGTGCAGGTTAAAGAAGGCATTATATGGTTTAAAGCAAGCACCACGTGCTATCATTATGTTAGGGACCGGTTCTCTGCTAGGGAGATCAGCTTGGCATATCTGCCCATGCAGGAGAACATTGCAGAACTTTTCACGAAGGCTCTACCTAGGGAGAAGTTTGAAGCTTTTCGCAAAGCTTTGGGCTTACTTCCTTTTGTGGAGTGATTTCCACATAGCTTGGCACTTTCTTATGCATGAGTGCGAGCCCCTTGTTCACCACATCTCTCCAAGGGGGGATTTGTGATATATTTAGGTAGTGATGCGTGTGAACACTCTAGGACCATCGGGGCACTTTTTTCCCTCCTTAGGAGGTTTTTTGCCCGTGCTTGTATATATGCCTAGTGCCCTAACAGGCTACTTATCTTTGTACATTCTCTAGTAATACATTCAGTATTGTGTGTTATGCTTCAAGGTTCTTCTTCTTCCTTGTGTTGTTCACGTGCTTCTACAGACGTCTAACTTTAACATCTTCTACTTCCACTTTCAAAACCATACATCTCGTGGTATAACCTTGGAGCATTCCGTAAGAGACATTCACCACTTATTTACTTACTTCAAGAAGCAAGCCAAGGATATTAGATACAAGAGACGACACTCTCTTATGGATATATTAAACACTACAGATGTTAATTCTCAAGAGTATCTTCATATTACTATGAGATTGCGCAAAGAGAGGTATCTTCAACCTATTTATTCTCTTGCCTCTTCTAAAGCGTTTTGGAGTGAGAAGATGGATAGGAACAACAAATACATATACTCATTGGTGAGAAAATAAAGTTAGGTATTTTATCCCTCATATTATAAAAAAGAAAGGTGGGTATACTATCAACATAGAGGAGTCCTTAGTGGAGGCTAAAAGCTTCTTTATGGATGTTTCTCTGGCTCTCCTAAGTGGGGGGGGGGGGGGGGGGGGGGGGGGACATACAGAGGGCCAGAGCTAACTTTATTTTCTGCCTTGGTCTATGCTTCTTCATATGAAATAGGTTCTTCAAATGATAATTCCTTAGCAAGATAAATAGAGTGCTTAGTAACTAAAGAATTGGCATACCAATATTGTCTTCCAACTTCTTCATCATGACCTTGCCCTTAGATTTCCATGCCTTGAAGTCTTCTAGGTTGATGATGTCCTCATCATCTGATTTGATGTCTTCAACTTGGCTTGGCTCCTCCTGGGTGAGGCTTGGAAATTCCACATCCAAGTCATATGGCAACTTAACCTTCTTGCATTCACTTTCAAACCAAGAATAATTCTCATCAAACACAACATGTCTACTGAACATAAAACCTTTGCTAGATGGATTACAAAACCTGTATCCTTTCTTGTTTAAATCATACCCCATGAAGATGCACTTCTATGCCTTAGGGCCTAGCTTATCTCTGATCTGAGATGGGATATATACATAAGCAACACATCCAAAGATCCTCCAATGATCAAGTGATGGCCTTCTACCATGCCATGCTTTAGATTCGGTCATCCCATCCACTGATTTTGATGGAAACGTGTTGATCAGATAAGTGGCAATAGATACAGTCTCTCCCCACAAATAATTAGGTAATCGTTTCTCATTTAACATTGACCTGGCTATTTCAACAATCAACATATTTCTCCTCTCTGCCACCCCATTTTGCTCAGGGGTATACCTTGTTGTAATTTCCCTTTTGATTCCTATATCCTGCAAGAATACATCAAATTCATTTATGAAGTACTCACCTCCTCCATCTGACCTTAGTCTCTTTAGGCTTCTTCCTCTTTGGTTTTCCACAAGTGCAAGATACTTCTTAAAGCAACTGAGCACTTCATCTTTGTGCTTCATAAATTACAATATAGTCTACCTACTGAAATCATCAATGAAAGACACATAGTACCTTGAACTAGAAATTGAAGGGTCCTTGCTTGTTCCCCACACATCTTTGTGGACAAGTTCCAAGTAATCCTCATGCATATATCCTTTCTTTGATAAGGGCAACCTCTGATATTTACCAAACTGACATGCACCACATTTATAGATCATATGTTGCTTGGATACATTAGGTATCCCAAGTACACATTGATATCTACATATTTGCTTCAAGATTCTCTCACTAATATGCCATAATGGTATATGCAAAATCTCAAGCTCTGACAATGTTTGATCCTTGTAATTATAAGGTGCAATATTCCTTGCATCTTCAAGTTCAAATGTAAATCATCTACCTATATTTTCTCCCTTGGCAATTCTCTTGAATCCATGTTGGGGATCCTCCACAAATGCTCCATATTTGCTGAACCTAACCTACAAACCCTTTTCCATAATCTATCCAACACTCATCAAACTCTTTGTGATTGTAGGTACATAAAGAACCCTCTTCAATAGATTTCTATTCCCATCAGAGGTTTTAACATTTCCTACCTTGACCACTAAATGCTTGGTATCATCACCTATTTGTACTTGTGCTTTTCCTTGGGTTCCTAAAGGTCAAAGAGAAGAGCTAGATTGCCTGCCACATGGTTTCAACATCCTGAGTCAATATAAAAGAGGTGTTCATCATTCATACCTTGCTTTGAAGCCATGTTCATAATTAGAAGGGAATCCTCTTGATCCTCTGTGTAGTTGTTGTAGTCTTTCCTTGATTCGTAGCCTCCTTGGTAGTTACTGTTGTAGTTATTGTTGTAGTTGTTGTTGTGGCTTTGAGTATGATTGAATCTTCCTCTTGTTTGTGAGCAGCCACCTCTTTGATATTATCCTCTTCCTCTCTGATTCTTATAGTTGCTATAGCACTCATCTATGGTGTGATTAGACAATCCACATATGTTGCATGGGGAAGAGTTGAAAGGTCTCCCCCTACCTTGCTTACCTCCTGTACCCCTACCTCTTGAGTTCCTACCTCTCCTTGCATAGCTAGCTTGAGAAGTAGAACCTTCATCTTCAATCTTTTTGCTTTTCCCTTTCTCTTTAGTCTTGCCTTTATCTATGAATAGGGAAGAAGAGTTACTACCTCTTGATAGTTCTCCATTTAAGTTGAGCATGGATTCATGGGTGAAGAGTTGCCCCCATGAGTGTGGTAAGATCTAGAATTTGCATGTCCATGTATATGTCCATGGCAGTTATGAAGCTTTCCCTTTGTCATCTGCCTTAATTCCATTGATTTCTTGCCTTTCTATGTGCTCCTCTTCAATCCCCTCTCCTATGCTTGCCAATTGGTCAGCTACATGTTTGACTTTGGTCTCATACTCTGACACATTTTCTTTGGGTTGCTTCCTTTGAGTGGTAAACTCAATCCACAATTGATTCTTTCTTGCTCTTGTATTAGAAGAAAATATGAAGACAATGTAACCCAGGTCTTTTGGGATGTTTTACAATTCCTAATGTGTGGCAAAAGGAATTCAAAGATAGTCTTAAGTAATTATGACCTTGCTAATGCATCTTTGGCACTATATGAGTTGAGTCTTTCGAGATCCTCTCTTGTAGGTTGTCCTTTGCTTAAAAAAATGGGCATCTCCACATGTCCTAATATGTATCCATAAATACATATTAGGACATGTGGAGATGCCCATTGGTCAGCTACATGTTTGCTTTGGTCTCATACTCTGACACATTTTCTTTGGGTTGCTTCCTTTGAGTGGTAAACTCAATCCACAATTGATTCTTTCTTGCTCTTGTATTAGAAGAAAATATGAAGACAATGTAACCCAGGTCTTTTGGGATGTTTTACAATTCCTAATGGGTGGCAAAAGGAATTCAAAGATAGTCTTAAGTAATTATGACCTTGCTAATACATATTTGGCACACCATGAGTTGAGTCTTTCAAGCTCCTCTCTTGTAGGTTGTCCTTTGCTTAAAAAAATGGGCATCTCCACATGTCCTAATATGTATCCATAGAGACTCCTTCCTTGTAAGTATGTCTTCATCCTTACCATGCTTGGTAATTGTTCCTGTCTAATTTAACAATAAACTAAGGAAAACCTTCCTAGCTAGTTAGAAGGGCAAAGGAAAATGGAGCTCTTCAACTAGTAAGCAGAAATCTGCTAATTTTGCACAATCAAAGAGGGAAGACAAAGATGAAAAGTAGAAACTATTTTACAAGTACTGCAAAGGAAATGATCATATCATAAAGAACTGTCCAAAACTGGCTGCTAAAGAGGCAAAGACGAAAGAGGTTGGAATGGTTGTTGCGGAGGCCTCTACACCAAAAATAGAGTCGGCTAATCTTAAGCAGGAAGAAGAATGGGCATTTACTAATATTTGCAGTTTTGACCCATCTTCTCACGAGCAATGCATGACTGCAATACACTCAGATGTTTGGTACTTTGAGAATGGGGTGACCAAACATATTACCTCGTAGCGTAGTTTCTTCTCTTCACTCGAGCTTGCGCCTATAGGGAATATGGTTACATGTGCCAACAACTCCTCTTATCCTATTATGGGAGTTGGTAAATATATTTTGACTACTTCTGATGGTAGTTCTTTCACTTTGTTAGATGCTTTGTTTTTGCCAGGGTTCAAGAAAAATCTCTTATGAGTTTCTACATTAGCCAAGATTGGCTTGGTTGTGAAATTTGTTGATGAAAGGTGTACAATTTATGATCTTTCAAATCGAGATGTCATTATTGCTTTCTGGCATTTTACGTCGTGGGCTGTATAAGCTCATAGACTATGAAAGATCTGTGAAGGATTTGGCATGTGTAGTACATGATTCTAACGCTCTGTTAGGTGCAAAGATTTGGCATGCATGCTTTGGTCATCTGAATTTTGCTAGTTCGCTATGCCTGCAGAAATCTAAAATGGTGTCCTCTTTGCCCAAACTTAAGGCACCTCTAAAACACGTTTGTGAAGGCTGTATTTTGGGCAAAATGCAGTGTTCGTCCTTTCCAAAAGATGGTTCAGTTCGAGCTACTCAGAACTTGGAGCTTATACATACTGATGTATGTGGTCCTTTGCAGACACCTTCTTTTGGAAATCTTTACTTCGTGACTTTCATCGATGATTTCTCCAGGCATGCATGGGTATATCCATTGAGGGCAAAGTCCAAAGTGTTCATGTGCTTCAAACACGTTTTGATTTTGGCTGAACATATATAAGCATGTAAAATGGGCACCCTCCATTCTGATCGAGGGGGGGAATATATGTCTTTTGATTTTAATGCATTTCTGGCTGAATGTGGGATAAAACACTAGTGTACAGTGCCATATAAACCTCAACAGATAAGGGTTGCTAAACAAAAGAACGGGTCACTCATGGAGATGGCAAGGTGTATGGTCAAGAGTCAGGCTTTACCACATAGTTTTGGGCTTGAGGCTGTCATCTATGCAGCATATGTACTTAACAGGTGTCCCACTAAAGCGCTATAGTCTATCACTCCATTTGAGGCTTGGCATGACCGCAAGCCATCTATTGCTCATCTACATGTTTTTGGTTGTTTGGCATATGCATTAGTGCCCGAATAACATCGGAGAAAATTAGATGATAAAGGAGTAAAATGTATTTTTGTTGGGTATAGTTCTGAAAGTAAAGGCTATCATCTATATCATCAACAGATTAAACACATTCTGGTTAGTCGTGATGTTGTTTTTGTGGAAGATGCTATTCAGCGATTGCTTTCATGTAGTAAGGAGACATCTATTAGCTCCAAAGACATGTATGATACTTTGCTGCCTCTTTTTATAGGTGGTCAGTCTATTGCTAGTCCTAATGAGGCAACTCTCTTAGCCTTTGCAGGTTTCATGTGATGATGTAGATCATTCCATTTCTCATGCACATCTACATGATGCACTTATTGATGAGAGAGCTGATATTGAGCACGCTAGAACTATGCCAAACTAGCTGGTGCAAACCTTGCGTGATAGCAAATTAGATGCACCTCTATCATATCGTACTCAATCAGGCTCTTATAGTGCATCTTTTTCATGAGATTGCTATGCTATGGCTCCATCTAGTCTCTGTGATGAGACTGAGCCTATTTTGTTTGATGAAGGACAAAATTCAGAAATTTGGATGGCTGCTATGCAATCTGAATATGATGCAATAATGAAGTATGGTACTTGGTCTTTATGTGACTTGCCTCTTGGCAAGAAGGCCATTTTCACTAAGTAAGTACACAAGCTGAAGTGTAAACCTTATGGTATAGTTGACAGGTACAAGGCTTTGCTTGTTGCAAAGGGTTATGTGTAGGAAAGAGGCAATGATTTTGATGAAACCTTTGCTCCCACTTGCCGAATGACTACTCTTCATAGCATCTATGCACTTGCAGCTTATCATGCTTGGAATGTACATCTGTTGGACAGTAAAACAACATTTCTAAATGGTGACTCGCATGAAGAAGTGTATGTTTTTTAGCTCCATCCCTTTGTGCAGAAAGGGCATGAAAACCAGGTGTGCAGGTTAAAGAAGGCATTATATGGTTTAAAGCAAGCACCACGTGCTATCTAATTGCAGATGGTTTTGAAAACACTCCAAATGAAAGCAGTCTATATGTTAAACATGCTAATGATGTACTTATGATCATTGTGGTTTATGTTGATGACATGCTGCTCATTAGTCCTATCAAATTTGCCACTCTCTATTGATCTCAATGAAGCTCTTCAACTTTGAACATCTCTACACAAAGCTCGAGGTCTGAGAATTCGCGCTAAATTCACTCACGGAGATCCTATCTCTTTGTTGCCACCCAGCCACGCGGTGTCTATTCTTTGAATTCCTCTCTAGTAATCCACAATGAGTATGAATCATAGTCCATCACATGAGCGCCACTTGGCACTCAAGTGAGTAATCTACTCTAAAAGGCTAAGAGGTGGTTCACACCTCTTACTAAGGACCTTGAGTACTGCTCCATGTTACATTTCCTTCCCCTTATTTCCATTATTGTCCTCAAAAATGGTATGTCCTTAGTAAGAGGTGTGAACCACCTCTTAGACTTTTACAGTAGAGTACTCACTTGAGTGCCAAGAGGCACTCACGTGAAGGGCAATGAGTAATGCTCCATGTTACAGCTCCTCATGAGAGGCATATTGCTGATTATAAGGCATATTTGCATGCCTCATTTTAGATGTCTGATTTGGGGCATTTGTGTCAATGAAAATATATTGACGCATTATTGCAGCATTTTGGCCTTGATGACTGTAAACTTATTGCCACTCCTATGGAGATAGGTTTACGATTGAGTCTTCATCATGATGGAGATATATTTGATGCTCTTCTTTATTTGGTGCCTGATTTACTTATGCATAACTTGGCCAGATATTCAATTTGTTGTCTCAGAGATGAGCATGTTTATGCATTGCCCAGAAGTCAAGCATAGGCAGGCAATTAACCGCATCTTTCACTACTTGAGTGGTACTCGGCTACTTGGGTTATTCTATCCCAAGGGGGGATCACTACCGCTAGATTTGCATGCTTTTTTCGAATTTGATTGGGTTGGTTGTTATGACACTCGTGTGTCCATCCACTAGTGGCTTTTGCTTTATGCTTGGTAGCTCATGTATATCTTCCTTGAGCAAGAAGCCACCTACTATGGCCACTTCCAGTTGTGAGGCTAAGTATAGGGAAGCTTTCACAGCGATTGTTGAGTTTGTGTGGCTGAGATGCCTTATGGCTCATTCGGGTGTTGGTCAGTCTTTTGCCACCACCATTTTCACTGACACTTTGAGTGCATTGGGAGTTGTGAGGAACCCTATGTTCCATGCTTGTGCTAAGCACATTGAGTTACATTATCATTATGTTAGGGAGAGGTTCTTTGCTAGGGAGATCAGCTTGGCATATCTGCCCATGCAGGAGAACATTGCAAAACTTTTCACGAAGGCTCTACCTAGGGAGAAGTTTGAAGCTTTTCGCAAAGCTTTGGGCTTACTTCCTTTTGTGGAGTGATTTCCACATAGCTTGGCACTTTCTTATACATGAGTGCGAGCCCCCCACTTTCGAAACCATACATCTCGTGGTATAACCTTGGAGCATTCCGTAAGAGACATTCACCACTTATTTACTTACTTCAAGAAGCAAGCCAAGGATATTAGATACAAGAGACGACACTCTCTTATGGATAAATTAAACACTACAGATGTTAATTCTCAAGAGTATCTTCATATTTCTATGAGATTGTGCAAAGAGAGGTATCTTCAACCTATTTATTCTCTTGCCTCTTCTAAAGCGTTTTGGAGTGAGAAGATGGACAGGAACAACAAATACATATACTCATTGGTGAGAAAATAAAGTTAGGTATTTTATCCCTCATATTATAAAAAAGAAAGGTGGGTATACTATCAACATAGAGGAGTCCTTAGTGGAGGATAAAAGCTTCTTTATGGATGTTTCTCTGGCTCTCCCAAGTGGGGGGGGGGGGGGGGACATACAGAGGGCCAGAGCTAGCATTGCTTTGAAAAGGAAAAAATGATTCCTGAAAGCTTGCCTTTCATGTTGGACCTGCTCCTCGTTGCTGATGAGATAAAAGAAACCATCAATAAATTGAAACCCTTTAAGTCTCTTGGTATTGATGGATTACCTAATGCGTTTTTTATAAGAAATTAGAGTAATTAGACTCATTCATATGAAAGGGTATATAGATGACCTTAACAACTCGAGATCTATCACTTGTTTGAATACCACATAAAAAATATTTGCTTCTTCTCTTGCTAGAAGGTTAAGTCCCCTAATGAATCACATTATCAAGCCCGTACAAAAAGGATTTATCAAAGGGCGGTATATTCTTGATGGTATCATTTCTCTTTGGGAAGGTATGGACTATGCTTAGGAAATAGGTCAAGAATTTTATTGTTTCAAAATTGATTTTGACAAGGCTTGTGACATGATAGATTGTGATTTTACTCTTCAATCCTTGCAAGATTTTGGCCTTGGTAGAAATTTTATCAAATATATGAGTACCTTATTTAGCAATTTTTTTCTAGAGTTGCTATAAATGGTCATCTATTTGACTCCTTTAAGCTTGTTAGATCCATAACACATGGATGCCCTCTTGCTCCCCTGCTTTTTGCCATTGCTAGTGATGCTCTTCGTTGGTTGGGGAATGATACTATGAACAGTGGTATTATTAAAGGAATTAATATCCCTGACTCCTGCTCCCCTCTTGGTATCCAAATGTTTATAGATGATACCAATCTCTTGTTGATTGCTGATGATGATTCTGTTCAAAGAAATCTTTGAGTGCTTGAATTTATTTTTTTGGTTAGTGCATCTAAATTCAATCACAGCAAGAGTTGATTTAAAGCTTCCAACAATGAGCCTCTTCATTGTATTATTGATCTTGGATGCAAAATCTTTAAAGTTGGGGAAATCTTCAGATTGTTGGGTATTCCCATGAGTTTCAATGTTTCTTTTCCTCAAAGATGGGATTCGATTTTGGAGAAGTTTAAAAACCACCTCTTTTGTTGGTATGACACTAACAACTCCCTCCCCCTCATAACTTTCATTCTCAATCGTTATGTTCTTCCGAAGCTCGTATATTTTCTTGCTTGTTGTTCCTCTTCTAAAAACCAAATTGATCAGGCTATCTCCCCGGCCAAAAGGTTCCTTTGGTTGGGAGGGGGGGTGGATACACACCAAAATAAAATTTCTCAAGTCTCTTGGGATACTTGCTATCTTCCCAAATCTCACGTTGGTATAGGTATTCTGTGTCCTAAAAAAATGATAGATAGGTATTATGTGTCCTAAATGGATTTTGAGAAACCTTGAGAGTAAGGATTTATGGGTTGTCCTCATTCAAAGAAACATTTCCAATTTTTTTCTTTCTGCTTATAGAGCTAAGACTAACATTAATCTATGTGATGTTATTGTCTCTCCCCAGGCTATTACTTTTGTGGGTAGCGCTTTGGTGTGCTGGTTCTGGAATGCTTCATTTAAAGCTTAAAGTCTATTTTCCCCAACTAATAATATGACCTTTGTTTCTGACTTTTATATGTCACGTCGGGTTCACTAGGTATGTCGCGGGGTTCGTGGAAAGGAGCGCGTGGAGTAGGCAATAGATCAGATCTAAACTTGACTTTTCCAAATATGTTTATGGGAGTGGCACATGATGAAACATCTAAATAGGTTATATATATAAGCTTGTTTGATTGAGGTGCACCTTTGTCCATTTATGAGTGAGGATATATGCATGGAATAGACATCATCTGACTCTATTGTGGTACTCGGATCTTCACGTGAAGAGAAATTCGCGTACTTGATTTCACTTAGGCAGTCAATATATCATTCAATGAGTGAAACCTTGAGCTTTCAACTACGTGCTTTGGTTAATCTTGAAAGGGAAAAGAAAAAAAGATATGGTCAATAGCAAAGTGTGTGAATATAGAGCACTTTCTAGTTCCTTTACGAATTACCCTTGAATCATTAAGCCTTTATTTCTCAACTTTCTTCCGCTACTCACTGCCTTGATGCATGTCCATCATTAGATCCTCATGACTTGCACATTTTCATTTTTAAATAACATTCTCTTCGTCTCTAAACAAAGTTCAGAGAACGCCCATTTAATTCAAGAAATGTGTTGCTATCCAATGGCCCATTAAACTTCACGTTGAAATATCAAAATAATCACTAATGTCTTTAGCCAATGACAGGTTTTGGCCTATACTTTAGCATTATCATTTAGCATATATGTATTCGTGGTAAAACAAAAACACAAAAGAAGATCGCCCCTTTGAAATAAAGGGGATCCCTTCGAGTTCATACAAAAAACACTGTCAGAGACTTCTTTACATTTCCGTTCTCTCTACTTAACACCCCCCAAAAAAAAGAACATATCGAATATAAACATTCAGAACTTTATATAATAATGGCTCATTTCACATAGTTTTTTTTTTTCAAAGGGAATTCTCATGATAGTGATAATAACACATTCCTTCATCCAAAGCGTAGTGTATAAGAACCGAGAAATCGCGACAGTCTGAGTATCCATAAACATTCAGAATCATACAATTCAATTCTCTCTGCATTTCATCACTCATGCAAGGTACATGTCTGTTTGCAAGTATGAACATTCAAGGTACATGTCTGTCTGCTTTCCAGGACCCCTTGTTGAATGTTCGTTTTTTGCAACTATATTCCCATCTTCTCAAAATTACAAGCGACCTTGTTCGATTTCTCACGAATGCTTTTGGCCCTCCATTTCTCAGCCAGGCATCACGTATGCATCGTGCTATCTCTAGAGAAGAAAAAAAACAGACGAATCCCTATTCTTGTGTAGATACACAATTCAGCATCACTTTTCTTCTCTTCCGAGGAAACACTGAGCATCTTCTGTCACTTTTCTTCTCTTCCGAGGAAACACTGAGCATCTTCTGTCACAAAAAATTCTTCTAAACTTGGTCTTCTCGTAATCATCCTACATTCTCCAAGAGAAAAGCTCTTGTCATACTTCTTCCTTCGTACCTTCCATAGCAGCCCATTCACTTCCATCCTGATTTCATTTCAGCTGCTCCCTACAGATACCAACAATCAGTTTCCATGCGGTTTTGCCATCCCAGCATCCTCCCCTATTGCTCCTTGTGCTGGCTGCGCTTTACAAAGATTTACTTTATTATTTATTTCTATTCAAAACTAAAAAGCATTTGTGGCCAAGGTAGTCATTGCAGCTTTTCAATAGAGCTCCCATGGCCACCAACGCAATCGGAACAGATTCCAACTCCTTAAAGTTCCCATGACCAAGGAAGATGGTAAGTAATGTCGTGCCTCTTCTGGTGCTCTCCTTTTTCTCTAAACAGACGAACTCTTCTTTTTCCCCCAATCTGCAAATGCCCTCGCAACAACGAGTTGGCCCCCCTCTAGCCCATCTCTCCTGGGAATCCCCTCGAAGGTAGCTCCTGCCCCTTGCTATAATCACCTGGCCGACCTTTTTTTTCCCTTCGAGAAAAAGCCTCCATGTTTCCTTTTATTTTTCGTAGTCATGGCAATCCCTAAATACATAGCCGACTTTGATTCTTCGCAAGAGAAGTGACCCAATGTTTAAACATAAAATTGCAATGGAAGTCACAATTCAAGGTAGAAATCACCAAAGTAAGATCATATTGGTAGCGTTTTAGCCAAGTTGAATGCTACTTGAAAATTCGACTAGCTATAATATTCAAGTAGCTTTTAGGGTTCGACTTCAATTTGCGACCACAACGCTTATAAACCCAATGATTTTTCTATCTTTTCTCACCCTCAAGGGAGCATATGAGTGAGTTAGAGTTGGTTTTATGAGTCATAGACTTCTTTAGTTACACATTATGCTCCTAGAAACATATGGGGTCAATGAAGTGACCTATCCTTTGAGGTGTGACATTCGGTTGAACTACAATGGTGGGAGGGTCGTGCAAACTGTCTTTTACCAATAGAATGCTTAGCTTGATGTATCACAACCGTCATGTCCATGTCTTTCATTACAATATCTTTCAATTCATGTCTCTTGTCTCTTGTCTCTTCGTCTCTTAGGTGTTTTTACATGTCTCCTTCTATCTCTTTCTATGTGTGAGAAGGCTCCGCAGTCTTGTGGTGAGCTAGTGAGGGTTATCCATTGCGATTGACAGAAAAAATTTCTATTTTCATGTTTCACATTCATGTATACCACCCACAAACACCCATGCATATGTTCCTGTTTTGAAAGTGTATAAGAAGCTCCATTCTTGGACCTTTCATCCTTTTGAAATCGATTCATGTGTGTGTTTTTCTTTTTTTCTCATCATGTATACACACCATCCAAAAGAGCCCATGCATGTTAATTAAATTTTGAAAGTCTATAAGAGAGCTTCATTTTTTGGACCATTCTTCCTTTTGAATCACTTCATGTGAATGGTTTTCTTTTGTCGTCATCATTCATGTTCACGGATTATCTTGCACTCATATATTCCCCTTCCCATAATCAAATCATAACATCTCTCCTCTCCATACCCAACTTCAACCTCCCATTCACTTGTTGATCTTGGAAGCCTTCCACTACTCACTAGCTTTTTACACTCTCCATCTATCGCGATCGGACCCCATTCATCTAGATTGCGATCACCTCCACATTTAAACCAGACCTGAAACACTTCATGCCATTTCCTTCTCATCTTGTTGGGAAGTTGCGATCCATAACCTTTGTTGCATCTATTTCATCATCCTCATATCTTCATTATCATTCTTTATTGTTGCACTGGATGTCCCACAATATTGTGCACATCTTGCTCCTAAAGTAAACGCATTTGTGAGACATCTAGAGCGTCATGCATCACTTGCATATTCACTTAAGACGAAGGAATGATTCACATCCTTTATTGTTGAGAAATAAGGCAAAATAATACTCTCTTCTATGTTGAGAGAGAACAAAAATTCAATGGAATCAACATTACAAGATACTTTGATTTGTTTGAAGAGCAAGCTATGATTTTGGGGATCGCTAAGGAAAAATCACTTACAAAAAATCCATCCATCCCGTTTGTGTTTGTTGTCTGTTGCTTTATTTCAAAAGCATTGTCCAAAAGTAATTTCGCGCGTTGCGCCGATTGGGGATCGAACCCACGTCGACTGCTTGAGAGCAAATTGACATAACCAAGTTGCCCACGCTTTTATGTGTGCAAGGACTTGTAAAAAAGTTTATACAACCTTGAAACTGTGAGCAAGATGGACCAAGAAGACATTGATTTTCCAACAAGTCTCACTCAGCACAATGAATAGTAAAAGTTAGATAGATCTATCCGGTATGCCAATAAAATATTTACCAAGGTAGAAAAAAAATTATAGTACCATAGAGGGGGAGGCCTTAAAAATAGTATTTGTTGTTCAAAAGTTCTGCCATTACTTGCTAGGGGTGAAATTCATCATTATTACTGATCATCAACCACTCAAGTATTTACTAAACAAGCCACAAGCAAGAGGAAGGGTATGGAGGTGGCTTCTTTCATTTCAATAATATGATTTCTCTATGTACATATATCTGGTAGAGGAAATATTATGGCTGATCACTTGTCTAGGATTAATATAAATGATGAAAGAAATTGATTAGAAGATGACTTTCTAGATGTTGAATTGCTCTCTATTAGAGAACAAGGATGGTATGATCACATTAGGTATTTTCTTATGATAGGTATATATCTAGCAAACTCTAATTCTGTTAAAAGGAAGAGGCTACTAATTAAGAACAAACATTTTACATCCATCAAAAGAAAATTATATAGATATGGCAAGGGCAATTGTCTTAGCAAGTGTGTGGAAGAAGAGGAGTAAAGATAAATACTTTTAATGGCACATGAAGGACCAGATGGTGGGCAACTCCATGACCATATTATAAGTCTGAGAAATCTTGATGTTGGCTTATGGTGGTCCACATTATTTAGCGATGTAAATGAAAGGGCTCAAGCATTTGATGTTTGTAAAAGGTGTGGTCCCAAGCCCACAAAGCAGATGCACAATCCTTTGGTTGTCTCCATGTCATGGCAACCATTTTAGAATTGGGGGCTATAATTTATACATCCCATCTATTAGGCATCCTTTCTAAGAAAAGAGAAGTATTTGTTTATTGTCTTTGACTATCCAACCAAGTGGGCTGAGGCTATTGTTTCTCTTGATTGGATAGCCCAAACAATTGCACACTTCTTATAAAAGAATATCTTTTGTTAATTTGGTTCTTTCTCTAAATTTTGCATAGATCACGGGACACACTTTGTGAACAAAGTTCTGCATGAAAGTTTTAACATGTATAAGGGTTTACATAGGACTTCCTATGCATATTACCCTAGGGCAATTTACAAGAAGAATCAACTAACAAGGTATTAATTGCTTTTCTAAGAAAGGAATGTGTGTTGTAGCTCACTACATGGGGTAGTGCTTATCTAGGTACTCTCTAGGCCTAAAGGTTCACATGCAAAGAAGAAATAGGTTACTCCTCCTTTTAGTTGGTATTTGGAGTAATCCATATAGAGCGCTTTTACATTTTACATCACTCACCTAGAATCAGATTTGTCCAAGAAAAGATAGATCATGGGGTTTCTGCTAGGCTTACTACACTAAACAAAGTGGAAGAAATTTTCCCATAGGTGCCAAAGAAACTAGAGGTGAATCAAATGAACACGAAAGAGGCTCATGATTGAGATCTATGGAATAATGAATTAAAGAAGGGTATGTCGGTACTTTACATAAACCATAGCTAAATGCATAGTTATGAGGCAAATGGCTTCCTCATTGGGAAGGTTGTTACAAGATTAAAACACTACTTCAATTGAGTGTAGTGGAGCTAGAGACTCTAAATGCAGAAGGGATGCCACTCGTCAACATATCTAGGCTCAAGGCCTATCACTAGCAACATATTTGACTCTACTAGATCACCTAGAATTGTGAAATTTTAAGTTTCTCATGGAATTCAACAGCCATTTCATAGTTCAATTAACGAACATCTTGTTGGAATTTTTTAAGATTTATTTTTGGAGTTCTTGGATTTTCCTAAAGATGTTTTTAGGATTGTAGTACCCCTCCTTCTCTCTCTCTGTCTTGCTATCTCTCTCTCTTTTTGGGGCAGGTTCATGGCATGGGAGATGGAGGCCTTCAACCAAGTTGTTTTCCATTAGGGCTCACATCATGCAAAGCTTCTGAAGAGATGATTTACCTTTGGATTTGGATTTGGGTAGCTGTTGATGGTGGTGATATTCAATCTCATGCTTCGTTTTCTCTCTCTCTATCTTTCTCTCTCTCTCATTCCCTCTCTATCTCTCTCTCTTTTTTCTTTCTCTCTCTCTCTCTCCCCCTCTCTCTTCCCCCTCCCTTCTCTCTCCTCCCCCGCCACCTTTTGACCCGCTGGCCCCCGCCCTCCCTACTACCCAACCCCCTTGCCACCCCTTTGCCACCCCCTCTTCCCTCCTCACACCCCCGCGAGCCTCCTCCCCTCCCACCACCTCTCCCCTCCTCACACCCCTCTCTCCCACCACCTCTCCCCTCCTCATACCCCCGCGAGCCACCTCTCTCCCACCACCTCTTCCCTCCTCACACCCCCGCGAGCCACCTCTCTCCCACCACCTCTCCCCTCCTCACACCCCTGCGAGCCACCTCTCTCCCACCACCTCTCCCCTCCTCACACCCCCGCGAGCCACCTCTCTCCCACCACCTCTCCCCTCCTCACACCCCCGCGAGCCCCCTCTCTCCCACCACCTCTCCCCTCCTCACACCCCCGCGAGCCCCCTCTTTCCCACCACCTCTCCCCTCCTCACACCCCCGCGAGCCACCTCTCTCCCACCACCGCTCACCTCCTCACACCCCCGCGAGCCACCTCTCTCCCACCACCTCTCCCCTCCTCACACCCCCGCGAGCCACCTCTCTTCCACCACCTCTCCCCTCCTCACACCCCCGCGAGCCACCTCTCTCCCACCACCTCTCCCCTCCTCACACCCCCGCGATCCACCTCTCTCCCACCACCTCTCCCCTCCTCACACCCCCGCGAGCCACCCCCCTCCCACCACCTCTCCCCTCCTCACACCCCCGCGAGCCACCCCCCTCCCACCACCTCTCCCCTCCTCACACCCCCGCGAGCCACCCCCCTCCCACCACCTCTCCCCTCCTCACACCCCCGCGAGCCACCCCCCTCCCACCACCTCTTCCCTCCTCACACCCCCGCGAGCCACCCCCCTCCCACCACCTCTCCCCTCCTCACACCCCCGCGAGCCACCCCCCTCCCACCACCTCTTCCCTCCTCACACCCCCGCGAGCCACCCCCCTCCCACCACCTCTCCCCTCCTCACACCCCTGCGAGCCAACCCCCTCCCACCACCTCTCCCCTCCTCACACCCCCGCGAGCCACCCCCCTCCCACCACCTCTTCCCTCCTCACACCCCCGCGAGCCACCCCCCTCCCACCACCTCTCCCCTCCTCACAACCCCGCGAGCCACCCCCCTCCCACCACCTCTTCCCTCCTCACACCCCCGTGAGCCACCTCTCTCCCACCACCTCTCCCCTCCTCACACCCCCACGAGCGCCTCCCCTTCCCCCTCCTCACACTCCCACGAGCGCCTCCCCTTCCCCCTCCTTGTATCACTTTTCTCCCACAAAGGTGATTCTACAGTGGGTATGGCTGCTTTCACACACCTAATGATGAAATGTCAGTTCTTATAAAATGGACAAAGGATTCTCAACCTAAAGACCTACTAGCTATCTCATCAGCAACAGAGTTCGAAGCATGTGTTGAGAAATACATGCCTCCATTGAAAGTCTCCTTAGAAGTTGCCGAGGCGTCTTGGTTGGTAATGCTGCTCGTGCAATGACAAATGCACTTGGTCAAGGGATACGCAGTTAGACTTAACGGCTTCATTCAAATACAGGGGATTAAATAAGAGAGGAAACAAAACAAAACAAAATGGGAATTTCTGATGGCAAGTGAAAGGGTAAAGGTGGATTGTTAAAAGTAAAAGTGGAATTGCCAGCAACCATTCACAGCGACTACCTATTTTTGTGGATCCAATTCAAATCAAGGGAACAATTGACCTACCCCTCCAATTTTGGGTGGTTAACCGGCGCGTGATCAGTGGACGTGAAGATTCGGCAAGGCTCTCTTGGCCTATTGGGGCCTATAAAATCATAGGATTTGTGCTCATTTGGGTTACGACGACACACACAGGAGTACATGTACAAGTTTCAGAGATACAGTGGTCCGCGTATACGTGTAGAAGACCTCTCTTGCACTTGGTGGTTTCAAGTCTACTGTGGGAGCTACTCTGGCGTGTATACAGAGGGTAGGCTTCACAATGAAGGGCAATGAGCACTATAATGTAAGAGAGTAGCTTGGGGTTATTTTTCTGTGAGTCAGTGTGTTGATTAATCTCTATTCTCTTGAGAAATACTACCATTTGTATTGTTCTGAGTTCTCTGCCCAACTTTGTAATCATCTGATTCGGATCAAAAAGTGTATGGTCTTCCTTGGTCATATATTGTTCATATTTTCTGAAGCATTCACTACTCTGTGCAATCCGTGTTATCTACCTGCTCACAGAAATGTTAAAGGGTATACTTCCCTAAAGAGAACCCCCCTTGAGTAGGCGACGTACTGGAAGTGTTTGTTTTCTATAAAAGTGGATACCCCAGTACCTCCTCTACAGTTTGGCACGCCCGGTGGGACCTTTGCATTTCTGTGAGAGGATTTTCGCCCTATTGTAAGTGCGAGTAGGTACATGACCCATACGCGGGCGGATAAGGAGTCTCATCGTGAACGGAAGCGTCTCAACAAGTTAGAAATAACCACAACCAGTGAGCCTACCTCTCCTCCACCATCCTTGAATCTATCCATTGATTTGGGAGTAACACCATTATCAAAAGAGAAACAGAGGAGAACCTTAGATTTTTCCTCTGATACTTCAGAAGAGGTGCCGGCACCAATGGAGGATCTTTCCCATTTACTCTCTAGGTTGAACATCAAGTTTCCTACATTTAAAGGATTGGCTTATGAAGATGCAGATGACCACGTGAGGAGATTCGTCTCGTTATGCCGTGGAAGAGGATTGCAGAACCGGGAGGATGCAATGTTGGTGCTCTTTCCATCTACCTTGGAAGGCCTTGCAGACAAATGGTATAGCCAGTATGCAGATGGGCACTTCACTACGTGGGAGGCACTAAAAGCGGCATTCTCGCAGACATTTCGACCAAGCGACTCCTCAGAACGAGCTCTAGATCAGCTAGAGAACCTAAAATTACGCGCAGGTGAATCCTTTCATGAATTGCACACTAGAACTAAAGCACTTGTTTCTCATTTGCCTCATGCTCTAGGTGATTTTTTAGTCAAAAATGGATTGAGAAGGCTCTGCCTAAGTCATCTCAACAAAAGCTTCGGGAATCCCTCAGACTGGATGCAACACTTGATGATTTTGTTGCAACTGCATCACGCATTGAGGAGGCTAGAATACATTTTGAAGTGGAGTCTCAACCAAATTATGCATCCGATTTGGATCCGATCGGGCAACTCAGGAAGGAATTGGAAGCCTTATGCAGCAAAGTCGCCAAGAAGAGAAGGTCATACCACCACCCTCGACCCATAATGTGGATGAAGTGTCTCAACTTAGGCGTGAGCTTGAAGACTTGCGGACTACCCAGGACATACGAAGACAGGTTTGGTGTACAATATGTAGTAATAATGGACATTCCAATGTAAATTGTCCTAACAGAGTCAGTTGTCAGTTCTGTGGCAAAGAGGGTCATGAAGCAAGAGACTGCTACTACCTTAAGGGGACACAACAGCGAGGTAACCATCAAGGTGTAGATTCATATTATGCTAGCACTTCTAATGCACCTAATAGAGAAGAGACCCGCCCAACTCGGCCTAGATACAATAGGCCCCTAATGTGTTACCGTTGTGGGGAGTATGGCCATATGCAGAACAGGTGTTCTCTTCTAGAGGATGCACCCCCTTGTCAGCACTGTCCAGATGCTAAGGATCACTACACCAGAGATTGCCCAAGAGGTCGTCCAGCTCCAATTCACATGATTACAGTCTCCCCACCAGTAGAAGGTATGACCGCTCAATCTTATGTTGTTTCATCTTCATCTATGCCAATGATGACCAGAGCCAGGCAAGCGGCAGTAGCCCAAATGGAGGAACAACAAGGACTCAAAGATAGAGTTGTAGAAAAGAGGGTGGGATGGAAGGACCAAGAAGAAATGGAAGAAGCTTATGAGAAGGCGACTACTTTGCTAAAAGATCAACCAACAAGTACTTCTGAAGGCAAGCAAGAAGTGAACATTGAAGAAATTTTGAAAGGTATTCATCATAAGATTAGCCTGTATCAACTCATAAAGATAGATCCTAAAGTAAGAAGTGATCTGCTGAAGATTATACATTCTGCATGCTTGTGCCCACCTCCTAGCATAGATGGTTTTATGGTGGACTTTCCTCCTACACCCTTGGCTGATTATCAGAGCTCAAGATTATCCGTTTTTATCAAGGATGAAGCTCTAGCAGGTGTTATTATAGATGGAGGTTCCGGCATCAATTTGATGCCTGATTTCACTATGAAGAAACTAAGGCTCAATCCCACAAAGGCAGCACCCTTCACAGTCACCTTAGCAGATCAACGTCGGGTTGCACCAGTGGGCATTGTTGAAAAGGTACTTATGATAGTGCAGGGTTGTCATTTTGTTTTAGACTTTGTTGTTATTGCCCTGCCTCAGGAGACCTCATACCCTCTACTCCTGGGAAGGCCTTGGTTAAGGCAAGCAAAGGCTCTACAGGATTGGGGAAAGAACAAGTTATGGATTTCCACATGTACTAACAATCAATTACAGATACATTTGGAAGAAGGATCAGACATCAACAAGGCTACTGGATATACAATGGAAACTCAGGTAATGCCTTCAGAAGATGAGGCCCTATTAAGTTGGATGATGGGAAGTGCAGAATGCTGCACAGTAGAGATATGTGAGGTAAAGGAAGATTTTGCAGAAGCAACACAAGGAGGACGGGAAGAAGGAAAAACTGATGTTCTTCACTTGAACAAAATAGAAAAGAGTATGCAAGGAAGTCAAGCTTATCTTTTGCAAGCACCTCCTGAAGAATAGAAACCTCTAATTGAGACTGATAATCAAAATTCAACACTCAGCGCCACTACGATGGTATGTAAAGAGAAGGCAGGTAAACAAGAGGAATCAAATGATTTTATGCTTACAGGACCAAAAAGAGACAAAGTTGTGCCTGCATCTGGGGAAGATAATTGGGACCTTCAAGAACTTCCATTCTCAAATATACTCTTAGGATGGATCAAGGAACAGATTGTGGATCATAAATTGAACTCTGCTCCTGCATACAGTGGAGATGAACTTTCAAGTGAGTCCAATTCTGAAAAGTTTGTTCAAGAAGTAAATCTTGGAGATGAAGAGAATCCTCAGATGGTTCACTTGGCTGCTTGGTTATGGCACTATCCGCCTTTATTGCAGAAGGTAACTTCCCTACTTTTTACCTATAAAAGTGTCTTTGCATGGTCCTATAAAGACTTAACAGGGATACCTGAGGAGCTTGGATTACACCGAATACCCTTAGTTGAAGGAGCTTCACCTGCAAGAAGTAGGCCTTACCGACTTAATCCAAAGTATGCAGAGGCAGTAAAGCTAGAAATCACAAAATTGGAAGAGGCACGTATTATTGTTCCTGTAGAACACTCACGGTGGCTTTCTTCTATGGTCATTGTACCAAAGAAAAACGGCAAAATAAGGGTATGTGTTGATTTCGTGCCTTGAATAAGGTAACTATTCAGGATGGTTTTCCTCAGCCATTCACAGAGCAGGTGCTTGAAGAAGTAGCTGGACACTCTCTTTATAGTTTTCTTGATGGGTTCAGTGGCTACAATCAGATCGCCATTCATCCTGAAGATAGAGACAAGACGGCTTTTGTTACTCCATGGGGCACATATGTTTATACCCGTATGGCCTTTGGCTTGAAGAATGCACCAGCATCCTTCAATAGGACTATGTATCTCATACTAGGGAAATGGTTAATCTCATTTCTGCGCATTTTTATGGATGATTTTTCAGTATTTTCAGGAACAGACAAGAGGGCAATAGTTCAAGATTTCAATAATCATTTGGATAATCTAAAGGAAATCTTTGAGCAGTGTCTCACAACAGGGTTGAAGTTAAATCCTGCTAAATGTCATTTTTTGGTCACTAAAGGCACTCTCCTAGGCCACATAGTATCAGTCGAAGGGATAACTGTTGATCCGGCAAAGATCACTGCTATCCTTTCTATGCCAATTCCACAAAGCCCAAAGGAAGTGCAAAGTTTCTTGGGCCATGCAGGGTATCACAGAAGATTCATTAGGATGTATTCGAAAATTGCTAAGCCCTTGTCAAGGCTTACCAGTAAAAAGATCCCTTTCTCCTGGAGTGCTGAAGCTGACAAAGCATTTTGTGAATTAAAGTTGAGGCTATGTACTACTCCACTTTTAAGTGTTCCTAATTGGTCATTGGAATTTCATGTGCATACAGATGCTAGTCTTCATGCTGTTGGTGCAGTTCTAGCTCAACCATCATCTCACAAAGTGGATAGACCTATCTCTTATGCAAGCAGACTACTCAACCAACCTGAAAGAAATTACAGTACAACGGAAAGAGAAGCTTTGGCTATCGTATTTGCCCTTCAGAAGTTCCGACATTATCTCCTTGGTGTACATTTCATCGTTATTTCCGACCATCAGCCCTTGAAGTATTTGATAAACAAGCCTAGAGTAGCTGGAAGGATTTGGAGATGGTTACTCCTATTTCAAGAATTTAATTTTGATATTCATATTAAGCCAGGAAAAGAGCACTACATGGCAGATCAAGTGTCCAGGACGGCAACGAGCGAAAAGGCAACAGGTATTAATGACGAATTGGTGGATAGCAATCTTTTTCTAATAACAATTCGAACTGGTTGGTATGATGAAATTCTTCATGTTCTCACTACTGGAAAGATCCCAGAACACTTGACACCTGTAGAAAAGAGAAGATTGCTCCTGAAAACCAAAGCATATTCTCTTATAAATGGAAATTTATATAAATACTGTCAAGATGATATATTGAGAAGGTGTGTCTATCCAGAGGAGGTAAATCTTTTGCTAGAAGCTGCACACAGTGAAGGACATCTAAAGGGGGAAGAATTGGCTCATAGAGTCATCCACAAAGGTTTATGGTGGCCTCATATTTTCAAAGATGCAATCAAGTTCGCCAAAGAATGCCACGTCTACCAGAGGTGTGCTCCCGCGCCAACCAGATTGAATTTCCAACCATTGGTCATATCTACAGGATGGCTCCCATTTGAACGATGGGGTCTTGATTTCATAGGGCCGATTAGCCCAACTGGGCAACCAGGAGGTAAAAGTATATTTTGATGGCCACATGCTATGCCACTAAATGGATAGAGGCTAAAGCTACTGTGGACTGCACGGCTTTAACAGTAGCTAAATTTATGTATAAACGTATTTTCTCAAGATTTGGTTGCCCACTGGAAATTACTAGTGATAGGGGCACACATTTTGTAAATCAATTGCTCCAGTTTATATTTGACAGGTACAAAATCTTCCATAAAAAGTCTTGTGCCTATTACCCAAGGGCAAATGGCCAAGCAGAGAGTTCCAATAAGATTTTGATGGGATTGCTTCGCAAATTAGCTTTTGATCATCAAAGCTCCTGGCCGCTAGCACTGATCGGTGCAATTTGGGCTTTCAGAACCACAAAGAGGGGAACCACAGGCGAAACTCCATTTCGGTTGGTATATGGGAAAGAGGCATTGGCACCATTTGAGTTCATTATCAGAAAGGAAATAGGAATCGAAACCATTGGAATTGAACCCCCCATTCAGAGATTGGTGGCATTAGAAGAATACAGAGAAGGAGCAATGCAAATACTTCAGGTAACACAAGAAGAGCGCAAAAGACTGCATGACAGGTATCTGAGATCGAATGAAGTTCAAGAACGGTCCATGGTTTTAGTGCATCAGGTCCCAGCAATTTCAACTAAATTGGCACCCAAATGGGCAGGACCTTATAAGGTAATCAAAGTATTGCCACATGGCGCTGTGCATCTGGAAGATCTGCAGGGTAAAAGGATTCCCCTGGTTAACATCTCCAGGGTGAAGAAGTATCTGAACTAGGTCAAAATGGAAGCATTACACCCCTTGTACATATCATGTTTCTTTCAGTAATTGCACTTTACCTAGATCTCATCGAAATAAGCAAAATAAGGAAGGAATTGCACAAGGGACGGTGCAAAAGCTTGATGTGGGGGTCTGTAGTACCCCTCCTTCTCTCTCTCTGTCTTGCTATCTCTCTCTCTTTTTGGGGCAGGTTCATGGCATGGGAGATGGAGGCCTTCAACCAAGTTGTTTTCCATTAGGGCTCACATCATGCAAAGCTTCTGAAGAGATGATTTACCTTTGGAGTTGGATTTGGGTAGCTGTTGATGGTGGTGATATTCAATCTCATGCTTCGTTTTCTCTCTCTCTATCTTTCTCTCTCTCTCTCTCTCTCTCTCATTCCCTCTCTCTCTCTCTCTCTTTTTTCTTTCTCTCTCTCTCTCCTCCTCTCTCTTCCCCCTCCCTTCTCTCTCCTCCCCCGCCACCTTTTGACTCGCTGGCCCCCGCCCTCCCTACTACCCAACCCCCTTGCCACCCCTTTGCATTGTTAAAAGTAAAAGTGGAATTGCCAGCAACCATTCACAGCGACTACCTATTTTTGTGGATCCAATTCAAATCAAGGGAACAATTGACCTACCCCTCCAATTTTGGGTGGTTAACCGGCGCGTGATCAGTGGACGTGAAGATTCGGCAAGGCATTGGGGCCTATAAAATCATAGGATTTGTGCTCATTTGGGTTACGACGACACACACAGGAGTACATGTACAAGTTTCAGAGATACAATGGTCCGCATATACGTGTAGAAGACCTCTCTTGCACTTGGTGGTTTCAAGTCTACTGTGGGAGCTACTCTGTCGTGTATACAGAGGGTAGGCTTCACAGTGAAGGGCTATGAGCACTATAATGTAAGAGAGTAGCTTGGGGTTATTTTTCTGTGAGTCAGTGTGTTGATTAATCTCTATTCTCTTGAGAAATACTACCATTTGTATTGTTCTGAGTTCTCTGCCCAACTTTGTAATCATCTGATTCCGATCAAAAAGTGTATGGTCTTCCTTGGTCATATATTGTTCATATTTTCTGAAGCATTCACTACTCTGTGCAATCCGTGTTATCTACCTGCTCACAGAAATGTTAAAGGGTATACTTCCCTAAAGAGAACCCCCCTTGAGTAGGCGACGTACTGGAAGTGTTTGTTTTCTATAAAAGTGGATACCCCAGTACCTCCTCTACAAGGATTTTTAATCTTTTTTCAATGCTCCTTTTCTTGTTAACATAAAAGAAAAAAGGAGGCTCTCTCTGTTTTTGGTTGTGTGAAGATTTCTAGAAGTTGTAGAAAGATTTTGAGAACTTTTTCTTTCTTCTGGGGGAAATTTTTAAGACTTTATTTGCACTTTTTCCTATTTTTTGGAATTTGACTTCATAAACAAACATGCCTCCCTTGTTTTTCTTATATATTATTTAAAAAAAACCTCTATCTTTACTCTCTACTTCTCTCACCTCTCTTTGTCTTTTCTCTTTACTTCTATCACCCTCTCTCTTCTATCTCTCTATATTATCTCTCTATTTCTTCCATCCTCTCTCTAGATCTCTCTACTCACTCTTCCCTATATCCTTTCTCACTCTCTCCCTTTGCTTGGAGAGATGGTGGATAGATTCTAGAGATGAAGTGGTGCTGCAAAACCCTGGTTCACGCTAGTAAAGAACAAGTTGTGGACACTATAGTAGCGCCCCTGTAGCATCCTCTTGATCACAAATAATCACCTATGTGCTTTTGAAGATGATCCTCTAACCCATGGATCAAAAAGAGACGAGTACAAAGTTGAATCAAGATCATAGACTTGCTATTCTAGTCTCTGCACAGGTTCAGTAGAATGATCAATGCTCTCAACCTGCTAGCAATTAGTCAAATTCCTTTTTCTAGTATGTAATGCACATATATAGCTACAATCATGAGTTATTTCAATACAAAAGATGCAATACACACTGAGAATGATGCTTAGCAAGTTATAGGACTTGTCTAACATTTTTGGGGTGCATCAGTGTGCAGACCAGAGAGCAAAGATATGAGGATATCTCACGATTGGAAAAGACAATATGAGTGAAACTTTGTAGCTATGATGTAGAGAGTAGGCGGATTCTATAGAACTTTAAATCACATCCAATCATCAACCATGCACTAAGAACTTCACCTAGAAAATATTGCTTTCAAATGATCTCCTCGTCGGGCTTTCATCGCGAGTATTTTTTTATCCACTTTTACAGTTGAGATTGGAGCCAAGCTTTGAGTCCGAGGTTGTACTATTTATTATCTCATCAATCATCTACCAAGTAACCCAAGATTTGATTCGTCCTAACTCCTCGTGAGATTAATGCCTTAAGCATGGGAGCTTTTAGAAGGATAAAAAGGTAAAGTTACTTTTACAAGGGATTGATCATATGTGACTATATAAGATACATGCTAGTTGTCCAAGTATGTAGGCTTGGAGTATTTTGCACCAATAGCTCCCCCTCAAGCCTAGCATGCTTGTTTTTTATTCCTCCTTGATCTCTTGTAAACCAATCATCATCTTCAACTTGTTCATTGTAGTTCCATCCAAAGATTTTGTGAGCATATCTGCATATTGCAAATGAGTTGATACATAGGACGATTGGATGTCCTTGCTTAGTAATATCTCTCTCTTACATAATGATAGTGCACTTCAATGTGTGTTTTCCTTCCATGATATACAAGATTAGCAACCCAATGAAGTGAACTAGTGTTGTGTCCAAAAATCACTAGAGTATAAGAATGTAACCCCAAATATTTGTAGATTAGTTTGAGCCACATATCCTCCTGTGTTGAATTTGCTAAGCCTCTATATTTTGCCTCTTTAGATGACAATGCCACAGTTGGTTGATTCTTTGATGACCATGATATTAGCTTTGAACATGCAAAAGATAAGTAGCCAGAAGTGCTCCTCCTATCATCCTTGGAGCAAGCCCAATCTGCATCTTGATATCCAAATGAGAAGTGAATGGATAAAACAAACCTTAATTAATGGTACCTTTAAATATTTTAGGATTCTCTTGGCAGCTTCCAAGTGTGGTTTTCTTGGTGTATGCATAAACTAGCTTAATGTCCTTACTTCATAACATATGTCCACTCTTGTTAGGGTTGCATAGGTGAGACTCCCAAAAAGATTTTGGTAACCTTAATATCTTCAAGGAGTTTTCCATCATGAGAACTAAGTTTGTGGTTGCGTTTCATGGGTGTACCTCCAATTCTGGTGTTCTCCATATTGAATTTCCCCACCATATCATGAATATATTTTCTTTGAGTAATAAGGATTCTAGAATCTATATATACAGTTCTAGACCAACAAAGTATCTTAACAAACCAAGTTCATTGATCTTTAACTCTTCCATCATCTGAGATTTGATTTTCTTGATGCCATTGGCATCATCCCCTGTAATGATAATGTCATCATTATAAATACAAAAGTAAATAATTTTTGAGTTAGTCTTCATTATGAACAAAGAAGAGTATGCCTTGCTAATAACAAATCCATGATCTTGCAAATATGTGACAAGCCTATGGTTCCAAGCTCTAGAAGCTTGCTTTAGACCATAGTTAAAAGTGTTTTTAAAAGCTTGACACTTACTCTTGCAAAGCACAAACTCACTTCTTTATGAGGTCAAGTTCACTCAAACTTTGTAATGTGAAAGAGTGAAGCTAGCACCTCATCTATGGCCAATGTTTTACCT
Organism: Ceratopteris richardii; assembly: GCA_020310875.1. NCBI lineage: Eukaryota > Viridiplantae > Streptophyta > Polypodiopsida > Polypodiales > Pteridaceae > Ceratopteris > Ceratopteris richardii. The sequence continues at coordinate 31,794,670 of CM035421.1, forward strand.
TCCTTTACACCAATATTCATGCCAAGGATGAAACATTAAATGGGCAAAAATATAGTCTTTGGAAAAATGTAATGAGAGCATATATGTACACCTATCTCCTTCACAATGTTGTACACGGGTCCGAACCTAATCCCAATTAGGCCAACAACCTAGGATCTTGGCATATCTAGAACGTTAAAGATAAAAGGGCATTAGATAAACTTCTACTAGCCTATGATGAACTAACCAAAGGGCACATCAGGACATGTAAAACATCTAAAGAAGCCCAAGACTTGGAAGTAGAATTCCCTAATCTAACTATTTGGCCACAAGATACAATCACTAAAGTCATAGCTAAGTTTGAAGTCTACCAATGCAAGTTAGCACTTTGTGGCTAGCTTATTTCTAGTGAGGATATGAACATCTGGCTACCTAACAAACTACGTAGGTTGTATGAGACCTTTGTAATGAGGTTGTACAATTAAGGGCACATTCTAACTTAGGAACAAGTCCATCGTCTTCTCCTTCATGACTCTGGAGCTAAGTCGAGCTCATCCCAAGAGACTGCAATGAAGGCTAGAGGGCCTCCTAACAAAGGTAAAAATACTTATCATCATAGGAGCAATGGACCGAAGCCAGCATTGACTACTTCCTCCAAGAAGTATACTTGTAACTTTTGTGGAAAAACCGGTCATTTAGAGAAATTCTAGTATAAGAAGAAACAAGCCTCAAAGGCTTCTAGTTTAGGCACTTATCCAAACCTACGCAACACAGGTCACATTGCTCTAGTAAAGAACTCTTTATCTCTACCAAGGCAAATGCTCTAGTTACATCTAGATCCCATGATGAATGGATCTTTGATAAGAGAGCGACCTTGTACATGTGTAAACATAAAGATTCTTTTCAAGCTCTTGAAGAGCACACAAGTGGTGTACCTTAGACATAACAAAAGTCTACCTATTTAAGGGAAATCAAAGTACATATCAGGAATGCTCAAGGGGAATCCAAATCACTTTTAAACATGTTATTTTTTCTCAATGTATGTATGAACTTGCTATTAGTAAAAGCAATTACCGATCATAACAAGCAGGTGTTGTTTGATAACACTTTGGTCAAAGTCATTGATCCTCATACAAAAGACATTATCGCCCAAGGCGTTGGAGAGAAGGGCTTATATAAATTACCTTGTTTTCTATCCAAGGAATCAGTAGTTAGTTTATGGCATCAAAGATATGGGCACACCTCCTATATACCAAGAATTGCTTTGTCACAAATAGTGAAAGGATTGCCCAAGCTTGGGCAACTCCATGATGTCAGTGAGGCTTGCACTCAAGGCAAGCAACATAGGGGTCCCGTTCCAAAGGAAGAACCAACAAGAGCTAGGAACCCTTTAGCCTATATTCACATGGACCTTTGTGGACCTATGGACACCCCTTCCCTTAGTGGATCACTCTAGTTCTTTCCTTTAGTAGATTACCACTTGTGATACATTTGGGTGTGTTTCTTCAAATCAAAGGTAGAAAGTTTTACTAAGTTTCGTGAATGGATCACCCAAGTGGAGAATGAAGCTTCCAATTTCGTTAAGACCATCCAATCAGATGGAGGTGGTGAATTCATCAATCACAACTTTCTCGATGTCCTCAACCAAAAAGGGATCAAACAACAAGTTATTCAACCTCACACTCCATCCTAGAATGCAATGGCTGAGAGAAAGATCAAGGCATGATGGAAAATGGCTAGAACTATGCTTCATAACAAAAACTTACTCTAGAAGTTTTGAGCTAAAGCAATGCATACTAGTGTTCACATACTTAATCTAGGCTTCACCGATGCATTGCATAGCAAGACAACATTTGAATCATACTATGGAACAAAGCCTAATGTTCATTACTTTTCAGTATTTGGCATTGAAGCATTTGTCCACATGCCAAAAGAAGATCCCAACGCAATCCAAGTCTAAGAAACACACCTTCATAGGGTATAGTGAGAAATTTAAAGTGTATCACTTATATGATCTTGAAAACCACTCCATCACAATGTCTAAGGTGTTCAATGAAGCTTCCACATACTACAACAAGGATCCAACAACAAATCTTAGTCCACCCATCTACACTACAAAGGGTGACTTACTCTTTTCCAAACCCAACTCAGAAGCAAGTACTTCAAGTCAACCAAGAAGATCTCAAAGACTTATTGACAAGAGATAGCAAGAACAAAGTCATTTTGTCAATTATGCCTCGATGCATCAAATTCAACAAATCCCAAAACCTTCTAACTACAAAGAAACTCAAGGAGAACCTGAATGGGAAGAAGCTATGCAAGTGATAATGAATGAAATAGAGAAGAACAAGACTTGGACTCTTGTTCCTAAAATCACAAATCATCAAGTTTTAGGAGTCAAGTGGCTTTACAAGATCAAATATGAATGATATGAAACATTAGATAAGTACAAAGCAAGGTTGGTAGCTAAGGGATACAAGCAACAACATGGCATTGACTATGAAGAAACCTTTGCTCCTACTGCAAGATTCAAAACCATAAGAATCATCTTTGCACTAAATGCTCACTCTTAGTGGTCCATTTACTAGCTAGATGTCAAAAGTGCATTCCTCAATGGAGGTCTTAAAGAAGAATTTGACAGTGAACAACATGAAGGATTCAAGATCCAAGGGAAGGAAGACCAAGTACAAGCAACCTCCTAGGGCCTCGTATGAAAAGATTCACAAGTTCTTTGAAGAAAAAGGATTTCAAAGAAGTAGTGCTGATGCAAACTTATACGTCTATAAGAAGGCATCCTTAGTAGCCATCATCATCCTCTATGTAGATGACTTGATCTTGATAGGCTCATATCAAGAATGAATCAAATTCATCATCACACAACTTCACCTTGAGTACCCTATGATAGATCTTGGACTACTTCACTACTTCTTGGGTATGGAAATTTGGCAAACAAAAGAAGGCATATTCCTATCACAAAAGAGGTACTGCTCTAATTTTCTTTGCAAATATAACATGGACTAGCATCATTTAGTATCTATACCACTTGATCCAAACATCAAGATCACACTAGAGGATTCATCATCCCTTGTGGATGTGCATATTTATCAACATCATTACTCTATCTTGCCAACACTAGACTAGAGATTACCTATGCAGTTGGTATACTTAAATGAGTTTGCACATCAGCCTTATTAGACTCACTAAGATGCTACTAAAAGGCTACTTCGATACCTTGCCCTCACCCGCCATCATGTTCTTTGGTACAGAGGGGGAATCGAACTCGAAGGATATTACGATTCGGATTGGGCTGGTGATCCTGATTCATGATGGTCTAGTTTTGGGTACATCTTCTTGCTTGGCTCAAGAACTATCTCTTGGGCAAGTAAGAAGCCGCCTATAGTTGCTCTATCATCCACCAAGGCCGAGTACCGAGCATAGCTTCCCAACATGTGAGGCTATCTAGCTTCGGCATTCATTATCTCACATTGGTGTTTTGCAGGTTACTTTGACATGCATCCACACAGACATCTAGTTAGCCTTGGCCATCGCCTAGAATCCAATGTTCCATGCTCAAACGAAGGACATTGAGATCTAGTATCATTTCATCCATGAGTAGCTCGTATCTCAAGAGACTACTTTGGAGCAGTGTACCTCTCAGGAGAACCTGATGAACATGTTCACGAAGGCTCTACCTCTAGTTTTGCTCGAATGCTTCGTGGAACTATGCAACATTCAACCCCTCCAAAATGGAGCTACAGAGATGGTGTTGACAGCATGATTGCTCCTGCATCATCTACATTTATATCCACATGAGTGCATCTCCATTTTGTATGTCGGAGGCACTCGATTTCTAGTTTATTTCCATTTTATGTTGTATTTCCTTTGTATTTGGGTACCTTTCCATTTGCTTCTACAATTGTATTCATTATCCTTTCAGGGGAATTATCCCACATGAGATGTACTTTGGAGAGCCCCTCCCAAATCTATATAAGGAGGGCCTCTCCCCCCATGTGTACTTTGTTAGAAGCTTGAGAAGCCTACTCCATGCTCTTGGCAAGCTCATTTCTAATCCACATGAGTTTTCCCATTACATGGTCTACTCATTTTGAGTCTCATACACTCTTTCTTTTATGAATACACTCTTCTTTTCATTTTGCTTCTGCTTGTGTACTCTCTACAATAAGATCATCTCATGGATGGCAAACACGAAACCTAAAATTTCCCTATCTTTTACATAGGCTGAATACAAATCCTTAGCACATGTAACATGTGAGCTCATGTGCCTCAAGAAGCTCATGGTTGAATTGAATTTGTAGGTCAATCAATTTCCAATCATGTGGGGTAACATGAGTTGTGTGTATCCATCTACCAACCCTATGTTCCAAGCTACAAGCAAGCACATATAAGAAAAATATCACTACATTATAGGGAAAGTGTTGGCCAAGGAGGTACAAGTCCAACACGTAAGTATCAAGGATCAGTATGTTGAAATGTTCACCAGAGCATTCAACTCAATGAAGCTTACAAAGTAAAAAGGCAGCATTGGAATGATGTAGATAGTTTGAAGACTTGAAGGTAAAAGCTTGTGGGGGGCTGCTAAAATTCAAGCTCTAATGTTACGCGTTGTGAACCCTTTGAATTAGTAAGTGTTAGAGAAATGTAAGGCAAGAATCCAAGTGAGAATACTCATACCCAAATTTGAAATTTGAATTCCCCTCTCAACAATACAGGACAAAATATCACTACATCATAGATAAGTGTTGGCTAAGGACGTAAAAGTCCAACACATAAGTATCAAGGATCACTGTGTTTGAATGTTCACCAAAGCATTCAACACAATCAAGCTTAAAGTACAAAGGGAGCATTTGAATGATGGACCTAGGTTGAATACTTCAAGGTTGAAGATTGAGGGGGTGTTGAAATTCAAGCTCCAATATTAAGGGTTATGAACCCTTTGGATGCATAAGACATGGAGACATGTAAGGTAGGAATCCAAGCATGAATACTCATACCCCAATTCGAATTTCAAATTCCCCTAACAATGAGTTAGTTATGAAGAGGTGATGGGTAGTATGTAGAGATGAGATGTTCTTATAAAAATCATACTCTAGAACAAACTTAATAACTTTTGAGACCCTTAATATACTCCCTAAGCTTAGAATATATGCATTTATAATACTATAGTGCCTTGAAGCATCATGGCTAAAACTCTATGTCGAAAAAAATAGTGATGAATACAAGACACGTTGAGAAAACCTCTTATTTACAATTTGGAAGAGTTTAGCTCTGGAACTTTTGCACACTCTCAAATGAAGTATAAACCAAGACAATACAAGTTATTTCATGAATTTAGAGTGACCAAAATCAGAGCAATGTGAAGAAGAGCTATGATGGGTAATTTTGACCTTTTAGGAGGAAGATCATGCATAGACCCTATCACATGGATTTACTCATAACTCAATCTTGATGCATCAAATGATCTGAGACTCTGTAAAAAGTCTGAGTATAGTCCTTAAATAGTCGTGAACTTGATAGATTGCGTATTGAATAATTGTAGAGAGAGGAATGCCTTAGAGAACATGATTGAATTACTCAATGTACTATAGCATAAAACAAAGATTTACAAATCAATAAAATTGAGGTTTAAAATGTATTATTAATGTTCATAATATACAAAGAGAGTGTAGAGACCTCTCTATATTTGAGATAGTACAACGATCACTCAACATGAGTGTGATGATCAGCTCTAATCTTTGTATATCGGTGACTTAGAGTATATTGTATTTATACATCGTTTGGATTGATGATTGTTGGAAATTCCACCTAAACATGATCCTAACGTTTAGGTGATGTCTAAGTTTTGAATTCAAATTAATTTATGGATATTTTCCCCCACTAAACTCAACAAAATATCTCCATTTATCCCTTTTATTTTTCCCTAAGACCTTGGGGCTTGGTTTAGACCATATAAGGTTTTCATCAACCTTCATACATGTTTAGGAAAGGGTTAATCTTCAAACCTAGGAGGTTGAGCCATATATAGCTCTTCAAATATCCATCTATTTAGAAGCCCATTCGTCACATTCATCAAGTACATCTTTAAATTCTCAAAAGCTGTGTTGTTCATAAGCATTTTGAGTTTTGGCATCTTTGCCATACGTAAAAAAGTATCTTCGTAGTCAATTCCTTGTCTCTTCATGCACTTTAGCAACAAATCCCGCTTTATATCTCTTGATGGCACCATCATAGTTCTTGTGGAATCGATATATCCACGTAGATTGATTGATTTAATAGTTGAAGTCTCGGGCACCAACTCTCAACTTTGATTCTTCTACTCTTTGCCTCCTCAAAAGATCAAGGATCCTTAGAGTTTAAGTCATGTTCTACATAGATAGAGTGTTCACTTACCAATGATGTAGCATAGCCATACCTCTCTGGATTCTTGTTGAGTCTCATCAGGAGTAATGGGCTACTTATCTTTGTACATTCTCTAGTAATACATTCGGTATTGTGTGTTGTGCTCCAAGCTTCTTCTTCTTCCTTGTGCTGTTCATGTGCTTCAGCAGACGTCTTACTCCAACAAATGGTATTAGAGCAGGTTGCTGCTTCATCTAGGGCGTCGTCGACACCTCTCCAGTTGGAGTCGCAGAATAGCACCAATTTTGATGAGCCTACTCATCATGTTTCCAACATCAAAACAGCTTCGTTTTATGGTGCTGAAATCGTGATCTGAGCTCGTTTCGGCCTTTGAATGCACTAATGCAGTGCTTGTGCAGGTTATTTTGTCTTTTTGTGCCAAAGGTATATTCTAGTTTTGGTTCGCCAGTATAAACATCTCAAAGTCTGGCAGAGGTCTAGCAGAATTTGTCTGGGCAGTTCTTTTCAACTTTTTAAGATATAGTCAATTTTCTACATCAAGCTATTTTAGTCACCGACTATGGCTGAAAGTAGTGATGTATTTCGTATGTAGGTTGTTGAGGATAACTTGGATGGTACGAACTACCCGTTATGGGCTTATATGATGCGACATGTATTGGTTGCAAAAGGACTGTGGAATATTGTGTAGGGTGTTGAAAAACATCCTATAACACCTGCAACTATTACAATTGCAGGTACTGAAGCTGATGTAGAAGGTGTCGAAGATGATGATATTGTGCATATTTTAGTTCATGCTACGGCTTCTACTGGACCTACTAGAGAGCAAATTCGTTGGGATGGCAAAGATGCCCAGGCACATGCATTGATAGCTTTGTCTATCGAAGGTGTCATTATTCCTCACATTCGCTCTTGTAGAGTAGCTAAGGAAGCTTTGGATACACTTACCACATTGTACCAAGCTAGGAATGAGGCTCGTGTTGCTTATCTACGAAAACAATTGGAGAGTAAACACATGAATGAAGGTGACTCTATGGAAAATTTTCTAACAAAGATCAAAGACTTGAAGGAACAATTGATTTCTGCTAATGAGGTTATACGAGATATGTTGAAAGTTTTTCAAGCTCAAGAGTGTGGGAACATGCCCCAAATTGAACCTTCCACATCATCCACAATCAAAGGAGGCTGATTTCCACGAGTTGGAGGCATCAAATCATGCCCATAATGGAAAGAATTTGATTAGAGAAGATTTAGCTCACCTCTTGATGTGATTGGACCTCACTTTTGACATGTATATGCTTTTGATTGGTTAAAGAGGTTAGTATGAGGTCTTTAAAACCTCTAATGAGTTGTATTATGACTTAGAGTCGTGGAAATACGTGCCCAAGCTGCCCCCTTGCTTAAGCACACCCCCTACTAGCTGTTCTCTGCATATTTTGTAGAAATCTCACTTTTACACACTCTATCTATCTAGATGTTTTTGGTAGACCCCCCGGTCTTGTAATTGTTGTTTCGCCTTCATCCGGAATCCATTTGCAATGATTTTTGTCTTGTTGGAAAGCTTATAAGTTCTACTTTGTCTGGTATAAGTCTCAGGTTCAGTGCCTGCACATGTGCAGAGAAATGTCCAGAACAATGTCTGTCCAGTTAGCTCATACTCTGTGAAAAGATCAAGTTATCTGTTTTGTTGCAGCTGGTTGAGGCATCATCCAGTATCCAAATGGAGTGATTTTACTCTCATTTGAAAGCTCTTAAAGTCTTGTTTATGCCTGCAAAATTTCATGTTCAGTCTCTGCATATACTCAGAGAAACTCAGAAAATACAGAACCTATGTCTGAAAAATTTCAGGATCCTAGGAGGGTTCATTTGCTTTTGCTGTGCACATAAGAGTGTTTATCCTCCAACAGTGGTATCAGAGCTATAAGTGGAGTATCAAAGAGAAAAGAAGGAGCTACTGAAGTGAAGTGAAGACTTCATCAAATTTTGAAGGAAGGAAGCAAAGAACGGGCACGTCAACAACAAGGGGAAGCAAATACATCATCAAATCAAAGACGAAGCTTCATCAAGAGGAGTAGCTCTATTTTTTGAGGTAAAAGCCATCCTTTTCAACTTCATTGCATCAAGGGGGAGGTTCAAAAGAGTTAGGAGGCACCATGGCTGATCTCAATGCTCAGATTTAGAAGCTCGAAAAAGGAAACTACCAACCGTGGCGATTTAGAATAAGCAATTTTTTGATGGGGAAAGGTTTGTGGGGACTTGTGAGTGGTGGAGAGCCAAAACCCTACATAGATGAGGTAAATCCAACCAATGATCAGAGAAGAGCAGTAAGAGAGTGGGATGAAAGGGACAAAAGGGTCATTTTCATTTTATCTCAGCATATTAGCAACTCTATGGTAGGGCATATTCAAGATTTGGATACATCGAAGAAGGTGTGGGAGTGCTTGGAGAGATTGTACTCAACCTCCACAAAAGCTAGAAAAATTCAGCTCAAGAATGAGCTAAATAATCTTAGGAAAAGCCCCTCTCAAGGTGCTAATAATTACATATTAAAGGTTAAAGAGCTTGCAGATGCACTAGGGTCAATCGGTTGTGCCCTAGATGATGACGATCTTGTCGCCCACACCCTAAATGGACTTAGGGATGATGAAAAATGGAGGGCTTTCACAACTTCAGTGTATGTAAGGGACTCTCTTCCTGATTTTGATCAACTAATGACTCTCATGGTGACAGAGGAGATGAACCTTGGTGGTCATAATGCCAAGGATAGCCAAGGGCAATTGTTGTATGCAGGTAGAGGAAGAGGAAGACACAACCGAGGTGCTACAAGAGGAAGAGGAAGATATCAAAGCAACCAAGGAGGTCAAGGACAACAAGAAAATGCAGGTCAAAGAGGTGGAAGAGCCACAAATAGAGGAAGAGGTGCAAGATTTGGTGGAAGAGGACAAGCCACTTCAAATGGATGTTTTGTATGCGGTAAGCCCGGTCATTTTGCAAATGAATGCTATCATAGAGCTCAAAGACAAGGGAATCAAAGCAACAACAACAATTATAGAGGGCAAGGTAATTATGCAAACACATCATCCAGCCAAGGGAATGATTATTTACTTGCCATGAGGTATGGTGAAGATACAACTCAAGCTAGTGAAGATGTATGGTATGTAGACAGTGGATGTAGCAATCATATGTCATGTCGAAAGGATCTTTTTAGTAATTTGCAGGTCCCAAAGCATCAAGGGCATGTGGAAACAGGTGATAACTTAGAGCATACCATTCAACATGTGGGAGATATCAGTTTGGAAGGAAATCAAAGAGCAAAGTGCTTATCAGAGGTATTACATGTCCCTACTATTACCAAAAACTTGATTTCGGTAGGCCAAATGGTAGAAAAAGGCTATCAAGTTAGGTTCAATGAAAGAGGATGTTTTGTTGAGGATCCAAGGGCAGGTTTCAAGCTCATAGCAAAAGGAAAAAAGAAAGGGCGAATGTTCATAATGGACATAAATCAGCCACACCATTCAATGTATGTCACATATGGAGACAAGAGGATAGCAGATTTGGATCTATGGCATAAACGAATAGGTCACATCAACCTACAAAAGCTCAAGGACATGCAAAGGAGGAGCTTGGTAAGAGGCCTACCAAATTTTACATCTAAAATGTTGCATGAAATTTGTGTAGCTTGCCAACAAGGAAAACAATCAAGGCTGCCCTTCAAGAAGAGTACCTATGTAAGTGCAAATGTTTTAGACCTCATTCACACGGATGTTTGGGGTCCAACAAGAGAAGCATCCCTTGCTGGAAATAGGTATTTTGTAACCTTCATTGATGACTTTTCAAGGAAAGTGTGGTTGTAATGCATTAGAAACAAATCAGATGTGTTCCACTACTTCAAGAAATTCAAAGCACAAGTGGAGAAGGAATCTGGCAAGTTTATCAAAACTTTGAGATCCGATGGAGGGGGAGAGTACTTCTCCCATGAATTTTCTGAATTTTTGCAGGTCAATGGCATCAAAAGAAAATTTACATGCAGGTATACCCCTCAACAAAATGGGGTAGCAGAGAGAAAGAACAGACACATAGCAGAGGTAGCAAGGTGTATGCTCAATGAAATGAATATGCCGCATTGTTATTAGGGAGAGGCTACATATACAGCCACATACATCATGAATAGATGTCCTACATCAGGTATACATCATCTAACCCCTGAGGAAGCATGGAGTGGAAGAAAACCTTGCATTTCACATCTTAGAATCTTTGGTTGTATATGCTATGTACATGTACCTCAAGAGTTGAGATCAAAGTTAGATGCCAAATCTGAAAGGTGTATTTTTTTGGGATATTCTATGGAACAAAAGGGGTATAAATGCTATAATCCCATCACCAAGGAGCTGAAGGTAAGTAGGGATGTTGTCTTTGATGAGTTGAAGCCTTGGTATGCATGCACAAGTCCATTGCAGGTTGAAGACATAGGTGAGACAGATTTGAAGAATGATGATAGAGTTCAAGAAAGCATGGATTTGAGTGGTCCAAGCAACTCATGCAACACAAGGACACCCTCACCATGGAGTGGAAGGCTTAGGGAAAGAGATACCAGCTCTGAAGAAAGCAAAGTCAAAGGCAAAGAGAAGATTTCAGTTGAAGAAGGAAGCTATGTGGACGAGAGCATGTTGGAAGATGAAGAGATAGAAGAAGTTCAAACTCAAGGAGTGGCTAAACAAAGAAAGAAGATGGCAACCACACCAAAAGGAAGTGAAAGAAGGTCTTCAAGAGTAAGATATCCAGTACAAAGGTTAACATATGATAATTTCATTGCAAAGCATTATGCATACATGACTCAGGTAATCAAGGACAAAGAACCAACTAGTTATGAAGAAGCTAAGGATTGCAAGGAACGGCAAGAGGCAATGAAGGAAGAGCTCAAAGCACTTGATGAGAACCATACTTGGAGCTTGGTACCAGCTCAAGAAGGCATGAAGGTGATAGGTAATAAGTGGGTTTACAAAATTAAAAGAAATTCAGATGGTTCCATTGCTAGGTACAAAGCAAGGTTGGTGGCGAAAGGCTTCTCCCAAAGCTACGGGATAGATTATGATGAAACTTTCAGCCCCGTAGCCAAGATGCCAACAATTAGGACTTTGATTGCAGTGGCCACATCAAGGAAATGGAGCTTATATCAGTTGGATGTGAAGAATGCCTTCGTCAATGGAGAGCTTGAAGAAGTAGTCTACATGAGCCAACCTCAAGGATTTGCTAGTATGAGGTACCCAAATCATGTTTGCAAGCTAAGGAAAGCACTATATGGACTAAAGCAAGCCCCAAGGGCCTGGAATCAGAGGTTAGTGGATTATTTATCAAGTTGTGCATACAAAGAAAGTGTTGCAGGTCCATCACTTTACATGAAGAAGCAAGGAGACAAGACGGTATATATATGCATCTATGTGGACGATTTGATCATCACAGGAAGTGATATTGCAGGTATTAAAGATATCAAATCAAAGTTAGGAAAGGAGTTCAAGATATCTGATCTTGGAACACTAAAATACTTCTTGGGAATAGAGGTAATCTATGCACACAATGGCATCTTCTTGATTCAAAGAAAATACTTGTTGGATGTGCTATACAAGTTTGGTATGAGTGGTTGTAAGCCACTTTCTCAGCCCATGGAGCCCAATACAAAGTTGGTTGCAGGTCAAGGAGAGGCTATACAAGATATTACACTATATAGAAGCATAATTGGTTCATTAATTTATGCTACATTCACTAGACCTGATCATCTTAGGTGTTCTCTCTCAATTTTTGCATACACCTACTCATGATCATCTTATGGCGGCAAGAAAGGTGCTTCGTTACATCAAGCACACCATCAACCAAGGTCTATTTTACTCATATGATGCTGATCTAAGTGTCAAAGGATATAGTGATGCTGATTGGGCAGGTAGCAAGGATGATCGAAGGAGTACATCGGGTTATGTTTTCATGATAGGTACAAAAGTGATCTCTTGGAGCTCTAAGAAGCAACCCACTGTTGCTCTTTCATCCACAGAGGCTGAGTACAGAGGTTTAGCATCGGCTACATGTGAGCTATTATGGCTTAAGAAGCTACTTAAGGACTTGGAAGTGGAAGTGCAGGAGTTTCCTCTTTATGGAGACAACATTTCAAGCATCTATCTAGCTAACAATCCCATGTTTCATGCAAGGAGCAAGCACATAGAAGTTCATTACCACTTCGTTAGAGAAAAGGTGATGGCAAAAGAGCTAGATATAAGGTACGTGAACACTAAAATGCAGGTTGCAGACATGATGACAAAGTTTCTTGAAGGTACAAAGCTTGGAGGATTCAAGGTAGCTATCAACATAAGAGACATAGGCTGAAGCAACAAAGGAAAAGACTTGAGCTTGAGGGGGAGTGTTGAAAGTTTTTCAAGCTCAAGAGTGTGGGAACATGCCCCAAATTGAACCTTCCACATCATCCACAATCAAAGGAGGCTGATTTCCACGAGTTGGAGGCATCAAATCATGCCCATAATGGAAAGAATTTGATTAGAGAAGATTTAGCTCACCTCTTGATGTGATTGGACCTCACTTTTGACATGTATATGCTTTTGATTGGTTAAAGAGGTTAGTATGAGGTCTTTAAAACCTCTAATGAGTTGTATTATGACTTAGAGTCGTGGAAATACGTGCCCAAGCTGCCCCCTTGCTTAAGCACACCCCCTACTACCTGTTCTCTGCATATTTTGCAGAAATTTCACTTTCACACACTCTATCTATCTAGATGTTTTTGGCAGACCCCCCAGTCTTGTAATTGTTGTTTCTCCTTCATCCGGAATCCATTTGCAATGATTTTTGTCTTGTTGGAAAGCTTATAAGTTCTACTTTGTCTGGCATAAGTCTGAGGTTCAGTGCCTGCACATGTGCAGAGAAATGTCCAGAACAGTGTCTGTCCAGTTAGCTCATACTCTGTGAAGAGATCAAGTTATCTGTTTTGTTGCAGCTGGTTGAGGCATCATCCAGTATCCAAATGGAGTGATTTTACTCTCATTTGAAAGCTCTTAAAGTCTAGTTTTTGCCTGCAAAATTTCATTTTCAGTCTCTGTAGATACTCAGAGAAACTCAGAAAATACAGAACCTATGTCTGAAAAATTTCAGGATCCTAGGAGGGTTCATTTGCTTTTGTTGTGCACATAGGAGTGTTTATCCTCCAACAAGATAGCTCACTTGTGTAGACCGTTCTGAATGGTCTTCCTGATTCATATGAGACTTTTGTTTCTACTCTTCGGTTGATGATGAAAGGCAGTCCAAATGCCTTGTCTTTTGAGGAGTTATTCTCTGTTTTGTTGCAGGAGGACCAATCCAGGCAGAACAGGTCCATTATGCGTGTTGAAGATCAAGATTTCCTATCTAGTCAGAACGGCAAAGGAAAATGGAGCTCTTCAAGTGGTAAGCAAAAATCTGCTAATTCTCCACAATTGAAAAGGGAAGACAAAGCTGAAAAGAAAAAAAAAAGTAGAAACTGTTTTGCAAGTACTGTAAAGGAAATGATCATATCATAAAGAACTGTCCAAAACTGGTTGCTAAAGAGAAAAAGGAGAAAGAGGTTGCAATGGTTGCTACAGATGCCTCTACACCAAAAACAGAGTCTGCCAATCTTGTGCAGGAAGAAGAATGGAAATTTACTACTGTTTGTAGTTTTGACCCATCTTCTCGTGAGTAGCTCATGTCTGTAGTAGACTCACATGTTTGGTACTTTGACAATGAGGTGACCAAACATATTACCTCGCAGCGTAGTTTCTTCTCTTCACTCGAGCATGTCCCTATAGGGAATACTGTTAAATGCGCCAACTCCTCTTATCCTATTATGGGAGTTGCTAAAATCATTTTGACTACTGCTCATGGTAGTTCTTTCACTTTGTTAGATGCTTTGTTTGTGCCAGGGATCAAGAAAAATCTCTTATCAGTTTCTGCATTAGCCAAGATTGGCTTGATTGTGAAATTTGTTGATGACATGTGTACAGTTCATAATCTATCAAATGGAGATGTGATTATTGCTTTCTGAAATTTTATGTGATGCAAAGATTTGGCATGTAGGCTTTGGTCATTTGAATTTTGCTAGTTTGTTATGCCTGCAGAGATCTAAAATGGTGTCCTCTTTGCCCAAACTTAAGGCACCTGGAAAACATGTTTGTGAAGGCTATATTTTGGGAAAAATGCAGTGTTCATCCTTTCCAAAAGATGGTTCACTTCAAGCTAGGGGTTGCTGAACGAAAGTACGGGTCACTCATAGAGATGGCAAGGTGTATGGTCAAGAGTTAGGCTTTACCACATAGTTTTGGGCTTGAGGCTGTCATCTGTGCAGCATCTGTAATTAATAGGTGTCCCACTAAAGCACTGTAGTCTATCACTCCATTTGAGGCTTTGCATGATCTCAAGCCATCTATTGCTCATCTGTGTGTTTTTGGTTGTTTGGCATATGCATTAGTGCTCGAACAACTTGGGTAGCCGTGATGTTGTTTTTGTGGAAGATGTTATTAAGCCATTGCTTTCATGTATTAAGGAGACATATATTAGCTCCAAAGACATGTATGATACTTTGCTGCCTCTTTTTATAGGTGGATAGTCTATTGTTGGTGCTAATGAGGCAACTTCTTAGCCTTTGCAATTTTCATGTGATGATGTAGATCATTCCATTTCTGATGCACATTTACATGATGCACTTATTGATGAGAGAGCTGATATTGAGGAGTCTAGAACTATGCCAAACTGGATGGTGCAAACCTTGCGTGATAGCAAATTAGATGTACCTCTACCATATCATACTCAATCAGGCTCTCATAGTGCATCTTTTTCATTAGATTGCTATGCTATGGCTGCATCTAGTCTCCATGATGAGACTCAACCTATTTCGTTTGATGAAGCACAAAATTCATAAATTTGGATGGCTCCTATGCAATCTAAATATGATGCAATAATGAAGAATGGTACTTTGTCTTTATGTAACTTGCCTCCTGGCAAGAAGGCATTTTCACTAAGTGGGTATACAAGCTGAAGCATAAACCTTATGGTACAATTCATAGGTATAAGGTTGTGCTTGTTGCAAAGGTTTATGCGGAGGAAAGAGGCATTGATTTTGATGAAAACTTTGCTCTTTCTTGCCAATTGACTACTCTTCATAGCATCTGTGCACTTGCAGCTTATCATGGTTGGAATGTATATCAGTTGGACATTAAAATAGCATTTTTGAATGATGACTTGCATGAAGAAGTGTATGTTTTTTAGCCCCATCCCTTTGTTAAAAAAGGGCATGAAAAGCAGGTGTGCAGGTTAAGGAAGGCATTATATGGTTTAAACCAAGCACCATGTGCTTGGTATGAAAAGATACATGCCTATCTCATTGCACATGGTCTTGAAAACACTCCAAATGAAAGCACTTTATATGTTAAGTGTGCTAATGATGTACTTCTAATCATTGTGGTTTAGGTTGATGACATGCTGCTCACTGGTCATATCAAATCTGCCACTCTCTGTTGATCTCAATGAAGCTCTTCAATTTTTGAAATTTTGTACACAGAGCTTGAAGTCTCAGAATTCGCTCTGAATTCAGTCACGGAGATCCTATCTCTTTGTTGCCGCCCAGCCATGTGTTGTCTATTCTTTTAATTCCTCTCTACTAATCCACAATGAGTATGACTCATGGTCCCTCACATGAGTGCCACTTGGCACTCAAGTGAGTACTCTACTCTATAAGGCTAAGAGGTTGTTCACACCTCTTACTAAGGACCATGAGTAATGCTCCATGTTACATTTCCTTCCCCTTATCTCCATTTTTGTCCTCAAAATGGTATGTCCTTAGTAAGAGTTGTGAACCACCTCAGCCTTTTAGAGTAGAGTACTCACTTGAGTGCCAAGTGGCGCTCATATGAGGGACCATGAGTAATGCTCCATGTTATAGGTCCTCATGAGAGGCATATTGTTGATTATAAGGCTGATTTGCATGCCTCTTTTTAGATGTCTAATTAGGGGCGTTTGCATCATTATTTTGGCATTGAGTTTATGCATGTTGATGGTGGAATGGCTTTGTGTCAAACGAAATATATTGACACATTATTGCAGCATTTTGGCCTTGAAGAGTGGAAACTTAGTGCCACTCCTAGTATGGAGATAGGTTTACGATTGAGTCTTCATGATGATGGAGATATATTTGATGTTGTTCTCTATCAGCAAGCTATTCGTTGGCTGATTTACTTATGCATAACTTGGCCAGATATTTAGATTGTTGTCTCACATATGAGCAGGTTTATGCATTGCCCAGGAGTCAAGCATTGGCAGGCGGTTAAGCGCATATTTCACTACTTGAGTGGTAGTCGGCTACTTGGGTTATCTTATCCCAAGGGGGGATCATTACCTCCAGATTTGCATGCTTTCTTTTACTCTGATTGGGATGTTTGCTATAACATTCCTGTGTCCACTAGTGGCATTTATTGCATGCTTGGTATCTCATGTATATCTTCGTTGACCAAGAAGTAGCCTATTGTGGCCACTTCCAGTTGTGAGGCTAAGTATAGGGAAGCTTTTACAGTGATTGTTGAGTCTGTGTGGCTCAAATGCCTTATGGCTCATTTGGGTGTTGTTCAGTCTTCTTCCACCACCATCTTCACTGATAGTCAAGGTGCATTGGGAGTTGTGAGGAACCATGTGTTCCATGCTCGTGTTAAGCACATTGAGGTGCATTATCATTGTGTCAGGGAGAGGTTCTCCGCTAGGGAGATCAGCTTGGCATATGTGCCCATGTAGGAGAACATTGGAGACCTTTTCACGACGGCTCTGCCTAGGGAGAAGTTTGAAGCTTTTCACAAAGCTTTGGGCTTACTTCCTTTTGTGGAGTGATTTCCACATAGCTTGGAACTTTCATATACATGAGTGCCAGCTCCTTGTTCACCGCATCACTGCCAGGGGGATTTGTTGATATATTTAGGTGGTGATGTGTGTGAACACTCTAGGACCACCGGGCACTTTTTTCCCTCTTTAGGAGGTTTTTTAACCCGGCTTGTATATATGCCTAGTGCCCTAACAGGCTACTTATCTTTGTACATTCTCTAGTAATACATTCAGTATTGTGTGTTGTGCTCCAACCTTCTTCTTCTTACTTGTGTTGTTCACGTGCTTCTCGAGAAGTCTAACTTCAACATCTTCTAGTTCCACTTTAGAAACCATACATCTCTTGGCAAAGCCTGGAAGCATTCTGTTAGAGACATTCACCACTTATTTACTTACTTCAAGAATCAAGCCAAGGATATTAGATACAAGAGACGATGCTCTCTTATGGATAAATTAAACACTATAGATGTTAATTATCAAGAGTATCTTGATATTTTTATGAGATTGTGCAAAGAGAGGTATTTTCAACCTCCTTATTCTCTTGCCTCTTCTAAAGCATTTTGGAGTGAGAATATGGATAGAAACAGCAAATAAATATACTCATTGCTGAGAAAAAATAAAGTTAGGGATTTTCTCCCTTCTATTATAAAAAAGGAAGGTGGGTATACTATCAACATAGAGGAGTCCTTACTGGAGGTCAAAAGCTTCTTTATGGATGTTTTCTCTGGCTCTCCCAAGTGGGGGGGGGGGGGGGGGGGGACATACAGAGGGCCAGAGCTAGCATTGCTTTGAAAAGGAAAAAAATGATTCGCGAAAGCTTGCTTCCATGTTGGACCTACCCCTCACTGTTGGTGAGATAAAACAAACCATCATTCAAATGAAACCCTTTAAATCTTTTGGTATTTATGGATTACCTAATGAGTTTTTCATGATGCTTAATGAGTTTCTCACTCCTTACATTCTTTTGATTTGGGAAAAGGTTTCTGGCAAAGAGTGTCTACCTTCTCACATTAACACTAGACTAATTCGACTCATTCATAAGAAAGGGTATATAGATGACCTTAACAACTAGAGACCTATCACTGATTTGAATACCACATAAAAAAATTGGTTCTTCTCTTGCTAGAAGGTTAAGTCCCCTAATGAATCACATCATCAAGCCCGTATAAAAAGGATTTATCAAAGGGAGGTATATCCTTGATGCTATCATTTCTCTTTGGGAAGGTATGGACTATGCTTAGGAAATAGGTAAAGACTTTTATTTTTTCAAAATTGATTTTGACAAGGCTTGTGACACGATAGATTGGGATTTTATTCTTCAATCCTTGCAAGATTTTGGACTTGGTAGAAATTTTATCAAATATATGAGTACCTTATTTAGTAATTCTTTTTCTAGAGTTGCTATTAATGATCATCTATATGACTCCTTTAAGCTTGTTAGATCCATAACACAAGGATGCCCTCTTGCTCCCCTGCTTTTTGCCATTGCTAGTGATGCTCTTGGTTGGTTCGTGAATGATGCTATGAATAGTGGTATTATTAAAGGTATTAATATCCTTGAGTCCTCCTCCCCTCTTGCTATCCAAATGTTTATAGATGATACCAATCTTTTGTTGAATGCTGATAATAATTCTGTTAAAAGAAATCTTGGAGTGCTTGAATTTATTTTTTTTGGTTAGTGCAGTTAAATTCAATCATAGCAAGACTGGATTTAAAGCTCCCAACAATGAGCCTCCTGATTGCATTATTGATCTTGGATGCAAAATCTTTAAAGTTGGGGAAATCTTCAGATTGTTGGGTATTCCCATGAGTTTCAATGTTTCTTTTGCTCAAAGATGGGATTGGGTTTTTGAGAAGTTTAAAAACCACCTCTTTTATTGGTATGACACCAATAGCTCCCTCCCCCTGATAACGTTCATTCTCAATCATTATGTTCCTCCTAAGCTGGTATATTTTCTTGCTTGTTTTTCCCCTTCGAAAAAACAAATTGATCAGGCTATCTCCCTAGCCAGAAGGTTCCTTTGGTTTGGGGGGGGGGATACTCACCAAAATAGAATTTCTCAAGTCTCTTGGGATACTTGCTATCTTCCCAAATCTCAGGTTGGTATAGGTATTCTGTGTCCTAAAAAAATGGCAGATAACATTGCTACCAAATGGATTTTGAGAAGCCTTGAGACTAAGGATTTGTGAGTTGTCCTTACTCAAAGAAAAATTTCTAATTTTTTTTCTTTCTGGTTATAGAGCTTGGACTAACATTAATCTATGCGATGTTATTGTCTCTCCCCAGGCTATTACTCCTGTGGGTAGCGCTCTCGTGTGCAGGTTCTCGAATGCTTCATCTAAAGCTAAAAGTCTATTTTCCCCAACTAGTAATATGACCTTTGCTTCTGATTTTTATATGCAAGAATCCCCCTAGCTGGGTTGGATCTCTAAATGGAATAACTATGATATTGCAATAAAGGAGTATAAGTGTCACAAAGTTGGGTTCAAATTGTGGAGTGATCTTATGTCCAATGGGTAGGTCATTCCTCACCTGGTCTTATTTAATGATACAGAGATTTATCCTACATGTTTAGAGGTTCTTTCTTCTCATAAATCCCTATCGACAAACTTTCTAGAGAATTGTCTATTTAAGCGATTGAAACTTCAAGAAGTTGCAACCTACATCTACAAGAAGTCCAGGCTACTTAGAGGCTCCATCGACCAGATTTTGTTAAAACTTAACACAAGATGGAAGCTCAAATGGTCTGCTCATTAGTGGTCCTACAGATTTAAAGCTTTGTGTGCCTTCCCTAACTATAGTAAACACTCTTACCTTCAATGACTCATTTTACATCAAGGATTATGGATAGGCCCCAAAGTCAGAAAAATTATACCTAATGAAGGTTTTTGCACATTCTGTGCCATAGCTGATGATGTTTACCACTTGTTCTTTGATTCTAGCCATGTTAAGTAATTTTGGTAGCTTGTGGAACTGTACCTTTAGATCAACGGAGCCCCCAACTTAATCATATGGATCTTCTGCTGTTGCAGTAGAAACATGGATTTCCTCTTGTGCAATATTTGGAGAGTTCATATCTTATGGTTAATCTAGCTCAATAGGAACAATGCCATATATTGTAAGGGAAATAGAAATTTCCTCTTGTCCCTACCTAAAGTCTTGAGGAAAGTGTCTTCTAGGTGTATTTTTTGTATTACCAAAGCTCCTAGTCCCAATGAGAATATTCAGAGTCTCATCAATGATTGTAACCTCAACAAATGGAGATCTCTTATCTCCCCGTTGTACTCTAGTCAAAGATTAGACATGGCTAATGCTTTGTAATTGATCCTTTATCGTTTCTGAAATGTTGCCTCTGCCTCACATATGACGGTTGAGTAGGAGCACCATTGAGAGGACATCCACATTTAAAATGGAAAAAGGTGTGCTAATGTTAGACTTTGGGTTCAATATTTTTAGGCGGTCGAAGCTCTTTAAATAAAGTATTCACGTTCCACAAGTAATTTTATCATAAAATCGTCCCCTCTTGTCTTGTCTTGTAGAAACGCTCTTTCGGAATAGCGGCGGTAAAGTTATTGAATTTGTTTTTTCCCGACCTTCGTATGTTTTACAATGTTGCTCTTCAAAAATAGACTTTCGCCGCCATATTTGAGGTTCTGCCTCGCTGTCATATAGTTCACGTTTTTCCATTATTAAAGTACACGTTTTGGGCGACTTATTTGACGGTTGACAGAGTCTGCTATGCACGACAATAATGCAGTTGGATTTTCACATATACGCAGCTCAAAATAACGTGCAAAGAATTCTAACCGACAGGGAAAAGCTAACAAGTATCGTCAAAAGGAAGTAATCGATGTTACGAACAGTATGTCAATGCTTATAATCCTTGCTGATAATGATCATTTCTTGGTTGGATGACTCCCTAATTGATCATTTCTTGGTTGGATGACTCCCTAATTGGACTCTGCAGCAATGACCCACGGATATATGTACTAACATTCTCTATGGCTTTGGTGGGATCATATACAGTTGTCCTAAATGGTGTATTTCGTATTTGAAAAATCTTAAAAGCAGTAGGCTCGTCTGAAGGACATGCAGACAGAATCAACCTCACAACTTCGCATGCCATCCTAAATCGGTTCGTTGCAATTTGAAGGAGTTCGGTCCATAAGATTGTCTCGGTTTCTCCCATGCTTTCGCCGATTGTTAGTGAAGCATGCCTGGGAATAGGAGAATCAAGAACGCAAGCTTCCCGTAGCGGGCAGGTGCCTGCAATTGGGTATGCTAGTATTACTACAAGATTAACGAGCCGAGTGGACGAAATTTCCTGCCATTGTTGATAAAGACAGAATAAAACAGTAGAGAAGAAAACAGGATACTTTCCCGAAATGTTGACTCTGCCTGACATATGGGTAGTAAAGGTTGTGTACGAGCACCGTTGAGATTATGTCCAGCTTCAAAATGATAAAAGATGTGCTAGTGTTATACTTTGAGGCCAATGTTGCCAGGCAGTCGAATCTCTTCTAACAAAGTATTCACGTTCGAGAAGAAATGGTAGAAATGCTCTTTCAGAATCGACTAGAAAAGCTTGTCAGAATCGAGGCGGCAAAGTAATTAAATTTGCTATATTCGCGCCTTTTGTACGTGTTACGTTTCTGCTTCTCAACATTGCTGTCATACACTACACGTTTCGACCTTCGTAAAATACACATTTTCGCCGTCATATTTGACGATTAAGAGAGTCCACTATACGGGACAATAATGCAGTGGGATTGGCACTTATATGCAGCTCAAATTACGGTGTAAAGAAGTTTAACGGACAGTGAAAAGCAGTTGAATCGTCAAAAAGAAGTAATGGATGTTACGAACAGTAAGTCAATGCTGATAATGATCGTTTCTTGGTTGATGCCTCCGTATTTGGACTCTGCAGCATTATGTACTGGCATTCTCTGATAGCTTTCGCATGTATCATATACTTTTGTTGTTAATCGTGTATTTCGTGTCTGAAAAATCTTCAAAGCAGTTCGCTCTTCTGAAGGACATGCAGAACGGAATCAAGCTCACAACTTCGCATGACATTTTAAGAGTCAAAAGTATCAAATTTACCTAAGGTTATCGACATTGAAAACCGAAATGGTTTCTGTTCCAAACGCCACAGGTTTCATTCGCTGAGGCGGATCGCCTAAACATGCTGCATTACGGTCAAACAGTTTGTACATCTCTCCTTACCAGAAACATCGCTTGATCTTTCAAATCTCTATTCTTCTACACTTCATGCACCCACCTGATCCCTTTTCACTACATGTTTCGAATAGTTTGTCATCGGTGAGAATCGACTCGTTGTTTCTGGGTTTCGAATAGTTTGTCATCGGTGAGAATCGACTCGTTGTTTCTGGGTCTAGGAGCTAGATAACCCCCGTGCGTAATATCTCTTGCGCAGCTTATATTCCCTCAAGAGGTTACAGCCGATTTTATCAGTGCTTTCTTTATTATCCCTTAAATGTCGCGCAGCCCGCTTTGTTCTCGATTAGAATATGTGAATAAGGTGAAGTGAGGAACATCTGTCATAGACGCCTTTTCCTGCACACAACTGACGTGCAAATGACAACGTAAACCTGTGTGATCGGGAGAGGAGGACAAATGCTCTTCACACATTAAGATTTCTGTGTTTCATAGACGTCTGCGGAAGCATGCGAACAGCACAAGGAAGAAGAAGAAGCTTGGAGCACAACACGCAATACTGAATGTATTACTAGAGGTACAAAGATAAGTACCCCATTAGGGCAATAGGCATATATACAAGCCGCGGGAAAAAAACCTCCTAAAGAAGGAAAAAGTGCCCTGACCGTCCTAGTGTGTTCACACATATCACAACCTAAATATATCAACAAATCCCCCCTGGGAGTGATGAGGTGAACAAGGAGCTGGCACTCATGTATAAGGAAGTGCCAAGCTATGTGGAAATCACTCCACAAAAGGAAGTAAGCTCAAAGCTTTGCGGAAAGCTTCAAACTTCTTCCTAGGCAGAGCCTTCGTGAAAAGGTCTGCAATGTTCTCCTGCGTGGGCACATATGCCAAGCTGATATCCCCAGCAGAGAACCTCTCCCTCACATAGTGATAATGCACCTCAATGTGCTTTGTGCGAGCATGGAACACAGGGTTCCTCGCAACTTCCAATGCGCTCTGACTGTCAATGAAGATGGTGGTGGCAGAAGACTGGCCAACACCCAAATCATCCATAAGGCGTCTGAGCCACACACACTGAATAGTCACTGTGAAAGCTACCCTATACTCAGCCTCACAACTAGAAGTGGCCACAGTAGGCTGCTTCTTGCTCAACCAAGATCTACATGAGCTACCAAGCATGAAGCAAAACCCACTGGTGGCACACGAGTGTCATAGCAACCAGCCCAATCTGAGTTAGAAAAAGCATGCAAATCTGGCGTTAGTGATCCCCCCTTGGGATAAAACAACCCCAGTAGCCGTGTACCACTCAAGTAGCGAAAGATGCGCTTAACCGCCTTCCAATGCATGACTCCTGGGCAATGCATAAACTTGCTCATCTGTGAGACAGCAAACTGAATATCTAGCCGAGTAATACATAAGTAAATCAAGCATCCAATAGATTGCTGATAGAGAACAGCATCAAATGCATCTCCAGCATCATGAAGACTCAATCCTAAACGTGTCTCCATAGAAGTGGCAATAGGTTTACAGTCTTCAAGGCCAAAATGCTAAAATAATGTTTCAATATATCTCGTTTGGCACAAAGCCATTCCACCATCAACTTGCATAAACTGAATGCCCAAATAGTGATGCAAATGCCCCAAATGAGACATCTCAAATGAGGCATGCAAATCAGCCTTGAAGTCAGCAATATGCTTCTCAAAAGGACCAATGACCAGCATGTCGTCAACATAGACAACAATGATCAAAAGCACATCATTAGCACGCTTAACATATAAGGTGCTTTGAGTTGGACTGTTCTCAAAACCATGTGCAACCAGATAGGCATGTATCTTCTCATACCAAGCACGTGGTGCTTGCTTTAAACCATATAATGCCTTCTTTAACCTGCACACCTGGTTTTCATGCAATTTTTGCACAAAGCCACGGGGCTGAAAAACATACACTTCTTCATGCAACGCACCATTCAGAAACGTTGTTTTAATTTCCAACTGATGTACATTCCAACCATGATGGGCTGCAAGTGCACAAATGCTCCGAACAATAGTCATACGGCATGTAGGTGCAAAGGTCTCATCAAAATCAATGCCTCTTTCCTGTGCATAACCCTTTCCAACAAGCCTAACCTTATACGTATCAACTCTACCATCAGGTTTACACTTCAGCTTGTATACCCACTTAGTGCCAATGGCCTTCTTGCCAGGAGGCAAGTCACATAAAGACCATGTACCATTCTTCATTACAGCATCATATTCAGATTGCATAGCAGCCATCCAATTTTTTGAATTTTGTGCTTCATCAAAAGAAACAGGCTCATTCTCATCATAGAGACAAGGCGCAGCCATAGCATAGCAATCTGATGCAAAGGAGGCACTATGAGAGCCTAAACGAGTACGATATGACAAAGGTGCATCTAATTTGCTGTCATGCAAAGTCTGCACCAACCATTTTGGCATAGTTTTTGCCTGCTCAATATCATCTCTCTCATCAACAAGTGCATCATGTAAATCTGCATCAGAAATGGAATGATTTGCATCATCATATGAAACCTGCAGAGGCTGAGAAGTTGCC
The DNA here is from genome assembly GCA_020310875.1 of Ceratopteris richardii. Taxonomy (NCBI): domain Eukaryota; kingdom Viridiplantae; phylum Streptophyta; class Polypodiopsida; order Polypodiales; family Pteridaceae; genus Ceratopteris; species Ceratopteris richardii. The sequence continues at coordinate 31,819,655 of CM035421.1, forward strand.
TCATTAGGACCAGCACTAGACTGTCCACCTGTAAAAAGAGGCATCAAAGTATCATAAATGTCTTTGGAGCTAACAGATGTTTCCTTAGTACATGAAAGCAATGGCTGAATAGCATCTTCCACAAAGACAACATCACGGCTAACGAGAATGCCTTTAGTCTGTGGATGATATAGACGATAGCCTTTACTTTCAGAATTGTAACCAACAAAAATACATTTTACTGCCTTATCATCCAATTTTCTACGATGTTGTTCAGGCACTGATGCATATGCCAAACAACCAAAAACACACAGACGAGCAACAGATGGCTTGCGGTCATGCCAAGCCTCATATGGAGTGATAGACTGCGGCGCTTTAGTGGGACACCTGTTCAGTACATATGTTGCACACATGACAACCTCAAGCCAGAAACTATGTGGTAAAGCTTGACTTTTGACCATGCACCTCACCATCTCCATGAGTGACCTGTTCTTTCGTTTAGAAACTCCATTCTATTGAGGTGTATAGGACACTATACACTCGTGTTTTATCTCATGTTCAGCCAGAAATCCATTAAAATCAGAAGACATATATTCCCCCCCTCGATCACAACGGAGGGTGCCCATTTTACATGCAGAGAGATTTTCAGCCAAAACCAAAAATTGTTTAAAGCACATGAACACTTACGACTTTTCTTTGAGTGGATATACCCATGCATGCCTGGAAAAATCATCAATGAAAGTCATGAAGTAAAGGTAATTTCCAAAAGAGGGTGTCTGCATAAGACCACATACATCACTATGTACAAGTTGCAATTTCTGTGTAGCCCGAACTGAACCATCTTTTGGAAAGGAAGAACGCTGCATTTTGCCCAAAATACAGCCTTGACAAACATGTTTTCTAGGTGCCTCAAGTTTGGACAAAGAGGACACCATTTCAGATTTCTGCAGGCGTAGCAAACTAGCAAAATTCAGATGACCAAAGCAGGCATGCCAAAGCTTTGCATCTGACATAGCCTGAGAATCATTTACTCAACATGCCAAATCATTTTTAGATCTTTCATAGTCTATGAGCTTATACAGCCCAGGACATAAAATGCGAGAAGCAATAATAACATCGTCGTTTGATAGATCACGAACTGTACATCTGTCATCAACAAATTTCACAACCAAGCCAATCTTGCCTAATGCAAAAACTGATAACAGATTCTTCTTGATCCCTGGCACAAATAAAGCATCTGACAAAGTGAAATAACTACCATTAGTAGTAGTCAAAATGATCTTATCGACTCCCATAACATGACAAGTGGAGTTGTTGGCGCATGTAACAATATTCCCTTTAGGGGCAGGCTCGAGTGAAGAGAAGAAACTGCGCTGCGAGGTTATATGTTTGGTCGCCCCACTGTCAAAGTACCAAACATCTAATTCTACTGCAGACATGCACTGCTCATGAGAAGATGGGTCAAAAGTGCAAACAGTAGTGAACGCCCATTCTTCTTCTTGCACAAGATTAGTAGACTTCATTTTTGGTGTAGAGGCTTCTGCAACAACCGTTCCAGCCTCTTTCTTCTTTTCCTCTTTTGCAACCAATTTTGGACATTTCTTTATAATATGATCATTCCCTTTACAGTACTTACAAAACAATTTCTGCTTTTCTGATTTTTTCTCATCTTTGTCTTGACTTTGAATGTGCAGCATTGGCAGATTTCTGCTTACTAGTAGAAGAACTCCATTTTCCTTTGCCCTTCTGACTAGCTAGGAAAGCTTGATCTGCAACACGCATAATGGACCTATTCTGCCTAGACTGATCTTCCTACAATAGAACAAAGACTAACTCCTCAAATGACAAGGCATTTGGATTGTCTTTCATCATCAACCAAAGAGTAGAAGCAAAACTCTGATTTGAATCAGGAAGACCATTCAAAACGGTCTGCACAAGTGAGCTATCTGGTATAACCCATCAGCAGAAATCAACAGTGCCTTCAAGTCTTTGATCTTTGTTAGGAAACTGTCCATAGAATCACCTTCATTCACGTGCTCACTCTCCAATTGTTTTTGGAGGCAAGCAACACGAGCCTCATTCCTAGCTGGTACAACGTGGTAAGTGTATCCAAAGCATCCTTAGCTATTCTGCAAGAGCTCCTTTCTTGTAGGTTATCCTTTACTTATAAAAATGGGCATCTCCTCATCTCTTGATATGTATCCATAGAGACTCCTTCCTTGTAAGTATGTCTTCATCCTCAAGGACCATGCTTGGTAATTGTTCTTTTCTAATTTAACAATAAAATAAGGGAAACGATATCCCATTTTACCTCAATTTGCTGTGCTACGACTATTGGGAAATATGGATGGACACCTCAAGAAATGAGTTGGTAATGCTAATCCCTGCTTTGTACATACCCTATTTTGCTTTAGAGTTGTGTTGTAGGCCCTTTTAGCTTTTCAATGACACTAAATAAGTGCCTATATGCTTTGGAGATGATGCTTCAAACAATTAGATCAAAATAGATAGGCTTACAACTAGCTTGTGACCAAAAACCTACTATTTTGATCTTGATACCTGCTAAATGTTTTGCTCAATACTCACAGTACAATAGCAATAGAAAAATTCCTTATGAGGGTATCTAATTAAGTTAAAAAGCTAATGATTACAAGTGAAAACACTTAAAATGATAGACTACACACTGAGCAATGTCTTTAGCAAGTAGAATCTTACCCCCAACTTTTTAGGAACTCTATAGAGAATGATGAGTGACCACGTGGAGAGAATTTTCTAAGAGAACATAGCAGAGATCAAGACAGATGTAGTCAACAATGTAATGTATTATGTAACAATGTCATACATGACCATTTGCATGAATATGATGCCCAATGATGGTGATAGAAGTAGGATATAGTGTAAGCCTCTCAACTACATCAAATGATCAACAATATGCTCAGAAACGAGGGCTCATTTGTGCGCAAGTTTACAAGTCTCTTTTATAGAGAGATTTCTTCAAATTTGAATATTGGAATTCAAATAGATCTCCACCTAAACGTTCATCTTCTAATGAGACAATGTGCTCTCATGAGAAATCGTAGCTTGTTTGTTCTCCTAACTCCGTGACTTTAGTGGCTTTACAAGATTCTCGTCATGTAAAACATTTTTACATTGGGTAATGATCAAATTATTACATGCTAGTGTTCATATGATCCATCAAATGGATGCACATATGTTCTTCAATGCCTAGCCAAGTGTGATGGCTTGGATTTGCACCAACAACAATCTCCCACTTAAAGTTTAATGTGAACATAATTAGAAACACATACAAAATAATGATGCACAACTCTACAACAACTTACAAGAAGAGTCCAAATCTCAAGCCCTACGAATCAACTTACAATAACTGACTCAAATAAGGTGAAGGCATGTCTATGAACCTAAAATTGCTATAGAATCATATAAAAACCACTAACTCTCATATCTAATAGATGAAAGAGCTAATAAAGTTACTGCAGACCTACCACTTGCTCTATGCATGTCTCAATCATCGAACGCTTGAAAAATCCAAGTGCAAGTGCTCGAATAGCAATTTGAATTTTCAATCTAGAGCATAATAACTCATACATCCAATCCCGAATGTTGATAGATCATCTACTATCTTGGCTAACCTAAGTATGTAGGTCATGCGTGTATCCAAGGAATCCAAAGAAACATTATCAAGACTCTTGTGTTTTGGCATATACCTCTTAGCATCTGGCATGAACAAATCCAAGAATGCTTTCATAATTGGTGATGCATCAATATCTATGTAAACCATCTTTTTAACCCAAGACATGAGTAGTATTGCATCCTAAGATCTTATATGCTCTCCCACACATTCTGTATCATAAGAGATATCTTGCTCTACCAGGCTAAGTTTACCATTGTAACAAGTCTTCTAATCTTCAATCATAATCCCACATAGAATCAAGGACTTCGGCACAATGATATATAAGAAAGAAAATAGAGTATGCACACATCAAGGAGAGAGAGAAAGAGAAATTTATTATTTATACAAATTTACAAGAAATTCTAATCTCCATTACAAAATCTATCAAACAACTTCAAAGCGAAACCTCATCCACTTGACCACCTACAAGCTGATCTCAATCCCCATCCCAATCACAATGGCACTCTACTATACTGGAAAATAATGCAGTTGGATTGGCAATTATACACAGCTCAAATTATGGTGTAAAGAAGTTAAACGAACAGTGAAAAGCAGCTTGAATCGTCAAAAAGAAGTAATGCATGTTACGAACAGTAAGTCAATGCTGATCATGATTGTTTCTTGGTTGATGCCTCTATATTTGGACTCTGCAGCAATGACCCACGAATGTATGTACTGGTATCTCTGATGGCTTTTGAAGGTATCATATACTTCTGTAGTTAATCATGTATTGCGTGTTTTAAAAATCTTCAAAGTAGTTCACTCTTCTGAAGGACATGCAGAACAGAATGAAGCTCACAACTTCACATGACATTTTAAGAGTCAAAAGTATCAAATTTTACTTAAAGTTATCGACATTGAAAACTGCAATGGTTTCTGTTCCAAAAGCCACAGGTTTCATTCGCTGAGGCGGATCCCCTAAACATGATGCGTTATAGTGAGACAGTTTGCACATCTCTCCGTACCAGAAACATGGCTTGATCTTTTAAATCTCTAGTCCTCCACACTTCATGCACCCACATGGATCCCTTTTTACTACATGTTTCGAGTAGTTTATCATTGGTGACAATCGACTCATTGTTTGTAGGTCTAGGAGTTAGATAACCCCCGTGCGTAATATCTCTTGCGCAGCTTATATTCCCTGGAGAGGTTATAGCCGATTTTATCAGTGCTTTCGTTATTATCCCTTAAATGTTGTGCAGCTAGCTTTGTTCTCGATTACAATATGTGAATAAGGTGAAGTGACGAAGATCTGTCATAGACGCCTTTCTTGCACACAACTGACGTGCAAATGACAACGTAAACCTGTGTGATCAAGAGAGGAGGACAAATGCTCTACACACATTGAGATTTCTATGTTTCATAGATACATGCAAGAATGATGCACAAATTGTTGAAAAATTCTCATTTGAAAATATGTTCACAAGATACAAACTTTGCATTGAGTTACTCAGCAATAGAGGCAGACATTTCTTAAATGAGGTGATCGAGCATCTACTTCAAGAATTCATGTTGATACAGAAAAATCAGCCCCTTATCATGCACAAGGAAATGGACAAGCCGAGAGTATGAGTAAGATCCTATGCAATATATTGAACAAATTACTAGAGAAGAAATATTGAGATTGATAGCCTCAACATGCCGTTTTGGCTTATCGAGTGCCCAATAAGATGGTACTCAATGATACCCTTTCTAGATGGCATTTAAAATGATTGTGGTACTACCCTTATATTCCTTGGTACCTACTTTAAAATTATAGCAAGATTATCAATGTGAGGGACTACTTTTTGGAATTTCGGATTTAGAAATCTTAGGAAAGACAATATTACTAGTACTAACAACAATATACACAAATCAAAGGAGAAAAAGGCTTATCATGATACATATATCAAGAAAGAATGTTTAAAATCTAGTGCCTTAGTATTGATTTACATGCCTCAAAGCTAGAGGAATGTAGTTATGGACCCCTGATTATCAATATGATTTCCACGGGTGGAGCTGTTAGGTTAGCCGTGCAAGAAACGGAACTATAGCCAATCTATGTTAGTGGATACAACGTGATATTCCATCAAGAACCCCTTATTGATGAAAATGCTTGCATGGCTGAATAAAGTCAAGAAATGCAAAGAAGAGGAACAAAAAATTAGAGAAGCACCACATGCCAAGTCTAGAGAGAAAATTAGGGGAATCAAGGTAAGATGAAAAGATTTGATATGCAGAACGAATGTACCCCTTTATCGTATGGCAATCTTCCTCACATGTTAAAAGGAAAAGCCTAGAATTAAAGATAGAAGACCCTTCATACTAGAAAAGGTAAGATACAACACCACAACCAAGTCGAGTAGAGCCTTAATTGACTCAAGAGATCCCAGAAGCTCCATCAAATAATCCTTTTATCAAGAAATGTGCATACAAGTAAATCTCATAAAGGCATAACTCATTACATTAGGAGACTTAATATCCTCATGCATGGGAGACAGAGTTGCCTACTCTTTTGCAAAATGTTCCTCTAATAGTCAACCTTTTGGTTTTCCATGAGAAAGATCTCACATAAGCTTTAGCATTTAGCAAAAGATTGGATATATCATTATGTAATAGATTTAGAACTTAGAAAAAAAAACTCCTTAAGTTTTGGGTTTAAAAATAGTATCTTACATTGAACTAGAAGAGAAGACCCATTCTTGTTTGATTTCCACACATTCCATATGTGCAACCAAGTTTTATGTGCAAAATGAAGCAACAACAACACCCTTGAATGACATTGTTGCAAAGGAAAAATATGCAAACCAAAATCAAATAGGTATGTGTGAATAAAGATGAACATAATAATCCTAAAGAATTCATAACCACGTTAATGCATCAAGACAAGGAGATCATCTGACCACCAAGGCTGATATATTGTCGTAGTGATGTGTGTGAACACACTTAGGACCACCAAGGCAATTTTTCCCTCTTGAGAAGTTTTTTCCTTAGATTGTATATACACCTATAACCCTAATGTGTTTCTTATCTTTTTACATTCACTTGTGAGTATATTCATTGTTGTATTTTCCTTGAAGCTTCTTGTTCTTCGCATACTATTTATGGGATTTTGTAGATGTGAAACTCCAAAAACTGGTATCAAAGTAGGTTGGCAATTCATTAAGGGCATGCTCAACAACCCTCTATTGATAGTCTTAGAATCATACGAAAACTGGTTAGCATAATGCGAGCTATTAGGATCTCAAACCAAATTCTTTCTATGGTGTCAGAATTTGGATCTAAGCCTACTTTGACCTAAAACACATTATCATAGTGATTTTATGGGCGATTTCATCCTTTTGTGCAAACCATATATACCACTTTTAGTTTCTTAGTACAAGTAGGTGGATCTCTCTTGCAGGTTTAGCATAGTTCGACAAGGTATTTTTGTTCAAAGTTTTGAGATACAGTGAATTTTCTACATCGGGGTTTTTAGTTACTAGCCATGGTTGCAAGCAATGATCTATTCGATATGTTGTCTATTGAAGCTAAGTTGGATGGAACTAATTACCTATTGTGGATGTATATGATGCATCATGTAGGGTAGAAAAAGGGTTGTGGAATATTGTGTAGGGTGTCAAAAAAATCCTATTACACTTGCAAATACCATTATTGAAGGTGATGTTGATCTAATGAAAGATGAGGATCTTCAATGTCCTGGTTTTGTTGCAATTCCTACTGCACCTACTATTGAGCAACTTTTTGGGGATGGTAGAGATGCTTAGGAACATGCATGAACAACTTTCTTTGTGAAACATTTGATTGTCCAATAGATTTCATCCTACAAGATAGCAAAGTATGCTTGGAATACACTTAAATCTTTATACGAGGCAAGAAATGAGGCTCATGTTTCTTAACTATAAAAAGAGTTGGAGAGTGAACATAAAATCAACATGATGCTATGGACAATTGTTTTTGAAAAAGATTAAATATTTGAAGAAGTAGCTCATTTCTACTCATAAAGCCTACCATATAGATAACTTGTATAAAGTGTTCTTAATTTTCTTCCATATTCATATTAGATTTTTTTTTTCTTCTATTCAAGCTTACTTACCTAGTGAGAATGACAAAGACAAATGGAGCTTATCTACTAGTAAGAAGAAATATGATAATGTTGGAGACTCGAAGAAGGAAGAAAAAGATGATAAGAAAATAAAAAACCATAAATATTTTCTTAGATACTATAGGGATTATGATCATGTCATAAAGTGTAGTCCTAAAGTGGTTGTAAAGAGGCAACAGAGAAAGAGGCCGGAATGATCATTACTAGGGCCGCTAAACCTAAAACAAAGTGTGTTAAATTTATTCAGATTTAAGAATGGACATTTAATACTATTTGCAGCTATGAACCATCTTCTCAAATGTAGTGTATGATTGTAGTACACTTATATGTTTCGTACTTTGATAATCGGGCAACCAAACACAATACCTCATAATGATGTTTTTTTAGTTAACTTGAGCTTGCTCCCATAGGGAATGCTATCAGATGTGCTAAAAATGCCTCTTATTTTATAATGGGAGTCAATAAGCATTCCAATTATGGTACTGGTAGTTCTTTCACATTGTGAGATGCTTTGTATGTGCTGAGGATCAAGAAAAGGCCATCATCAATTTGAGCATTAGATAAAATTTTCTTGTTTGTCAAATTTGTTGATGATGTAGATGCCGTAGTCTATCGAATGATGATGTTATTATTGCTTCTGACATTTTATGTTGTGGGTTGTAGAGCTCATACACGATGCAAAATATCTCAATTATTCAGCATGTTTCGAGGTTCTCATGCTATCCTATACAAAGCTTTTCTCATAAACTATACATTTTTTATAGTGATATCTATGGTCCCACACAAACACCCTCATTTGGGAAATAGTTGTACTTCATGACTTTCTTTGATTGATTCTGGATGCATTCATGTGTGTATCTATTGAAGATCAAGTCAAACATTTATTTTCTTCAAAACCTTCCTATTTATGGCTAAAATTATGACAAGATGTAAATTGGGAACCCTCCATTCTTATCGAGGGGAGAATAATTGTCTTTTTCTTTTAATGCGTTTTTGACTCAACATCCGATGTTGTTGGGATTTTCTCTCATCTTTCACTCATGAAGGCCTATAGGAAACACGTTGGGCAAACGTAGCTAGAATTCCTTGAGAATTCCAAGATGCATCAAGGATGTCAAAGGGAGTTCACATGCAAACTTTTGAAGAACCTAGCAAATCCAAGGTAGGAGTCAAAGCTGGTTAAATTTTGGAAATTAGGCAAAAATTTCAATGTCACCAAATCACATGAAAATTCATATACTTGTAAATCCTATCAGAGGTAGTCTATAGCCTGAATTTCACATGTAAATGGCTTTTCTAGCACATTGATATGCCATGGGAATTTTGTAAAAATGTAATTTCTTCACTTGGAGCCTACAAAATCTTGTATAGTAGTTTTGTTAGCCATATGGTTTGGCACGTATAAAGATCATATGTTGCTACACACTCATACAAATTTTCAAGGCTATGAGAGCTTCCTAGACCCCTTATTGCCACCTTGGAAACTTCCAAATGTATTCAAACTTGTATAAGGGAGATTGAAATTGGGGGTTTTTTTTGGCATAATCGTAAATGAGGCCTTTCGAAACATAGCCCTACAAATTTTCATCTTCATCAAAGGATATTTGGAGGGTCAAAGAGCACAAAACCTAGTTTTCAAGGTCACTATAGTTTCCTTGAATAAGCAAATTGAAGACTCGAAGGGATACTACATGGAGAAGAATGATTGAAGCATGTTGTACCATGAGGATGAGCTTGGATTCAAGGGTGGGGATGCACTATATCTTAAATCAAGGAGTACCCACGAGGTGTTTTATCGGATAAGCTTTTTTTGATGGTCAAAGATCAATAATTTAAAGCTTTTCCAAAAATAGCAACTTATCTTATCCAAATTTATATAAGCACTAATCCAACCGCCCAGATCTTCCCCAGATCCCATGGTGGAGAATAAAGGCACCGACTTTTATCCCCTTTGTCCTATATATCATATAAAGAACCAATCCTAACCATCCATTTGATAAATCAAATGGTTGTGAAATAAAGTTATTCTAGGGTTTAAAGTTGATATCTGTGGTTCCAAGGGCCAAACTTCATTGAAAAAACTATAAACCCCCACCCCCCTCCCCTGGAAACTCATAGAGCATTCTTGCTTTGCATCCATAGGGCCCTTGCTTGCATATGGTTTCCTTGAGAAGATCACCCTCAATTGAGCTTGTGAGGATCCAAGGTGGGCTAGTAAGAGCATAGTTCCTAGAATAAATTATAAGTTAGACTTCTAAACAATGATATGCTCATAAACCCAATGGTTTTTCTATCTTGTCTCACCCTCAACGGAGCATGTGAGTGAGTTAGAGTTGGTTTGATGAGTCATTGACTTCTTTAGTTACACATTATGATCCTAGAAACATATAGGGTCAATGAAGTGGACCTATCCTCTGACGTGTGACATTCGGTTGAACTATAATGGTGGGAGGGTTGTCCAGACTACCCTTGACCAACATAATGCTTAGCTTGATGTATCACAATAGTCATGTATATGCCTTTCATTACAATATCTTTTAAGTCATGTCTCCTATCACTTGTCTCTTCCTCCCTTATGTGTTTTTACATGTCTCCTTCTATCTCTTTCTATGTGTGAGAAGGCTCCGCTGTCTTGTGGTGAACTAGTGAGGGTTATCCATTGCGAGTGAGAGAATAAATTTCTATTTTCATGTTCCACATTCATGCATGCCACCCACAAACACCCATGCATATGTTCCAGTTTTGAAAGTGTATAAGAAGCTCCAATCTTGGACCATTCGTCCTTTCGAAATCGATTCATGTGTGTGTTTTCCTTTTTTTTTTTCTCATCATGCATACAGACCATCCAAAAGCGCCCATGCATGTTAATTAAATTTTGAATATGTATAAGTAGCTTCATTTTTTGGACCATTCTTCCTTTTGAAATCGATTCATGTGAATGGTTTTCTTTTATCATCATCATTCATGTTCATGGGGTTATGTTGCACTAATATGTTCCCCTTCCCATAATCAAATCATAGCATCTCTCCTCTTCATACCCAGCTTCAACTTCCCATTCACTTTTTGTTCCCAGAAACCTTCCATTACTCACTAGCTAGCTTTTTACGCTCTCCATGAACCGCGACCGGATGTGTTCCACCTAGATTGCTATCACCTCCATATTTGAACCTAACGTGAAACACTTCCTGCCATTTGCTTCTGATCTTGTTGGGGGGTTGTGATCCATAACCTTTGTTGCATCTTTTTCATCATCCTCATATCATCATTTTCATTCTTTATTGCTCCATTCGATTCCTCACAGTATTGTGCACATCTTCCTCCTGAAGTAAGTGCATTTATGAGAGATCTAGAGCATCATGCATCACTTGCATATTCACTTAAGATGAAGGAATAATTCAAATCCTTTATTGTTGAGAAACAAGGCCAAAGAATATTCTCTTCCATGTTGAGAGAGAAAGGAAAATTCAATGGAATCAACATTACAACATACTTAGATTTGTTAGAAGAGCAGGCTATGATCTTAGGTCTTCTCGAAGATCTTTTGATAAAATTCTTTGAATGAATTGTTGATAGCTCTATCATAAACAATGTCACTCAGTATGATAGTCTTCCTTGAAGTGATTCCATAAAGGAGATGCTCAAAGAAATCTATCTTGAGGATTATAGACAACATAATCGGGATGGATTCTTAGGATGGGTCAATTTCCCAAAGCCTAATAGCTCTATTACTCACTTAAAAAATGAGTATATTAGATGTTATGAACAAATTCGTGATGAGGATCAAATGCGTAGGGAAGTTGAACAGAGATTTGAAGATCGAGATAAGCATGATGCTCTTACTGACAATTGGCAAAAAGTAGATTGAGAAGTAGAGGTTGCAGCCCATAGACATCAAAGACAATCAATGCTTTATGAGCAAACTAGTGTTCCTCAAGCTAGCCTTCCACAAGCTAAGGAGCAAGTTAGAGAACAATCCCAAGCTATATTTTTTGACTCTAAATCTCACTAAGCAAATGGAAAGTCTTCTTGCTACACAATCCAAGTTGTCCAAGATTGTAGATGCTTTACAATCTAATTAAATTAAAACTTTCCAAAATCAAATAAATCCAAGGTCTTTTGAAGAATCTGATCAACATGTTATAGTTCCCAATCAAAATCCACAAGTAGCTCCTAATCAAGCATATCAAGTTCCTCCAATGCATAATCCTTCAATGCAAAATCCGCATCCTCATGTGAAAAATAATCACATGTATCAAAACATGTATCCTCAAGCTTCTCAAACAACTTTTTAAAATCCTCAAAATCATAATTTTCAAAATCATCAACCGTATACTATGGAAGCTCCTCTTGCACCTCAAGTACCAAATATTGCTCCCCAAGCTCCTCAAATACAGAAATTGCCTTATCAAAATCCTAATTATCCGATTCAAGCAATCTCTTACCAACAAAATCCTTAATTTCAAAATTTTCCAACCATACATTAATCAAAATAGTCAAAATCTTAATGCTTTTGTGTGTGATCCTTGTAGTTGTCCTTGGTGGGATTCATTAGAGCACTTTTTGGGAGATTGTAAACTACTTAAGTTCATTAAGGAGCAATGAATAGTAATAGACATAGAGAAGTAAATATGTGACTATCGATCTAAGCTACCTTTGCAAGGAAATAATGGTAAGGGAGGAATGAAAAAGCACTATTAAAATATAAACATAATGAATGGGGGAACTAGAGGGATGAAACTAGAAGCTCTTGATGAAAAAGAAGTAGAATCAATTAAGCCCACAAAGGAAGTTACCTTTTTGTAGAGGTGTTAGTAAGAGCACGAGATGAGATTAACAGAATAACGGTTTGGGAGTCATCGATATAAGATTCATCTCTTATTTCTCACATATACAATGTAGAAGAAAAACACAAAAGAGATGAATTTGAGCCTAGTGAAAGAGGAGTGATTGTAAAACAAACTTCAGAGGGAATACAAACCATCATAGAGCAAGGGAAAACATCACAACCCAAAGATAAAAGAACAAGAATCAGTAGGATTCATAGTGAAATAGCGGTTTGCTTGATATTTAAGTGGAATATCTTGCCTTTTCTAATTCCATTTCACATAGAGACACCCTAAATTACACATGATGAGTCACAATGTTATTCCTTGCAATATATTCACAAAATTTAAAGAACTTTTCCTGATCGGTACGATCCAAGAAACTATGTTTCTTGCAATTGTTGTATAAACATATTTCTTAAAGGAGGTTTGATCTTTGAGTTCTACTCTTCCTGAATGGTTTAATTATTTATAATACCATGAAGGATGGATATAGCAACCATCGGTCTCTCGAATCCCACATAGAATGGATTTTAAGATCTAGCAAGTACTAAGATATAGAATTTGAAGGCCCATTAAGGTAAAAACTCTGAGGTGATGACTCTAAGGATAGATGAGGCAACTCATTTGAGCTTATGTCCACTTTATTAGAGCAATCACAGACCTTGCTATTGGCAAAAAAGTCCTCTAGGAGTACTTGAGGATCCACATTTTAGCCTAAAGGTAGCTAAGTTGTCATCCCATCAAATCATGATGAGGAGTCTCCTTAGTCTGACCAAGGGGATTAGAACCCTCTTTCCCTCAAGAAAGGTGCATAATTCATCCACTAAGCTAGAACCTGAATGAATTATTAGAATAAACTTTGGACATAATCATAAAATTTGCTTCCAAAATTCAAAAGTGTGATGAACATAACTCATTACGAGTGAAAGGTTTGTAAGATTTTGCTCTCTTTATATCGTTTGTATGGATCCTACTAACAAATTTTTCATACGACAAAGAAACTACATCAAAATCTCTCTCCTATAGACATCATTGATATCATTATATATATATATATATATATATATATATATATATATATATATATATATATATATATATATATATATATATATATATATATATATATATATATATATATATATGGTTGTGCCTGTGTGTGTGAGCGGAAATGGAGAGAAATAACTAACTGAATCAGATCTATTCCTTGGACAGACATATAGGTAGATTTAAAATAACATTTGCGTATCTTTAGTACAATTGATTAATCTCAATGATCGACCTTCCTTAAAAAATATGTAATGGATTAAGAATGTAGAGTATGTTTAGTCAAATAAAGAAGCGCAACCTTTATTTGGATGTCTTGAATCAAGGGGGTGCGTTGTCACCGCCTAATGCTTACTTTCGCATAGTATGAATGTCCTGCAGACATGACATGCTACGCACCGCCACATTTCCCTCTCTATAACTGAGAACGTCTTCTATTGAATAAAATGGGCAGTTATCTAGCGGATTCGCATGGTTATGTGCGTGATATCTTCACATTCTCGTTTCCGAAAATTTTGTAGATCTGCGCATTGCCTCTGTACGAATGACAAAGTGATGAGCACAACGTTTTCTGTGCGGTCATACCATTTGATTAACGAGAAGAGGAAAGATTTTTTTCTGTCCCATTGTTATTTAACGAAATTGGAACGGAAACAGAATTGTTTCCGATAAATTATTAGAGAGTGAGATAAGCTTTGCGCTAGCCTGCGAGTGTTCTCCTTTGACGTGATTGTGACCAGGCGGTGGCATCTCTTCGAATAGGAAAAGTGCCCATATTAGCAGTTTCATTCTGTTATACTGATTTTGTGTCTTTTAGAAGTACTAGCTGAAGTTTTCATGTTTGACAGTACACATTCTCGCCCTCATAGTTTGAGGATTCTATAGCGAAGAGTTCACCTAGGAATCTAGAACCTTAATGAATTATCCGAATGAACTTTTGAGATAATCAAAAAATTTACTTCGAGGATTCAAAAGTGTGACGTAGATAACTTTTCAAGGTTTGTGAAATTTATATCTCTTTAGATCTTTTGTATGGATCGTACTAAGAAAGTTGTTTTGCGACAAAGAAACTGCATCCCAATCTTTCTTCTATAGACATCCTTGATATTCAATATATATGCACACACACAAACAAACACACACACACACACACACACACACACATATATATATATATATATATATATATATATATATATATATATATATATATATATATATATATATATATATATATATATGTATATATGGTGCTGAGCGTGTGTGAGGGAAAATGGAGAGAAATAACTAACTGAATCAGATCTATTCCTTCGACAGACATATAGGTATATTTAAAATAACCTTTGCGCATCTTCAGTGTAATTGATTAATCTCAATGATCGACCTTCCTTCAAAAAAATGTAATGCATTACGAATGTAGAGTGGATTTAGTCAAATTAAAAAACGCAACCCCTGTTTTGGATGTCTTGAGTTAAGGGGGTGCGTTGTAACCGACTAATGCTTGTTTTCGCATTGTATGAATGTCCTGCAGACATGACCTAGTACGTACCTCCACAAGTCTCTCTCTATAACTGAAAACGTCTTCTGTTAAATATAATGGGGATTGGCGTGGCTATGTGCCTGACGTCTTCACATTCTGGTTGCCGAAACTTTTTGTAGATCTGCGCACTGCAATCTATGGATGTGTCGTCCATAACAATTGTCTCAATTCTCCCGTGCTGTAGCATATGCTGAGTAAGGATTCTGTACGAATGACAAAGTGATGAGCACAACTTTTTCTGTGCGGTTATGTCTGTGAAAGTGTGTATGTTAGTATCATTTGATTAACGAACTGAGGAAGAGTTTTTTTTCCCTTTGTTATTTAACGAAATGAGAAAATTGGAAGAAAAATAGAATTTTTTACGATATAATTCTACTGCATGATAAATTGTTAGAGAGTGAGTTCAGCTGTGCGCCAGCCTCGGAGTCTTCTACTTTGACGGATTGCGGCCAGGCAGTGGCATCTCTTCATCCTGTTATACTCATGTCCTGTGTTTTAAAAGTCCTCTTATAGATTCGCCATGCGAGAGCGAGTGCATTTTTAGATTCTCGTGTTTTGTACTTTTTAAAGTTTTCATATTTGACAGTACACATTATCGCCCTCAAATTTTGAGGATTCTATACTCGTTATGTTCTACAGGTTTGTCGGTCAAACAGTGTCCAGTCTCGTCATCATCTTTGATGGATAGGAGTGTGTACTGTGCAGCAAACTAATGCAGTTGGATTTCCACAGCAAAGCTTGTGAAATTACAGTGAAAGGAAGTAAAAAATTACACTGAAAAAGTAGCTAAAGTTACAAAGAGAAAAGCATCAGATATTGTATACAGTGAGTCAAGGTTGACAACGATCGTTTCTTTATTAAATACCTCTGAATTGAATTCTGCAGGGATGAAGCACTAATATATGTACTAACATTCTTCCTTACTTTTCCGTTGGATCATATCCTTTTTCTAAATGGTTTATTTCGTACCTGAGAAAGCTTAAAAGTATGAACTTTCTCTGAAGGACATGCGGAGAGAACCGAGCTCCTCGGGTGAGACCCTAAAACCATCAATGACACCATCTGTTACTACGCTCGTTTGTTTCATTTGCTGAGAGAGCTCCTCCAAACATCGTGCACAACAGTCAAAGCCGGCGCATATCTCCCCTGTCGGAAGAGGAGCTTGATTTCTGGAATCGTTAGCGCATATTGTGCGTATTTCATATATTCTGCGAATGAGTTATTGTCATTACCAATTGCAAATTTTTTGGCTACTGCGGACACAGAAAAATGAGTGTTATCGGTTCAGTGTTAGCGTACAGTCACAAATAAAATGGGAACCTTTTATAGAGCAAAAGAGAACGCATGTTGTCCGAAAGAAAATCTTTTTATTACCGAGTAGGATGTCTGTAGGAATGTAAGTTCCAGCTAATTGGAAACAACAAAGTTGAAAAGACAAGAAAGCATATGAATCAGACCATCAGTTAAGGTATTGCCATCACTTTCTATAAGTATGATATCATCAACATACACACATAGGTATATCACCTTTGAACTACTTCTCTTGACAAATAGAGAACTATCTTTTTTGCTCATCATGAATCCTTGATCTTGAAGATAGGTAGTTAACCTATGGTTCCGGGCCCTAGGTGCCTGCTTCAATCCGTAAAGGGCTTTGTTTAGTTTACACTCATAATTTACCTTCCTTGGGTCTTCATAGCCGGGAGGTTGAGCCATGTAAAGCTCCTAAAAAATAGAGCCATTTAGAAAAGCATTTTCTACATCCAATTGGTATATATTCCAACTCCTTGATGCAGCCACACTTACCGATACTCTGATGGTTTGCATTTTGGCCACAGATGAGAAAGTCTCTTCATAATCAACTCCTTGGGTTTATGCAAAACCCTTAGCCACAAGTCTAGCTTTATACCTATTTATATAACCATCTGAATTTCTCTTGATTTTGTAAATCCATCTAGAACCAATTATCTTCATTGATTCCTTCTTTGGCACTAGCTCCCAAGTATCCTTCTCCTTGAGTGCTTCTATTTCTTCATCCATAGCTTCCTTCCATTCTGCCTTGGTCTATGCTTCTTCATATGAAATAGGTTCTTCAAATGATAATTCCTTAGCGAGATAAATCGAGTGCTTAGTAACTAAAGAATTGGCATACCAATATTGTCTTCCAACTTCTTCATCATGACCTTGCCCTTAGATTTCCATGCCTTGAAGTCTTCTAGGTTGATGATGTCCTCATCAACTGATTTGATGTCTTCAATTTGGCTTGGCTCCTCTTGGGTGAGGCTTGGAAATTCCACATCCAAGTCATATGGCAACTTAACCTTCCTGCATTCACTTTCAAACCAAGAATAATTCTCATCAAACACAACATGTCTACTGACCATAAAACCTTTGCTAGATGGATTACAAAACTTGTATCCTTTCTGATTTAAATCATACCCCATGAAGATGCACTTCTATGCCTTAGGGCCTAGCTTACCTCTGATCTGAGATGGGATATATACATAAGCAACACATCCAAAGATCTTGCAATGATCAAGTGATGGCCTTCTACCATGCCATGCTTTATATTGAGTCATCCCATCCACTGATTTTGATGGAAACGTGTTGATGAGATAAGTGGGAATAGATACAGTCTCTCCCCACAAATAATTAGGTAATCGGTTTTCATTTAACATTGACCTAGCTATTTCAACAATCAACATATTTCTCCTCTCTGCCACCCCATTTTGCTCAGGGGTATACCTTGTTGTAATTCCCTTTTGATTCCTATATCCTGCAAGAATACATCAAATTCATTTATGAAGTACTCACCTCCTCCATCTGACCTTAGTCTCTTTAGGCTTCTTCCTCTTTGGTTTTCCACAAGTGCAAGATACTTCTTAAAGCAACTGAGCACTTCATCTTTGTGCTTCATAAATTACAATATAGTCTACCTACTGAAATCATCAATGAAAGACACATAGTACCTTGAACTAGAAATTGAAGGGTCCTTGCTTGTTCCCCACACATCTTTGTGGACAAGTTCCAAGTAATCCTCATGCATATATCCTTTCTTTGATAAGGGCAACCTGTGATATTTACCAAACTGACATGCACCACATTTATAGATCATATGTTGCTTGGATACATTAGGTATCCCAAGTACACATTGATATCCACATATTTGCTGCAAGGTTCTCTCACTAATATGCCATAATCTTATATGCAAAATCTCAAGCTCTGACAATGTTTGATCCTTGTAATTATAAAGTGCAATATTCCTTGCATATTCAAGTTCAAATGTAAATAATCTACCTATATTTTCTCCCTTGGCAATTCTCTTGAATCCATGTTGGGGATCCTCCACAAATGCTCCATATTTGTTGAACCTATCCTACAAATCCTTTTCCATAATCTATCCAACACTCATCAAACTCTTTGTGATTGTAGGTACATAAAGAACACTCTTCAATAGATTTCTATTCCCATCAGAGGTTTTAACATTTCCTACTTTGACCACTAAATGCTTGGTATCATCACCTATTTGTACTTGTGCTTTTCCTTGGGTTCCTCAAGGTCAAAGAGAAGAGCTAGTTTGCCTGCCACATGGTTTCAACATCCTGAGTCAATATAAAAGAGGTGTTCATCATTCATACCTTGCTTTGAAGCCATGTTCATAATTAGAAGGGAATCTTCTTGATCCTCTGTGTAGTTGTTGTAGTCTTTCCTTGATTCGTAGCCTCCTTGGTAGTTACTGTTGTAGTTATTGTTGTAGTTGTTGTTGTGGCTTTGAGTATGATTGAATCTTCCTCTTGATTGTGAGCAGCCACCTCTTTGATATTATCCTCTTCCTCTCTGATTCTTATAGTTGCTATAGCACTCATCTATGGTGTGATTAGACAATCCACATATGTTGCATGGGGAAGAGTTGAAAGGTCTCCCCCTACCTTGCTTACCTCCTCTACCCCTACCTCTTGAGTTCCTACCTCTCCTTGCATAGTTAGCTTGAGAGGTAGTACCTTCATCTTCAATCTTTTTGCTTTTAC
The DNA here is from genome assembly GCA_020310875.1 of Ceratopteris richardii. NCBI lineage: Eukaryota > Viridiplantae > Streptophyta > Polypodiopsida > Polypodiales > Pteridaceae > Ceratopteris > Ceratopteris richardii. Next base: position 31,838,850 of record CM035421.1, read on the forward strand.
CTTTCTTGCCTTTATCTATGAATAGGGAAGAAGAGTTATTACCTCTTGATAGTTCTCCACCCTTTACTTAAAAAAATGGGCATCTCCACACGTCCTAATATGTATCCATAGAGACTCCTTCCTTGTAAGTATGTCTTCATCCTTACCATGCTTGGTAATTGTTCCTGTCTAATTTAACAATAAACTAAGGAAAACCTTCCTAGCTAGTCAGAAGGGCAAAGGAAAATGGAGCTCTTCAACTAGTAAGCAGAAATCTACTAATTTTGCACAATCAAAGAGGGAAGACAAAGATGAAAAGTAGAAACTGTTTTACAAGTACTGTAAAGGAAATGATCATATCATAAAGAACTGTCCAAAACTGGCTGCTAAAGAGGCAAAGATGAAAGAGGTTGGAATGGTTGCTGCAGAGGCCTCTACACCAAAAATAGAGTCTGCTAATCTTAAGCAGGAAGAAGAATGGGCATTTACTAATATTTGCAGTTTTGACCCATCTTCTCACGAGCAATGCATGACTGCAGGAGACTCAGATGTTTGGTACTTTGAGAATGGGTTGACCAAATATATTACCTCGTAGCGTAGGTTCTTCTCTTCACTCGAGCCTGCGCCTATAGGGAATATTGTTACATGTGCCAACAACTCCTCTTATCCTATTATGGGAGTTGGTAAAATTATTTTGACTACTTCTGATGGTAGTTCTTTCACTTTGTTAGATGCTTTGTTTTTGTCAGGGTTCAAGAAAAATCTCTTATCAGTTTCTACATTAGCCAAGATTGGCTTGGTTGTGAAATTTGTTGATGAAAGGTGTACAATTTATGATCTATCAAATGGAAATGTGATTATTGCTTTGTGGCATTTTACGTCGTGGGCTGTATAAGCTCATAGACTATGAAAGATCTGTGAATGATTTGGCATGTGTAGTACATGATTCTAACGCTATGTCAGGTGTAAAGATTTGGCATGCATGCTTTGGTCATCTGAATTTTGCTAGTTCGCTATGCCTGCAGAAATCTAAAATGGTGTCCTCTTTGCCCAAACTTGAGGCACCTCTAAAACATGTTTGTGAAGGCTGTATTTTGGGCAAAATGCAGTGTTCGTCCTTTCCAAAAGATGGTTCAGTTCGAGCTACTCAGAACTTGGAGCTTGTACATAGTGATGTATGTGGTCCTTTGCAGACACCTTCTTTTGGAAATTATCTTTACTTCGTGACTTTCATCGATGATTTTTCTAGGCATGCATGGGTATATCCATTGAGGGCAAAGTCCAAACTGTTCATGTGCTTCAAACAGGTTTTGATTTTGGCTGAAAATATATAAGCATGTAAAATGGGCACCCTCCGTTCTAATCGAGGGGGGGAATATATGTCTTTTGATTTGAATGCATTTTTGGCTGAATGTGGGATAAAACACTAGTGTACAGTGCCATATAAACCTCAACAGATAGGGGTTGCTAAACAAAAGAACGGGTCACTCATGGAGATGGCAAGGTGTATGGTCAAGAGTCAGGCTTTACCACATAGTTTTGGGCTTGCGGCTCTCATCTATGCAGCATATGTACTTAACAGGTGTCCCACTAAAGTGCTATAGTCTATCACTCCATTTGAGGCTTGGCATGACCACAAGCCATCTATTGCTCATCTACATGTTTTTGGTTGTTTGGCATATGCATTAGTGCCCGAATAACATCGGAGAAAATTAGATGATAAAGGAGTAAAATGTATTTTTGTTGGGTATAGTTCTGAAAGTAAAGGCTATCGTCTATATCATCAACAGATTAAACACATTCTCGTTAGTCGTGATGTTGTTTTTGTGGAAGATGCTATTCAGCCATTGCTTTCATGTAGTAAGGAGACATCTATTAGCTCCAAAGACATGTATGATACTTTGCTGCCTCTTTTTACACGTGGTCAGTCTATTGCTAGTCCTAATGAGGCAACTTCTCAGCCTTTGCAGGTTTCATGTGATGATGTAGATCATTCCATTTCTCATGCACATCTACATGCTGCACTTATTGATGAGAGAGCTGATATTGAGCACGCTAGAACTATGCCAAACTAGCTGGTGCAAACCTTGCATGATAGCAAATTAGATGCACCTCTATCATATCGTACTCAATCAGGCTCTTATAGTGCATCTTTTTCATGAGATTGCTATGCTATGGCTGCATCTAGTCTCTGTGATGAGATTGAGCCTATTTCGTTTGATGAAGCACAAAATTCAGAAATTTGGATGGCTGCTATGCAATCTGAATATGATGCAATAATGAAGTATGGTACTTGGTCTTTATGTGACTTGCCTCTTGGCAAGAAGGCCATTGTCACTAAGTGAGTACACAAGCTAAAGTGTAAACCTTATGGTATAGCTGACAGGTACAAGGCTTTGCTTGTTGCAAAGGGTTATGTGTAGGAAAGAGGGAATGATTTTGATGAAACCTTTGCTCCCACTTGCCGAATGACTACTCTTCATAGCATCTATGCACTTGCAGCTTATCATGCTTGGAATGTACATCTGTTGGACAGTAAAACAACATTTCTGAATGGTGACTTGCATGAAGAAGTGTATGTTTTTTAACCCCTTCCCTTTGTGTAGAAAGGGCATGAAAACCACGTGTGCAGGTTAAAGAAGGCATTATATGGTTTAAAGCAAGCACCACGTGCTTGGTATGAAAAGATAAATGCCTATCTAATTGCAGATGGTTTTGAAAACACTCCAAATGAAAGCAGTCTATATGTTAAACATGATAATGATGTACTTATGATAATTGTGGTTTATGTTGATGACATGCTGCTCATTAGTCCTATCAAATGTGCCACTCTCTATTGATCTCAATGAAGCTCTTCAACTTTTGAACATCTGTACACAAAGCTCGAGGTCTGAGAATTCGCGCTGAATTCACTCACGGAGATCCTATCTCTTTGTTGCCGCCCAGCCGCGTGGTGTCTATTCTTTGAATTCCTCTCTAGTAATCCACAATGAGTATGACTCATAGTCCGTCACATGAGTGCCACTTGACACTCAAGTGAGTACTCTACTCTAAAAGGCTAAGAGGTGGTTCACACCTCTTACTAAGGACCTTGAGTACTGCTCCATGTTACATTTCCTTCCCCTTAACTCCATTTTTGTCCTCAAAAATGGTATGTCCTTAGTAAGAGGTGTGAACCACCTCTTAGACTTTTAGAGTAGAGTACTCACTTGAGTGCCAAGAGGCACTCACGTGAAGGGCAATGAGTAAAGCTCCATGTTACAGGTCCTCATGAGAGGCATATTGCTGATTATAAGGCTAATTTGCATGCCTCATTTTGGATGTCTGATTTGGGGCATTTGTGTCAAAGAAAATAGATTGACGCATTATTGCAGCATTTTGGCCTTGATGACTGTAAACTTATTGCCACTCCTATGGAGATAGGTTTAGGATTGAGTCTTCATGATGATGGAGATATATTTGATGCTCCTCTTTATCAGCACGCTCTTTGGTGCGTGATTTACTTATGCATAACTTTGCCAGATATTCAATTTGTTGTCTCAGAGATGAGCACGTTTATGCATTGCCCAGAAGTCAAGCATTGGCAGGCAGTTAAGCGCATCTTTCACTACTTGAGTGGTACTCGGCTACTTGGGTTATTCTATCCCAAGGGGGGATCACTACCGCTAGATTTGCATGCTTTTTTTGAATTTGATTGGGTTGGTTGTTATGACACTCATGTGTCCATCCACTAGTGGCTTTTGCTTTATGCTTGGTAGCTCATGTATATCTTGCTTGAGCAAGAAGCCACCTACTGTGGCCACTTCCAGTTGTGAGGCTAAGTATAGGGAAGCTTTCACAGCGATTGTTGAGTTTGTGTGGCTCGGACGCCTTATGGCTCATTCGGGTGTTGGTCAGTCTTTTGCCACCACCATCTTCACTAACACTTTAAGTGCATTGGGAGTTGTGAGGAACCCTGTGTTCCATGCTTGCGCTAAGCACATTGAGGTACATTATCATTATGTTAGGGAGAGGTTCTCTGCTAGGGAGATCAGCTTGGCATATCTTCCCATGCACGAGAACATTGCAGAACTTTTCAGGAAGGCTCTACCTAGGGAGAAGTTTGAATCTTTTCGCAAAGCTTTGGGCTTACTTCCTTTTGTGGAGTGATTTCCACATAGATTGGCACTTTCTTATACATGAGTGCGAGCCCCTTGTTCACTGCATCACTCCAAGGGGGGATTTGTTGATATATTTAGGTAGTGATGCGTGTGAACACTCTAGGACCATCGGGGCACTTTTTTCCCTCTTTAGGAGGTTTTTTGCTCGTGCTTGTATATATGCCTAGTGCCCTAACATGCTACTTATCTTTGTACATTCTCTAGTAAAACATTCAGTATTGTGTGTTATGCTTCAAGGTTCTTCTTCTTCCTTGTGTTGTTCACGTGCTTCTACAGACGTCTAACTTCAACATCTTCTACTTCCACTTTTGAAACCATACATCTCGTGGTATAACCTTGGAGCATTCCGTAAGAGACATTCACCACTTATTTACTTACTTCAAGAAGCAAGCCAAGGATATTAGATACAAGAGACGACACTCTCTTATGGATAAATTAAACACTACAGATGTTAATTCTCAAGAGTATCTTCATATTTCTATGAGATTGTGCAAAGAGAGGTATCTTCAACCTATTTATTCACTTGCCTCTTCTAAAGCGTTTTGGAGTGAGAAGATGGATAGGAACAACAAATACATATACTCATTGGTGAGAAAATAAAGTTAGGTATTTTATCCCTCATATTATAAAAAAGAAAGGTGGGTATACTATCAACATAGAGGAGTCCTTAGTGGAGGCTAAAAGCTTCTTTATGGATGTTTCTCTGGCTCTCCCAAGTGGGGGGGGGGGAACATACAGAGGGCTAGAGCTAGCATTGCTTTGAAAAGGAAAAAATGATTCCTGAAAGCTTGCTTTTCATGTTGGACCTGCCCCTCGTTGCTGATGAGATAAAAGAAACCATCAATAAATTGAAATCCTTTAAGTCTCTTGGTATTGATGGATTACCTAATGCGTTTTTTATAAGAAATTAGAGTAATTAGACTCATTCATATGAAAGGGTATATAGATGACCTTAACAACTCGAGAATTATCACTTGTTTGAATACCACATAAAAAATATTTGCTTCTTCTCTTGCTAGAAGGTTAAGTCCCCTAATGAATCACATTATCAAGCCCGTACAAAAAGGATTTATCAAAGGGCGGTATATTCTTGATGGTATCATTTCTCTTTGGGAAGGTATGGACTATGCTTAGGAAATAGGTCAAGAATTTTATTGTTTCAAAATTGACTTTGACAAGCCTTGTGACATGATAGATTGTGATTTTACTCTTCAATCCTTGCAAGATTTTGGCCTTGGTAGAAATTTTATCAAATATATGAGTACCTTATTTAGTGTTTTTTTTTCTAGAGTTGCTATAAATGGTCATCTATTTGACTCCTTTAAGCTTGTTAGATCCATAACACATGGATGCCCTTTTGCTCCCCTGCTTTTTGCCATTGCTAGTGATGCTCTTCATTGGTTGGGGGATGATACTATGAACAGTGGTATTATTAAAGGAATTAATATCCCTGACTCCTGCTCCCCTCTTGGTATCCAAATGTTTATAGATGATACCAATCTCTTGTTGAATGTTGATGATGATTCTGTTCAAAGAAATCTTGGAGTGCTTGAATTTATTTTTTTTGGTTAGTGCATCTAAATTCAATCACTGCAAGAGTTGATTTAAAGCTTCCAACAATGAGCCTCTTGATTGTATTATTGATCTTGGATGCAAAAACTTTAAAGTTGGGGAAATCTTCACATTGTTGGGTATTCCCATGAGTTTCAATGTTTCTTTTGCTCAAAGATGGGATTCGATTTTGGAGAAGTTTAAAAACCACCTCTTTTATTGGTATGACACTAACAACTCCCTCCCCCTGATAACTTTCATTCTCAATCATTATGTTCTTCCTAAGCTCTTATATTTTCTTGCTTGTTGTTCCTCTTCTAAAAAACAAATTGATCAGGCTATCTCCCCGGCCAAAAGGTTCCTTTGGTTGGGAGGGGGGGGGATACTCACCAAAATAAAATTTCTCAAGTCTCTTGGGATACTTGCTATCTTCCCAAATCTCACGTTGGTATAGGTATTCTGTGTCCTAAAAAAATGATAGATAACATTGCTATGAAATGGATTTTGAGAAACCTTGAGAGTAAGGATTTATGGGTTGTCCTCATTCAAAGAAAAATTTCCAATTTTTTTCTTTCTGGTTATAGAGCTAAGACTAACATTAATCTATGTGATGTTATTGTCTCTCCCCAGGCTATTACTTCTGTGGGTAGCGCTTTGGTGTGCAGGTTCTGGAATGCTTCATTTAAAGCTTAAAGTCTATTTTCCCCAACTAATAATATGACCTTTGTTTCTGAATTTTATATGTCACGTCGGGTTCACCAGGTATGTCGCGGGTTTCGTGGAAAGGAGCGCGTGGAGTAGGCAATAGATCAGATCTAAACTTGACTTTTCCAAATATGTTTATGGGAGTGGCACATGATGAAACATCTAAATAGGTTATATATATAAGCTTGTTTGATTGAGGTGCACCTTTGTCCATTTATGAGTGAGGATATATGCATGGAATAGACATCATCTGACTCTATTATGGTACTCGGATCTTCACGTGAAGAGAAATTCGCGTACTTGATTTCACTTAGACAGTCAATATATCATTCAATGAGTGAAACCTTGAGCTTTCAACTACGTGCTTTGGTAAATCTTGAAAGGGAAAAGAAAAAAAGATATGGTCAATAGCAAAGTGTGTGAATATAGAGCACTTTCTAGTTCCTTTACGAATTACCCTTGAGTCATTAAGCCTTTATTTCTCAACTTCCTTCCGTTACTCACTGCCTTGATGCATGTCCATCATTAGATCCTCATGACTTGCACATTTTCATTTTTAAATAACATTCTCTTCGTCTCTAAACAAAGTTCAGACAACGCCCATTTAATTCAAGAAATGTGTTGCTATCCAATGGCCCATTAAACTTCACGTTGAAATATCAAAATAATCACTAATGTCTTTAGCCAATGACAGGTTTTGGCCTATAATTTAGCATTATCATTTAGCATAAATGTATTCGTGGTAAAACAAAAACACAAAAGAAGATCGCCCCTTTGAAATAAAGGGGATCCCTTCGAGTTCATACAAAAAAGGCTGTCAGAGACTTCTTTACATTTTCGTTCTCTCTACTTAACACCCCGCAAAAAAAAGAACACATCGAATATAATCATTCAGAACTTTATATAATAATGGCTCATTTCACATAGTTTTTTTTTTTTCAAAGGGAATTCTCATGATAGTGATAATAACACATTCCTTCATCCAAAGCGTAGTGTATAAGAACCGAGAAATCGCGACAGTCTGAGTATCCATAAACATTCAGAATCATACAATTCAATTCTCTCTGCATTTCATCACTCATGCAAGGTACATGTCTGTTTGCAAGTATGAACATTCAAAGATAAAATGGAAGAAATACTTTCAAAACCAACTTGATAATATTGTCATCTCCTTTTGACTGTATACATGTGATCGCTTTTTGAGCCGAACTTTTTCGTTCTATTCGCTTTTTAGAAGTGGAGCTATCATGTGGAGCTTCTGTTGAATAGGTTGCATCCATCTTTTCTCATTCAAAATGTCATGTCCATCTGCTAGGATTCTCACTTTAGCCCAATTATTGTTTGCTGAATTAAAATCTCTTTCAACAATGGGACTAAGATGACCAAATACATATAGCTAGGGGGAGACATTTTCTGCTTTGCTTTCATCTTTCCTCTCGACTGTGTGTTTGAATCGAAGCTGCCAGAAAATCTTCTTGCAAGGTTGCCTGTTTACTAGTTTTTTCTTCATATGATTCCTCAAGAAATTTATAATATGGTTCGAGACTCCCTCACCCAAAATATTCTTCCCTCTGTTTGCACCTTTTGTGCGTTAATGCTTTCCAGGACCCCTTGTTGAATGTTCGTTTTTTGCAACTATATTCCCATCTTCTCAAAATTACAAGCGACCTTGTTCGATTTCTCACGAATGCTTTTGGCCCTCCATTTCTCAGCCAGGCATCACGTATGCATCGTGCTATCTCCAGAGAAGAAAAAAAACAGACGAATCCCTATTCTTGTGTAGATACACAATTCAGCATCACTTTTCTTCTCTTCCGAGGAAACACTGAGCATCTTCTGTCACAAAAAATTCTTCTAAACTTGGTCTTCTCGTAATCATCCTACATTCTCCAAGAGAAAAGCTCTTGTCATACTTCTTCCTTCGTACCTTCCATAGCAGCCCATTCACTTCCATCCTGATTTCATTTCAGCTGCTCCCTACAGATACCAACAGTTTCCATGCGGTTTTGCCATCCCACCATCCTCCCCTATTGCTCCTTGTGCTGGCTGCGCTTTACAAAGCTTTACTTTATTATTTATTTCTATTCAAAACTAAAAAGCATTTGTGGCCAAGGTAGTCATTGCAGTTTTTCAATAGAGCTCCCATGGCCACCAACGCAATCGGAACAGATTCCAACTCCTTAAAGTTCCCATGACCAAGGCAGATGGTAAGTAATGTCGTGCCTCTTCTGGTGTGTGTTTTTCTTTTTTTCTCATCATGTATACACACCATCCAAAAGAGCCCATGCATGTTAATTAAATTTTGAAAGTCTATAAGTAGCTTCATTTTTTGGACCATTCTTCCTTTTGAATCACTTCATGTGAATGGTTTTCTTTTGTCATCATCATTCATGTTCATGGGATTATCTTGCACTCATATATTCCCCTTCCCATAATCAAATCATAACATCTCTCCTCTCCATACCCAACTTCAACCTCCCATTCACTTGTTGATCCTGGAAGCCTTCCACTACTCACTAGCTTTTTACACTCTCCATCTATCGCGATCGGATCCCATTCATCTAGATTGCGATCACCTCCACATTTAAACCTGACCTGAAACACTTCGTGCCATTTCCTTCTGATCTTGTTGGGAAGTTGCGATCCATAACCTTTGTTGCATCTATTTCATCATCCTCATATCTTCATTATCATTCTTTATTGATGCACTGGATGTCCCACAATATTGTGCACATCTTGCTCCTGAAGTAAACGCATTTGTGAGAGATCTAGAGCGTCAAGCATCACTTGCATATTCACTTAAGATGAAGGAATGATTCACATCCTTTATCGTTGAGAAATAAGGAAAAATAATAATCTCTTCTATGTTGAGAGAGAACAAAAAATTCAATGGAATCAACATTAGAAGATACTTTGATATGTTTGAAGAGCAAGCTATGATTTTGGGCTTCTCGAAGATCTTTTGATAAAATTCTTTGAACGAATTGCTGATAGCTCTATCATAAACCATGTCAGTCAGTATGATATTCTTCTTGGAGGTGATTTCATATAGGATATGCTCAAAGAATTCTATCTTGAGGATTATAGACAAGATAATCGTGATGGATTCTTATGATGGGTCAATTCCCCAAAGCCTAGAAGATCTATTACTCAGTTACAAAATGAGTATATTAGACCTTATGAGAAAATTCCAGATGAGGATCAGATAGCTTTGGAACCTGATCTTATGATCAATTTGCATAAGCTTCTTCATCATGAAACTCGTAGGGAAATTGAATAGAGATTTGAAGATCTAGATAAGCATCATGGTCTTACTAACAATTGGGAAAAAGTACATAGAGTAGTAGAGGTTGTAGCCCATAGACATCAAAGACAATCCATGCTTTATAAGAAAACTAGTGTTCCTCAAGCTAGCCTTCCACAAGCTAAGGAGGAAAGTTAGAGAACAATCCCAAGCTATATTTTTTGACTCTACTCCTATTCCTCAAATGATGGAGCATAGTCACGGTTTTAAAGTAGATCCAAATAAAAGTATAGTTGACCAATCCCAAGTGGAAAATCTCACTAAGCAAATAGAAAGTCTTATTGCTGCACAATCCAAGTTGGCCAAGATTGTAGATGCTTTACAATCTAATTATATTGAAACTTTCAAAAATCAAATGAACCCAATGTCTTTTCAAGAGCTTGATCAACATGTTATAGGTTCCAATCAAAATCCACAAGTAGCTCCTAATCAAGCATATCAAGTTCCTCGAATGCATAATCCTTCAATGCAAAATCCGCATCCTCATGTGCAAAATACTCACATGTATCAAAACATGTATCCTCAAGCAAACAACTTCTTAAAATCCTCAAAATCATAATTTTCAAAATCATACATCCGATACTATGGAAGCTCCTCTTGCACCTCAAGTACCAAATGTTGCTCCTCAAGCTCCTCAAATACATAAATTGCCTTATCAAAATCCTAATTATCTTATTCAAGCAATATCTTACCAAGAAAATCCTTAATTTCAAAATCTTCCAACCATACATTAATCAAAATCGTCAAAAGCTTAATGCTTCTATGTGTGATCCTCGTAGTTGTCCTTGGTGTGATTCATTAGAGCACTTTTTGAGAGATTGTAAACTACTGAAGGTCATTAAGGAGCAACAAATAGTAATAGACATAGACAAGAAAATATGTGACTATCAATCTAACCTACCTTTGCAAAGAAATTATGGTAAGGGAGGAATGAAAAAGCACTATGAAGATATAACCATAGTGGATGGAGGAACTAGAGGGATGAAACTAGAAGCTCTTGATGAAAAAGAAGTAGAATCAAGTAAGCCCACAAAGAAAGTTGACTTTTTTGTAGAGGTGTTAGTAAGAGCACGAGATGAGATTAGCAGAATAACGGTTTGGGAGTCACCGATAGAAGATCAATCTCTTATTTCTCGCATATCCAATGTAAAAGAAAAACAAAAAAGAGATGAAACTAAGCCTAGTGAAAGATGAGTGATTGGAAAACAAACTTCAAAAGGAATACAAACTATCATAGAGCAAGGGAAAACATCACAACCCAAAGATAAAAGAACAAGACTCTGTAGGATTCATACTGAAACAATGGTTTGCTTGATATTTAAGTGGAATATCTTGCCTTTTCTAATTCCATTTCACATAGAGACACCCTAAATTACACATGATGAGTCACAATGTTATTCCTTGCAATATGTTCACAACATTTAAGAACTTTTACTAATCATTATGATCCAAGAAGATGTGTTTCCTACAATTTTTGTATAAACCTATTTCTTAAAGGAGGTTTGATCTTTGAGTTCTACTCTTCCTGAATGGTTTAATTATTTATAATACCATGAAGGATGTATATAGCAACCATGGGACTCTCCAATCCCACATAGAAGGGGTTCTAATCTCTAGCAAGTACTAAGATATAGAACTTGAAGGCCCATTAAGGTAAAAACTGTGAGGTGATGACTCTAAGGATAGATGAGGCAACTGATTTGAGCTTATGTCCACTTTATTAGAGCAATCACGACCCCTTCTATCGGCAAAAAAGTCCTCTAGGAGTACTTGAGGACCCTTATTTTAGCCTAAAGCTAGCTAAGTTGTCATCCCATCAAATCATGATGAGGAGTGTCCTTAGTCTTACCAAGGGGATTAGAACCCTCTTTCCCTCAAGAGAGGTGAAGAATTCACCCACTAAGCTAGAACCTGAATGAATTATTAGAATGAACTTTGGACATAATCATAAAATTTGCTTCCACAATTCAAAAGTGTGATGAAGATAACTCATTACGAGTGAAAGGTTTGTGAGATTTTGCTCTCTTTATATCGTTTGTATGGATCCTACTAACAAAGTTGTCATACGACAAAGAAACTACATCCAAATCTTTCTCCTATAGAAATCATTGATATATATATATATATATATATATATATATATATATATATATATATATATATATATATATATATATATATATATATATATATATATATATATATATATATATATATATATATATGGTTGTGCGTGTGTGTGTGAGTGAAAATGGAGAGAAATAACTAACTGAATCAGATCTATTCCTTGGACACACATATAGGTAGATTTAAAGTAACCTTCGCGTATCTTTAGTACAATTAATTAATCTCAATGATCGACCTTCCTTGAGAAATATGTAATGGATTAAGAATGTAGAGTATGTTTAGTGAAATAAAGAAGCGCAACCTTTATTTGGATGTCTTGAATTAAGGGGGTGCGTTGTAACCGCCTAATGCTTGTTTTCGCATAGTATGAATGTCCTGCAGACATGACATGCTACGCACCGCCACATTTCCCTCTCCATAACTGAGAACGTCTTCTATTAAATATAATGGGCATGGTTATGTGCGTGATATGTTCACATTCTCGTTTCCGAAACTTTTGTAGATCTGCGCATTGCCTCTGTACGAATGACAAAGTGGTGAGCACAAAGTGATGAGCATTGCCTCTGTTTCCGATAAATTATTAGAGAGTGAGATAAGCTTTGCGCCAGCCTGCGAGTGTTCTACTTTGACGTGATTGTGACCAGGCGGTGGCATCTCTTCAAATAGTAAAAGTGCCCATATTAGCAGTTTCATTCTGTTATACTGATTTCGTGTCTTTTAGAAGTACTTGCTGAAGTTTTCATGTTTGACAGTACACATTCTCGCCCTTATAGTTTGAGGATTCTATAGCGAAGAGTTCACCTACGAATTTAGAACCTTAATGAATTATCCGAATGAACTTTTGAGATAATCAAATAATTTGCTTCGAGGATTCAAAAGTGTGACGTAGATAACTCATTACAAGTGCAAGGTTTTTGAAATTTATTTCTCTTTAGATCTTTTTTATGGATCGTACTAAGAAAGGTGTCTTGCGACAAAGAAATTGCATCCCAATCTTTCTTCTATAGACATCCTTGATATTCATTATATATGCGCACGCGCACACACACACACATATATATATATATATATATATATATATATATATATATATATATATATATATATATATATATATATATATGGTGCTGAGCGTGTGTGAGTGAAAATGGAGAGAAATAACTAACTGAATCAGATCTATTCCTTCGACAGACATATAGGTGGATTTAAAATAACCTTTGCGCATCTTCAGTGTAATTGATTAATCTCAATGATCGACCTTCCTTCAAAAAAATGTAATGCATTACGAACGTAGAGTGGATTTAGTCAAATTAAAAAACGCAACCCCTGTTTTGGATGTCTTGAGTTACGGGGGTGCGTTGTAACCGATTTATGCTTGTTTTCGCATTGTATGAATGTCCTGCAGACATGACCTGGTACGTACCTCCACAAGTCTCTCTCTATAACTGAAAACGTCTTCTGTTAAATATAATGGGGATTGGCGTAGCTATGTGCCTGATGTCTTCACATTCTGATTGCCGAAACTTTTTGTAGATCTGCGCACTGCAATCTATGGATGTGTCGTCCATAACAATTGCCTCAATTCTCCCATGCTGTAGCATATGCTGAGTAAGGATTCTGTACGAATGACAAAGTGATGAGCACAACTTTTTCTGTGCGGTTATGTCTGTTAAAGTGTGTATGTCAGTATCATTTGATTAACGAACTGAGGAAGAGTTTTTTTTCCCTTTGTTATTTAACAAAACGAGAAAACTTGAAGAAAAATAGATTTTTTTACGATATACTTCTATTGCATGATAAATTGTTAGAGACTGAGATAAGCTCTGCGCCAGCCTCGGAGTTTTCTACTTTCAGGTGATTGTCACCAGGCAGTGGCATCTCTTCGAATAGGAAAAGTGCTCATATTAGCAGTTTCTTCCTATTATACTCATTTCGTGTGTTTTAAAAAACCTCTTATAGGTTCGCCATGCGAAAGCGAGTGCATTTTTATATTCTTGTGTTTTCGAATTTTTAAAGTTTTCATATTTGACAGTACACATTATCGCCCTCAAATTTTGAGGATTCTATACTCGTTATGTTCTACAGGTTTGTCGGTCAAACAGTGTCCAGTCTCGTCATCATCTTTGATGGATAGGAGTGTGTACTGTGCAACAAACTAATGCAGTTGGATTTCCACAGCAAGTCTTGTGAAAAATTACAGTGAAAAATTAGCTAAAGTTTTACAAAGAGAAAAGCATAGTGTATACAGTGAGTCGAGGTTGACAACGATCCTTTCTTTATTAAATACCTCTGAATTGAATTCTGCAGCGATGAAGCACTAATATATGTACTTACATTCTTCCTTACTTTTCCGTTGGATCATATCCTTTTTCTTAATGGTTTATTTCGTACCAAGCTCCTCGGGTGAGACCCTAAAACCATCAATGACACCATCTTTTACTACGCTCGTTTGTTTCATTTGCTGAGAGAGCTCCTCCAAACATCGTGCACAACAGTCAATGCCCGCGCACATCTCCCCTCCCGGAAGAGGAGCTTGATTTCTGAAAATCGTTAGCGCATATTGTCCGTATTTCATATATTCTGCGAATGAGTTATTGTCATTACCAATTGCAGATTTTCTCCCGACTGCGCACACAGAAAAATGAGTGTTATCGCTTCAGCGTTAGCGTACAGTCACAAAGAAAATGGTAACCTTTTATAGAGCAAAAGAAAACGTATGTTGTCCGAAAGAAAATCTTTTTGTTACCGAGTAGGAGGTCTGTTTTAGTTCTAGGAATGTAAGTTCCAGCTAATTGGAAAAAACAAAGTTGAAAAGACAAGAAAGCATATGAATCAGACCATCAGTTAAGGTATTGCCATCACTTCCTATAAGTATGATATCATCAACATACACACATAGCTATATCACCTTTAAATTACTTCTCTTGACAAATAGAGAACTATCTTTTTTGCTCATCATGAATCCTTGATCTTGAAGATAGGTAGTTAACCTATGGTTCCGTGCCCTAGGTGACTGCTTCAATCCATCAAGGGCTTTGTTTAGTTTACACTCATAATTTACCTTGCTTGGGTCTTCATAGCCGGGAGGTTGAGCCATGTAAACCTCCTCAAGAATCCAGCCATTTAGAAAAGCATTTTCTACATGCAATTGGTACATATTCCAATTCCTTGATGCAACCACACTTACCAATACCTTGATGGTTGACATTTTGGTCTCAGGTGAGAAAGTCTCTTCATAATCAACTCCTTGGGTTTGTGCAAAACCCTTAGCCACAAGTCTAGCTTTATACCTGTTTATAGAACCATCTGAATTTCTCTTGATTTTGTAAATCCATCTTGAACCAATTACCTTCATTGATTCCTTCTTTGGCACTAGCTCCCAAGTATCATTCTCCTTGAGTGCTTCTATTTCTTCATCCATAGCTTCCTTCCATTCTGCCTTGGTCTATGCTTCTTCATAGATAAATGATAAATCCTTAGCAAGATAAATCCTTAGCAAGATAAATGGAGTGCTTAGTAACTAAAGAAGTGGCATACCCATATCTGATTGGCTTCTTGCTTTCCCTTTCTGATCTTCTTATAGCTTTGTTGGATGATTCATGTATGTCTTCCAACTTCTACATCATGACCTTGCCCTTAGATTTCCATGCCTTGAAGTCTTCTAGGTTGATGATGTCCTCATCATCTGATTTGATGTCTTAAATTTGGCTTGGCCCCTCCTAGGCGAGGCTTGGAAATTCCTCTTCCAAGTCTTATGGCAACTTATCCTTCCTGCATTCACTTTCAAACCAACAATCATTCTCATCAAACACAACATCTCTACTGACCATAAAACCTTTGTTGGATAGATTATAAACCTCTATCCTTTCTGATTCAAATCATACCCTATGAAGATGCACTTCTCTGCCTTAGGGTCTAGCTTACCTCTAATCTGAGATGGGATATATACATAAGCAACACATCCAAAGATCCTACAATGATCAAGTGATGGCCTCCTACCATGCCATGCTTTATATTGGGTCATCCCGTCTAGTGATTTTGATGGAAACCTTTTGATAAGATAAGTGGCAATAAATACACTCTCTGCCCATAAATAATTAGGTAACCTTTTTTCACTTAACATTGGCCTAGCTGCTTCAACAATCAACCCATTTCTCCTCTTTGCCACCCCATTTGGCTCAGGGGTATACCTTGTTGTAACTTCCCTTTTGATTCCTCTATCCTGCAAGAATACATCAAATTCATTTATGAAGTACTCACCTCCTCCATCTGACCTTAGTCTCTTTAGGCTTCTTTCTCTTTAGTTTTCCACAAGTGCAAGATACTTCTTAAAGCAAATGAGCACTTCATCTTTGTGCTTCGTAAAGTACAATATATTCTACCTATTGAAATCATCAATGAAAGACACATAGTACCTTGAGCTAGAAATTGAAGGGTCCTTGCTTGTTCCCCAAAAATATTAGCGGACAAGTTCCAAGTAATCCTCATGCATATATCCTATCTTTGAGAAGGGTAACCTGTGATATTTACCAAACTGACATGCACCACATTTATAGATCATATGGTGGTCAGATACATTAGGTATCCCAAGTACACATTGATCTCTACATATTTGCTTCAAGGTTCTCTCACCAATATGCCATAATCTTATATGACAAATCTCAAGCTCTGACAATGTTTGATCCTTGTAATTATAAAGTGCAATATTCCTGCATTTTCAAGTTCAAATGTAAATAATCTACCTATATTTTCTCCCTTGGCGATTCTCTTGAATCCATGTTGGGGATTGTAGGTACATAAAGAACCATGTTCAACACATTTCTATTCCCATGAGAGGTTTTAACATTTCCTACCTTGACCATTGAATGCTTGGTATCATCACCTATTTGTACTTGTGCTTTTCCTTGGGCTCATCAAGGTCAGAGAGAAGAGCTAGATTGCCTGCCACATGGTTTGATCATCCTAAGTCAATATAAAAGAGGTATTCATCATTCATACCTTGCTTTGAAGTCATGTTCATAATTAGAAGGGAATCTTCTTGATCCTCTGTGTAATTGTTGTAGTGTTTCCTTGATTTGTAGCCTCGTTGGAAGTTATTGTTGTAGTTATTGTTGTAGTTCTTGTTGTAGCTTTGAGTATGATTGAATCTTCCTCTTGATTGTGAGCAGCCACCTCTTTGATATCCTCTTCCTCTCTAATTCTTATAGTTGCTATAGCACTCATCTATGGTGTCATTAGACAATCCACATATGTTGCATGGGGAAGAGTTGAAAGGTCTCCCCCTACCTTGCTTACCTCCTCTGCCCCTAAGTCTTGAGTTCCTACCTCTCCTTGTATAGTTATCTTGAGAAGTAGTACCTTCATCTTCAATATTTTTGCTTTTACCTTTCTCTTTAGCCTTGCCTTTATCTGTGAATAGGGCAGAAGACTTATTACCTGTTGATAGTTCTCCTTTTTTGTTGAGCTTGGCTTCATGGGTGAAGAGTTGGCCCCATGAGTGTGGTAAGATCTAGAATCTGCATGTCCATGTAGAAATCCATGGCATTTATGAAGCTTTCCCTTTGTCATCTGCCTTAATTCCATTGATTTCCTTCCTCACTATGTGCTCATCTTCAATCTCATCTCCTATGCTTGCCAATTGGTCAGCTACATCTTTGACTTTGGTCATATACTCTAACACATTTTGTTTGAGTTGCTTCCTTTGAGTGGTAAACTCAATCCACAATTGATTCTTTCTTGCTCTTGTATTAGAAGAAAAGTATGAAGACAATGTATCCCAAGTCTCTTGGGATGTTTTACAGTTCCTAATGTGTGGAAGAAGGAATTCAAAGATAGAGTTAAGTAATTATGACCTTGCTAATGCATCTTTGGCACACCATGAGTTGAGTCTTTCAAGCTCCTCTCTTGTAGGTTGTCCTTTGCTTATAAAAATGGGCATCTCCTCATCTCCTGATATGTATCCATAGAGACTCCTTCCTTGTAAGTATGTCTTCATCCTCAAGGACCATGCTTGGTAATTGTTCTTGTCTAATTTATCAATAAAATAAGGGAAACCATATCCCATTTTACCTCAATTTTCTCTGCTATCACTGTTGGGAACTATCAATGGACACCTCAAGAAATGTGTTGGTATTGCTAATCCCTGCTTAGTACCTACCCTAATTTGATTCGGAGTTATGTTGTACGCCCCTTTAGCTTTCCAATGACACTAAATAAGTGCCTATGTGCTTTGGAGATGATGCTTCAAACATTTAGATCAAAACAGATAGGTTTGCAACTAGCTTGTGACCAAAAACCTACTATTTTGATACCTGCTAGATGTTTTGCTCAATACTCTGTTTACAGTAGCAATTAGAAAAATTCTTGCTGACAGTATCTAATTAATGTACAAAGATAATGATTCCAAGTGAAATCACTTAAAATGATAGACTATACATTGAGCAATGTCTTTAGCAAGTAGAAGCTTACCCCCAACTTTTTAGGAACTATATAGATAATTACTAGTGACCACGTCGAGAGAATTGTCGCCTAATTGGTTGCATTAAACTTCTTCAAACTTTGATAACTTGTACTAGACCTTGTTCTTGCTCGAAAAAGCTATAGAAATTGAGAAATGATAGAGAAATGAATGAGGTATGAGCATTCAAAGTATACTATTTTGAGTGAATAGAGGAGAGATGAAGACAGATATAATTCAACAATATAATCTAATATGTAACAATGTCATACATGAACATTCGCATGAATAGGATGCCCAATGATGGTGATACAAGTAGTTTATAGTGTAAGCCTCTCAACTACATAAAATGATCAACAATATGCTCAGAAATGAGGGCTCATTTGTGCGCGAGTTTACAAGTCTCTTTTATAGAGAGAATCTTCAAATTTGAATTTGAAATTCAAATAGATCTCCACCTAAACATTCTTCTTCTAAATGAGAAGATGTTGTCTCATGAGAATTTGTAGCTTGTTTGTCCTCCTAACTGCATGCGTTTAGTGGCTTTACAAGATTATCTTCATGTAAAACACTTTTACATTGGGTAATGATCAAATTATTACATGCTAGTGTTCATATGCTCCATCAAATGGATGCACATATGTTCCTCAATGTCTAGCCAAATGTGATGGCTTGGATTTGGACCAACAAAAATCTCCCGCTTAAAGGTTAATGTGAACATAATTAGAAACACATACAAATAATGATGTAGAACTCTACAACAATTTACAAGAAGAGTCCAAATTGTTGATATATTTAGGTAGTGATATGTGTGAACACTCTAGGACAGCCAAGGCACTTTTTTCACTCTTAAGGAGGTTTTTTTCCCCCGGCTTGTATATACGCCTATTGCCCTAATGGGCTACTTATCTTTGTACATTCTCTAGTAATACATTCAGTATTGTGTGTTGTGCTCCAAGCTTCTTCTTCTTCCTTGTGCTGTTTGCGTGCTTCCGCAGACGCCTAACTCCAACAATTGGTATCAGAGCAGGTGGTCGCTTCATCTAGGGTGTTGTCGACACTCCTCCATTTGCAATCTTAGAATCGCACGGAGTTTGGTGAGCATACTCAGCATGTTATCGAGATCAAAACAGCTTTGTTGTGTGGTGCCGAAATCGCGACTTGAGCTTGTTTTGGCCTCCGAACGCACTATCGCAGCGCTTCTGCAGGCTATTTCATCTTTTTGTGCCAAAGGTATTTACCAGTTTTTGT
The DNA here is from genome assembly GCA_020310875.1 of Ceratopteris richardii. Classification (NCBI taxonomy): domain Eukaryota; kingdom Viridiplantae; phylum Streptophyta; class Polypodiopsida; order Polypodiales; family Pteridaceae; genus Ceratopteris; species Ceratopteris richardii. The sequence continues at coordinate 31,858,384 of CM035421.1, forward strand.
TCGTTAGTATAAGCGTCTTGAAGTCTGCTACAGGTCTAGCAGAATTCGTCTTGGCAGTTCTGTTCAACTTTTTGAGATACACTCAATTCTTTGCATCAAGGTATTTTAGTCACCGGCCATGGTTGAAAGCAGTGATGTATTCCGTATGTTGGTTGTTGAGGATAAGTTGGATGGTACTAACTACCCGTTATCGACTTATATGATGTGACATGTGTTGGTTGCAAAAGGAGTGTGGAACATTGTACAGGGTGTCGAAAAACATTCTATCACACCTGCAACTATTACAACTGCGGGTACTGAAGCTGATGCAGAAGGTGTCTAAGATGATGGTATTCTGCATATTCCTGTTCGTGTTGCAGTTTCTGTTGCACCTACTGCACAACAGATTCATTGGGATGGCAGAGATGCCCAGGCACATGCATTGATAGCTTTGTCTATCAAACGTGCCATTATGCCTCATATTCACTCTTGCAGAACAGCTAAGGATGCTTGGGATACACTTACCACATTGTACCAAGCTAGGAATGAGGCTCGTGTTGCTTACCTCGGAAAATAGTTAGAGAGTGAGCACATGAATGAAAGTGATTCTATGGACAGTTTCCTAACAAAGATCAAAGACTTGAAGGAAAAGTTGATTTTTTCTGATGAGTTTATACCAGACAGCTCACTTGTGCAGACCGTTCTGAATGGTCTTCCTCATTCATATCAGAGTTTTGCTTCTACTCTTCGATTGATGATGAAAGGCAATCCAAATGCCTTGTCATTTGAGGAGTTAGTTTCTGTTCTGTTGCAGGAAGATCAATCCAAGCAGAACAAGTCCATTATGGGTGTTGCAGATCAAGCTTTCCTAGCTAGTCAGAAGGACAAACGAAAATGGAGCTTTTCTAGTAGCAAGCAGAAATCTGCAAATGGTGCACATTCGAAGAACCAAGACAAAGATGAGAAAAAATAAAAAAAGCGTAAACTTTTTTGTAAGTGCTGTAAAGGGAATGATCATATGATAAACTCTCGAAAACTGCCTGCAAAAGAGGCAAAGAAGAAAGAGGTTGGAATGGTTGTTGTAGAAGCCTCTACACCAAAAATGGAGTCTGCTAATCTTATGCAAGAAGAAGAATGGGTGTTTACTACTGTTTGCAGTTTTGACCCATCTTCTCATGAACAGTGCATGTGTGTAGTAGACTTAGATGTTTGGTACTTTGATAGTGGGGCGACCAAAAATATTACCTCGCAGCGCAATTTCTTCTCTTCACTTGAGCCTGCCCCTACAGGGAATACTGTTACATGCACCAACAACTCCTCTTATCCAATTATGGGAGTTGGTAAGATCATTTTGACTACTGCTGATGGTAGTTCTTTCACTTCCCCAGATGCTTTATTTGTGCCAGGGATCAAGAAGAACCTGTTATCAGTTTCTGCATTAGCCAAGATTGGCTTGGTTGTGAAATTTGTTGATGACAGGTGTACAGTTCATGATCTGTCAAATAGTGATGTGATTATTGCTTTTCGCATTTTTTTTCATGAGCTATATAATCTCATAGACTATGAAAGATCTATAAATGATTTGGAATGTGCAGTAAATGATTCTCAGGCTATGTCAGATGCAAAGCTTTGGCATGCATGCTTCGGTCATCTGAATTTTGCTAGTTTGCTACGCATGCAGAAATCTGAAATGGTGTCCTCTTTGTCGAAACTTGAGGCACCTGGAAAAAATGTTTGTGAAGGCTGTATTTTGGCAAAATGCAGCGTTTGTCCTTTCCAAAAGATGGTTCAGTTCGGGCTACTCAGAAATTGCAGATTGTACATGTTGGTGTAAATCACAAGCCTACACATTTGGGTTGGAAGACATCATGAAGACTCCACATGCATAAAGAACCATACGAACATATGCTAGTGGTTTATTACCACTTTACCTCATTGTAAAAGTCAATTTGACTTAGAATCTTTTGTAATCACCTACCCAAATGATTCGTGGAAAAGTTAGTTCACTTGATTGAGAGAATATCTCCAAACTTTTAGATGCTTGATCATAGGAAGCCAAATATTTGAATTTGAATTCAAATCCTAAGTCATTTCCTATAAAATTGGATGTAAAACGTAGCGGGCAGATCACTCCATTCCCAAGGCTCATTCTGTTGAGCTTGAGTGTGTGTAAGGACTATACCATAGCCTCCACCTCTCTACACCATTTGGCAATGCTAGACATGCCAATGGGATTGTACACAATTGTTAATCAATAGATACATTTACATCATTCATCTTTGTGTTCTCTGCTAGTCTACTCAAAGTCTGTCAACTTGCCAAGGGCATATCTCAGTCAATACTACTCCAAATTCAGTGATGCAAAGCTTGTTGGATTCAGCTTAAAGTCATCTACAAGCTGACAAAGTTTAAAGTGATTTCAATCAGCCAATTCAGAGAAATCTTCGTTGAGGCTCTCACTGGTCTATCTCTGCTACAGTCCTAAAAAGTGGGGGGTATACCAAATCTTGCTAAATTAACTTCTCTTAGCATAGTTCATTATTTTACATCATTCCACTTGCAAATGTTAGCTTACTATGCTAATTGAATACCCATAGAAGGAATTTTATCAATTGTTACTGTGGTGGTCACAGTGAGCAAAACATTGAGCAGGTATCAAGACAAAAATAGAAGGTTTTCTTGACTTTGTGACTTCCAAAGTTATCTGTTTTGATTCAATCATTGCACACATCATTTCCAAAGGACATAGGCTATTTATTGGTGTCATTGGAAAGCTAAGGGAGTCTACTAATCAAGTCTGAAGCTAAAGGGGGCTGGTACGAAGCATGTTTTAGCAGTACCTACTCAATCTCTTGGATCATCCATCCATTTCTCCCAACAGTGGTATCAGAGCAAATAAGGTAAAATGGGAGATGGTTTTCCTTCATTCATTGATAAATTGGACAGGAACAACTATCAAGCTTGGTCTCTAAGGATGAAGACCTACTTAGAAGGAAGAAGTCTCTATGGATACATCTCAGGAGATGAGGAATTGCCCTCATTCAAAGCAAGAGGTTTGCCAACCAAGGAGGAGCAAGAAAAACTCAACACATGGTGTGCAAGGGATGCATTGGCAAGGTCCTATTTACTCAACTCTATATCTGACTTTCTTTTACCTCATATCAAAAATTGTAAGACTTCCCAAGAGACTTGGGAAACCTTGTCATCATATTTTTCCTCTAATACAAGGGCTAGGAAAAATCAGTTGTGGATTGAATTCACAATGAAGCAACCTAAGCAAGCTGTTTTAGAATTTGTTACCAAGATCAAAGATGTTGCAGATCAGTTAGCAAGCATAGGAGAAGAAATTGAAGAAGAACAAATTGTAAGGGAGGTAATCAATGGGATCAAGGCTGATGACAAGTGGGAAAGCTTCACCACTGCAATGGATCTCTACATGGACATGCACACTCCATATCTTACAACTCTCATGGGTCAACTATTCACACATGAAGCAAAGCTCACCAAGAGTGGAGATACTACCAAAGGTAACAACTCTTCTGCCCTATACACTGATAAGAAATCTAAGGATAAAGGCAAGAGTAAGAAGGTGGAAGATGAATGATCTACCTCCCAAGCCAACTATGCAGGGAGAGGTAGATCTTCAAGAGGCAAGGGCAGAGGAGGTAAGCAAGGTACGGGGAGACCCTATAACTCATCACCATGTAACATTTGTGGTTTGTCAAACCACACCACAGATGAGTGTTACAGGAATTACAAAAATCAGAGAGGAAGAGGCTATCAAAGAGGTGGATACTCTCAGTCTAGAGGAAGGTTCAACCATGACCAAGGCCACAACAATAATTATAACAACAACTACAACAACAATTACAATGGCAACTACCAAGGAGGATTCAGAAACAGAAAGGACTACAACAACTACACAGAGGAGCAGGATGACTCTCTCTTGATCATGAACATGACTTCAAAGTCAGGTACAAATGATGATCACTTATTTTATATTGATTCAGGGTGTTCAAATCATGTGGCTGGTAATGTGGCACTACTCTCTGATCTTGAGGAACCAAAAGGTAAACATCAAGTCCAAACAGGTGATGATACAAAGCATTCTGTAGTTAAAGTTGGAAATGTGAAAACTTGTGATGGTAATCAGAATTTGTTGAGCAGAGTACTTTATGTACCTACAATTACAAAGAACTTAATGAGTGTTGGTCAGATTGTAGAGAAAGGGTTGCTGGTCATATTCAATCAGTATGGAGCATTTGTGGAGGACCCAAGACATGGATTCAAAAGGATAGCTAAAGGAGAAAAATCAGGTAGACTTTTCACTTTTGAATTGGAAGATACAAAGAACATTGCATTATACAGTTATAAGGATCAGACACTTTCTGAGCTTGAGATTTGGCACAAGAGATTAGGGCACATTGGAGAAAGGACCTTGAAGCAAATGTGCAGGGACCAATGTGTGCTTGGGATACCTAATGTATCCAAGAAACATATGATTTACAAGTGTGGTGCTTGTCAATTTGGTAAGTCTCACAGGTTACCCTTCTCCAAGAAAGGATATATGCATGAAGACTATCTAGAGCTTGTACACACAGATGTATGGGGACCTAGCAAAGACCCCTCAGTCTCAGGTTCAAGGTACTATGTGTCTTTTATTGATGACTATAGCAGATGGACTGTATTATACTTTATCAAGCACAAGGATGAGGTATTTAATTGTTTTAAGAAATATCTTGCATTAGTTGAAAATCAGACAGGAAGGAATTTGAAGAGGTTGAGGTCAGATGGAGGAGGTGAATAATTCTCCAATAAATTTGAAGAATTCTTGCAGGACAGAGGCATCAAAAGGGAAATAACCACAAGGTACTCTCCTAAACAGAATGGGGTAGCAGAAAGAAGAAATAGGTTAATTGTTGAGACAGGTAGATCTATGCTTAATGAGAAGAAATTACCTAACTATCTATGGGCAGAGAGTGTTTCTACTACCACCTATCTCATAAACAGGTTACCATCAAAGTCACTTGATGGTATGACACCATATGAGCATGGCATGGTAAGAGACCATCATTAGATCATTACAAATTTTTTGGATGTGTAACGTATGTACACATTCCTTCACAGGTTAGAGGTAAGCTAGATCCAAAGGCTGAAAAATGCATTTCTACTGGATATGATTTAAATAAAAAACGTTACAAGTTTTATAACCCTACAAATAAGGGATTTATGGTAAGCAGAGATGTGATCTTTGATGAGAATGATTCTTGGTATGAGAATGCATGTAGGAAGGTCAAACTACCCTATGATTTGGAAGAGGAATTTCCAAAACTTACAAAGGAGGAACCAACTCAGAAAGAAGACTCAAGTTTAGATGATGAAGATACAATCAACCTTGAAGAGTTCAAGGCATGGAAGTCCAAAGGCAAAATGAAGATGAAGAAGCTTGAGGACATACCAAAATCTTCAACTCAATCAATCAGAAGCTCTCAAAGAGAGCAAAAAACCTATCAGATATGGGTATGATACATCTCTTGTTACTAAACATTCAATTTATCTTGCAAAGGATTTGCTAAATGAAGAACCAGGATCATATGAAGAAGCAATCAAAAAATCAGAATGGAAGGAAGCTATGGATGAGGAGATTGAAGCACTCAAGGAGAGTGATACATGGGAGTTAGTACCTAAGAAGGACTCCATGAAGGTAATAGGATCCAGATGGATCTATAAATTGAAAAGAAATTTTGATGGCACAATTAACAGGTACAAGGCCAGATTGGTAGCCAAAGGTTTTGCACAAACCCAAGGCATTGACTATGAAGAAACATTTTCTCCTATGGCCAACATGCCAACAATAAGAGTGTTGGTGAGTGTGGCTGCATCAAAGAATTGGAACATGTACCTATTGGATGTCAAGAATGCTTTCTTGAATGGATGGATTTCAGAAGAAGTTTATATGTCACAACCTCCTAGCCATGAAGACCCTAAGAAGGTAACTTATGTTTGCAAATTAAAGAAGGCTTTATATGGATTGAAGCAGGCACCTAGGGCATGGAATTACAGGCTAACTACATACCTCCAAGACCAAGGTTTTGTGATGAGTAAGGCTGACACTTCTCTGTTCATTAAGAGAAGTAATTAAGAGGTAATGTATCTTTGTGTTTATGTTGATGACATCATCATTAGAGGCAATGATGTCAATGGAATCAGAAGCATCAAAAGCCAGATGATGAAGGAATTCAAGATCTTGGATTATTGAAGTATTTTTTGGGATTGGACATAGTTTACACTAATTCAAGGATATACATTACTCAGAAGAAGTATGTGCAGGACATGTTGAAGAAATTTCACTTGCAAGATGCTAAAGCAGCTAGTACTCCAATGGAGGTGAACCTAAAGCTAAGTGCCCATGAAGGTGATGAAGTCCAAGACATTACAGGTCTATCAAAGTATGGTAGGTAGCTTGAACTATGCTACTCTTACAAGAATTGGTATTGCATATGGAGTTAGTGTGCTAAGTCAATTTATGCACAAGCCAAGGATACCTCACTTAGAGGCTGCCAAGAGAATATTGAAGTACCTCAAGGGTACACAGAACCATGGTTTGAACTTTCCTTACACTCCGGATGCAAGGATGATAGGAGGAGCACTTCAGGATACATTTCTTTTGTAGGTGACAAACCAATTTCATGGTCTGCAAAGAAGCATCCAACTGTTGCATTGTCTTCTACAGAAGCTGAGTATAGAGGGCTAGCTAATGCCACTCAAGAAGCAATTTGGATTAAACTTTTGTATTCCGAATTGGTCTTATATACTAGGCCTCCAATTATCTTTGGAAATAATACAAGTTCTCTTCACCTTGCAGCTAATCCTATCTATCATGCCAGGACCAAACACATAGAAGTTCATTATCATTATGTGAGAGAGAAGTTGCTAAGCAAGGACAGTCAGCAGACCTATGTGTCAACCAACATGCAATGTGCAGATTTGTTGTCTAACGCTTTGGATGGGACCAAACTTTGCAGGTTCAAATCTATGATTGGATTGCACGATATACTTGAAGACTAAGGATGAAGACTTAAGCCAAAATGTTTGGCTTGAGGGGGAGCTGTTGGTGTAAATCACAAGCCTACACATTTGGCTTGGAAGACATCATGGAGACTCCACATGCATAAAGAACCATAGGAACATATGCTAGTGGTTTATTACCACTTTACTTCATTGTAAAAGTCAATTTGACTTAGAATCTTTTGTAATCACCTACCCAAATGATTCGTGGAAAAGGTAGTTCACTTGATTGAGAGAATATCTCCAAACGTTTAGATGCTTGATCATAGGAAGCCAAAGATTTGAATTTGAATTCAAATCCTAAGTCATTTCCTATAAAATTGGATGTAAAAAGTCGCGGGCAGATCACTCCATTCCCGAGGCTCATTCTGTTGAGCTTGAGTGTGTGTAAGGACTATACCATATCCTACATCTCTCTACACCATTTGGCAATGCTAGACATGCCAATGGGATTGTACACAATTGTTAATCAATAGATACATTTACATCATTCATCTTTGTGTTCTCTGCTAGTCTACTCAAAGTCTGTCAACTTGTCAAGGGCATATCTCAGCCAATACTACTCCAAATTCAAGGATTCAAAGCTTGTTGGATTCAGCGCAACGTCATCTAAATGTTGACAAAGTTTGAAATGATTTCAATTAGCCGATTCAGAGAAATCGTCGTTGAGGTGCTCACTGGTCTATCTCTGCTACAATCCTAAAAAGTCGGGGGTATACCAAATCTTGCTAAATTAATTTCTCTTAGCATAGTTCATTAGTTTACATCATTCCACTTGCAAATGTTAGCTTACTAAGTTAATTGAATACCCCTGGAAGGAATTTTATCAATTGTTACTGTGCTGGTCACACTGAGCAAAACATTGAGCAGGTGTCAAGACCAAAATAGAAGGTTTTCTTGACTTTGTGACTTCCAAAGTTATCTGTTTTGATTCAATCATTGCACTCATCATTTCCAAAGGACATAGGCTATTTCTTGGTGTCATTGGGAAGCTAAGGGAGTCTACTAATCAAGTCTGAAGCTAAGAAGGTCTGGTACAAAGCAGGTTTTAGCAGTACCTACTCAATCTCTTGGATCATCCATCCATTTCTCCCAACAGTACATAGTGATGTATGTGGTCCTATGCAGGCACCTTCTTTTGGGAATTATCTTTACTTTGTGACTTTCATCGATGATTTTTCTAGGCATGCATGGGAATATCCATTGAAGGCAAAGTCCAAAGTGTTCATGTGCTTCAAACAGTTTTTGATTTTGGCTGAAAATCTGCCAGCATATAAAATGGGCACCCTCCGTTCAGATCAAGGGGGGGAATATATGTCTTTGGATTTTAATGCATTTTTGGCTTAATGTGCGATAAAAAACCAATGTATAGTGCCATATACACCTCTACAGAATGGAGATGCTGAACAAAAGAACAAGTCACTCATGGAGATGGTGAGGTGTATGGTCAAGAGTCAGGCTTTACCACATAGTTTCTGGCTTGAGGAGGTCTGAGTGCAGCATATGTACTAAACAGGTGTCCCACTAAAGCGCTGCAGTCTATCACTCCATATGAGGCTTGGCATGGCCGCAAGCCATCTGTTGCTCATTTGCATGTTTTTGGTTGTTTGGCATATGCATTATTGCCTGAACAACATCGCACGAAATTGGATGATAAAGCAGTCAAATGTATTTTTGTTGGGTACAATTATGAAAGTAAAGGCTATCGTCTGTTTCATCCACAGACTAAACGTATTATGCTTAGCCATGATGTTGTTTTTGTGGAAGATGCTATTCAGCCATTGCTTTCATGTACTAAGGAGACATCTGTTAGCTCCAAAGACATGTATGATACTTTGCTGCGTCTTTTTACAGGTCGACAGTCTAGTGCTGGTCCCAATGAGGCAACTTCTCAACCTTTGTAGGTTTCATGTGATGATGCAGATAATTCCATTTCTGATGCAGATGTACATGCACTTATTGATGAGAGCTAATATTGAGCAGGCAAGAACTATGCCAAAATGGCTGGTGCGGACCTTGCGTGATAGTAAATTAGATGCACCTCTATCATATCGTACTCGATCAGGCTCTCATAGGGCCTCTTTTGCATCAGATTGCTATGCTATGGCTGCATCTAGTCTCTGTGATGACAATGAACCTGTTTCGTTTGATGAAGCATAAAATTGAGAAAGTTGGATGGCTGCTATGCAATCTGAATATGATGCAATAATGAAGAATGGTACTTGGCCTTTATGTAACTTGCCTCCACGCAAGAAGGCCATTGGCACTAAGTGGGTATACAAGCTGAAGCGTAAACCTGATGGTACAGTTGACAGGTATAAGGCTAGGCTTGTTGCAAAGGGTTATGCACAAGAAAGAGGCATTGATTTTGATGAGACCTTTGCACCTACATGCCATATGACTACTCTTCAAAGCATTTGTGCACTTGCAGCCCATCATGGTTGGAATGTACAAGAGTTGGAAATTAAAACAACATTTATGAATGGTGACTTGCATGAAGAAATGTATGTTTTTCAGCCCCGTGGCTTTGTGGAGAAAGGGCATGAAAACCAAGTGTGCTGGTTAGAGAAGGCATTATATGGTTTAAAGCAAGCACCACGTGCTTGGTATGAGAAGATACATGCCTATTTGATTGCACATGGTTTTGAGAATAGTCCAACTGAAAGAACCTTATATGTTAAGCATGCTAATGATGTGCTTCTAATCATTGTTTTCTATGTTGATGGCATGCTGCTCACTGGTCCTATTGAGAAGCATATTGCTGATTTTAAGGCTGATTTGCATACCTCATTTGAGATGTCTAATTTGGGGCATTTGCATCACTATTTGGGCATTCAGTTTATGCAAGTTGATGGTGGAATGGCTTTGTGTCAAACGAAATATATTGAGACATTATTGCAGCGTTTTGGCCTTGAAGACTGTAAGCCTATTGCCACTCCTATGGAGACAGGTTTACGATTGAGTCTTCATGATGTTGGAGATGCCTTTGATGTTGTTCTCTATCAGCAGGCTGTTGGATGCTTGATTTACTTATGCATTACTCAGCCAGATATTCAGTTTGCTGTCTCACAGATAAGCAGGTTTATGCATTGCCCATGAGTCAAGCATTGGCAGGCGGTTAAGAGAATCTTTCGCTACTTGAGTGGTACTCGGCTACTTGGGTTGTTTTATCCCAAGGGGGGATCACTACCGCCAGATTTGCATGCTTTTCTGACTCTGATTGGGCTGGTTTCTATGACACTCGTGTGTCCACTAGTGGCTTTTGCTTCATGCTTGGTAGCTCATGTATATCTTGGTTGAGCAAGAAGTAGTCTACTGTGGCCACTTCCAGTTGAGGCTGAGTATAGGGCATCTTTCATAGCTACTGTTGAGTGTGTGTGGCTCAGACGCCTTATGGGTGATTTGGGTGTTGGTCAGTCTTCTGCCATGACCATCTTCACTGATAGTCAGAGCGCATTGTCAGTTGCGAGGAACCCTGTGTTCCATGCTCGCACTAAGCACATTGAGGTGCATTATCATTATGTCAGCGAGAGGTTGTCAGCTTGGGAAATCAGCTTGGCATATGTGCCCACGCAGGAGAACATTGCAGAACTTTTCACGAAGGTTGTGCCTAGGGAGAAGTTTGATGCTTTCCGCAAAGCTTTGGGCTTACTTCCTTTTGTGGAGTGATTTCCAGATAGCTTGGCACTTCCTTATACATGTGTGCTAGCTACTTGTTCACCGCATCACTCCTAGGGGGATTTGTTGATATAGTTAGGTAGTAATGTGTGTGAACACTCTAGGACCGCCAGGGCACTTTTTTCCCTCTTTAGCAGGTTTTTTTCCCCCGGCATGTATATACGCCTATTGCCCTAATGGGCTACTTATCTTTGTACATTCTCTAGTAATACATTCAGTATTGTGTGTTGTGCTCCAAGCTTCTTCTTCTTCCTTGTGATGTTCGTGTGCTTCCATAGACGTCTAACTCCAACACAAATCTCAAGCCTTACGAATCAACTTACAATAAGTGACTCAAAAAAGGTGAACGCATATTTATGAACCTAAAACTGCTATAGAATCATATAAAAACCACTCACTCTCACATCTAATAGATGAAAGAGCTCATAAAGTTACTACAAACCTACCACTTGCTCTATGCATGTCTCAATCATCAAACGCTTGAAAAATCCAAGTGCAACTGCTCCAATAGCAATTTCAATTTTCAGTCTATAGCATAATAACTCATACATCAAATCTCGAATGTTGACAGAACATCTACTATCTTGGCTAGGTATGTAGGTCATGCCTATATCCAAGGAATCCAAAGAAACATTATCAAGACCCCCGTGTTGTGGCATATACCTCTCAACATCTCGCATGAACAAATCCAGGAATGCTTTCATAATTGGTGATGCATCAACATCTATGTCAACCATCTTTTTAGCCCAGGACATGAGTAGTATTGCATCCTAAGAGCTTATATGCTCTCCCACACATTTTGTATCATAAGAGATATCTTTCTCTACCAGGCTAAGTTTACCATTGTAACAAGTCTTCTAATATTCAATCATAATCCCACATAGAATAATAGACCATCACAATGATATATAAGAAAGAAAATAGAGTATGTACACATCAAGGAGAGAGAGAGAAAGAGAAAGAGAGAGAGAGAGAGAGAGAGAGAGAGAGAACTTTATTATTTATATAGATTTACAAGAAATTCTAATCTACATTACAAAATCTATCAAACAGTTTCAATGCAAAACCTCATCCACACGACCACCTATAAGCTGATCTCAATCCCAATCCCAATCACAATGGTAGTCTACTATACCAGACAATAATGCAGTTGGATTGGCACTTATACACATCTCAAATTATGGTTTAAAGAAGTTCAACGGACAGTGAAAAGCAGCTTGAATAGTCAAAAAGAAGTAATGGATGTTACGAACAGTAAGTCAATACCGATAATGATCGTTTCTTGGCTGATACCTCCATATTTGGACTCTGCAGCAATGACCCACAAATCTATGTACTGGCATTCTCTGATGGCTTTCGCAGGTATCATATACTTTTGCTATTAATCATGTATTGTGTGTCTGAAAAATCTTCAAAGCAGTTCGCTCTTCTGAAGGACATGCAGAACGGAATCAAGCTCACAACTTCGCATGACATTCTAAGATTCAAAAGTATCAAATTTTACTTAAAGTTATTGACATTGAAAACTGCAATGGTTTCTGTTCCAAACGCTACAGGTTTCATTCGCTGAGGTGGATTGCCTAAACATGCTGCATTATGGTCAAACAGTTTGCACATTTCTCCTTACTAGAAACATGGCTTGATCTTTCAAATCTCTAGTCTTCTACACTTCATGCACCCACATGGAGCCCTTTTCACTACATGTTTTGAATCGTTTGTCATCGGTGACAATCGACTCGTTGTTTCAGGGTCTAGGAGCTAGATAACCTCCATGCGTAATATCTCTTGTGCAGCTTATATTCCCTCGGGAGGTTATAGCCGATTTTATCAGTGCTTTCGTTATCATCCCTTAAATGCCGCGCAGCCAGCTTTGTTCTCGATTAGAATATGTGAATAAGGTGAAGTGACGAAGATCTTTCATAGATGCCTTTTCTTGCACAGAACCGATGTGCAAATGACAACGTAAACCTGTGTGATCGGGAGAGGAGAACAACTGCTCTTCACACATTAAGATTTATGTGTTTCATAGATACACGCAAGAATGATGCACAAATTGTTGAAAAATTCTCATTTAAAAATATCTTCATAAGATACACACTTTGCATTGAGTTAGTCAGCAGTAGAGGCACAGATTTCTTAAATGAGGCTATCGAGCATCTACTTCAAGAATTCTGTTGATACAAAAGAAATCAGCCCCTTATCATGCACAAGGAAATGGAGAAGCTGAGAGTATCAGTAAGATCCTATGCAATATATTCAACAAATTACTAGAGAAGAAATATTGAGATTGATAGCCTTAACATGCTGTTTTGGACTATTGAGTGCCCTATAAGATGGTACTCAATGATACCCTTTCTAGATGGCATTTAAAATGATTGTAGTACTACCCCTATATTTCTTGGTACGTACTTTAAAATTGTAACACGATTATCAATGTGAGGGACTATTTTTTGGAATTTCGGATTTAGAATGCTTAGGAAAGACAATATTACTAGTACCAACAAGCATATACACAAATCAAAGGAGAAAAAGGCTTATCGTGATACATATATCAAGAAAAAATGTTTAAAATCTAGTGACTTAGTATTGATTTACACAATGAAACAACATGCCTCTAAGCTAGAGGAAGGTAGTTATGGACCGCTGATTATCAATATGATTTCCATGTGTGGAGCTATTCGGTTAGCTATGCGAGAAAGGGTGTTGGAAAGATTGATGGATGCCCCAAGAGATTGAGTAGATACTACCAAACCTGCTAATGTACCAGCCCTCTTTTGCTTCATATTTGATAAGTAGACCTTCTTAGCTTTCCAATTACACCATAAAATTCCCTATGTACTTTGGAAATGATGTGTGCAATGATTGAACCAAGACAGATAACTTTGAAACTCACAAGCTCAAGAAAACCTTCTGTTTATGTCTTGATACCTGTTGGGTATTTTACTCAGTATGGCCAGCAGAGTAGGAATTGGAAAAATTCCTTTGACGGGTATCTCATTAGCTTAGTATGCTAACTATTCCAAGTGGAATGATGTAAAAAGATAAACTATGCTAAGAGAAATAAATTTAGCAAGTTAAGCTATACTCCCGATTTTTTAGGACTATAGCAGATATTGACCAGTGATCACCTCGATGCGTATTTCTCTGAAATGGCTGAATAGAATCTCTTCAAACTTTGAAAGCATGTAGAAAACTTCAAACTGAATCCAGCAAGCTTTGAATCACTGAATTTGATGGCAAAATGACTGAGATATGCACTTCACAAGCTGACAGACTTTTGTGCAGTATGACAGAGAACTCAGAAATGAATGTGAATGTATGTATTAATGAACACTTGTATACAAATCCATTGGCATGAAAATCATTTCCTAATGGTGTAGATAGGTGTGTGCAAGAGTGTAGGCCTCACACACACTCAAAATCACTGATGAAAAGCTCGGGAGTGATGAGTTCTGCCCGCGACTTTTCCATGTCCATTTTTATAAGGAATGAGTAAAGAATTTGAATTCAAATTCAAACTTCTGGCTCCCTATGATCAAGCTCCTATATCCTAGGAGATATTCCTTCAATCAAAGAGCTACCTTTTACACGAATTCTTTTGGTAGGTGATTACAAAAGATTCCAAGTCAATTTAACTTTTACAAGGAGATAAAGTGGTAATTAACCACTAGCAATGGTTCCTATGCTACTTCACATATGTAGGGTCTTCAAGATATCCTTCAAGCCAAATGTGTAGGCTTCTGATCTACACCAACAGGTCCCCCTCAAGCCAAACATTCTTCAGTCTTCATGTATATCGTCCAATCCAATCATTGCTTTGAACCTGCAAAGTTTGGTTCCATCCAAAGCTTTAGTCAACAAATCTGCACACTGCATATTGTTTGATACATAGGTTAGTTGAATGTCTTTTCTTATTAATTTCTCTCTCACATAATGATAATGGACCTCTATACATTTGGTCCTAGCATGATAGATTGGATTAGCTGCAAGGTGAAGAGAACTTGTATTATCTCCAAACATTGTTGGAGACCTAGCAAATAAACCCAATTCCATATACAAAAGCTTAATCCAAATTGCTTCTTGTGTGGCATTAGCAAGTCCTCTATACTCTGCCTCAGTAGAAGACAATGCAACAGTTGGTTGCTTCTTTGGAGACCATGAAATTGGTTTGTCACATGCAAAAGAAATGTATCCAGAAGTGCTCCTCCTATCATACTTGCATCTTGCCCAATCTGCATCTGAGTAAATTTTGACATCAATATTTGAAGTGTAAGCGAAATATAAACCATGGTTTTGTGTACCCTTGAGATACTTCAAGATTCTCTTGGCAGCCTCTAAGTGGGGTATATTTGGCTTTTGCATAAACTGACTTAGCACACTAACTCCAGATGCAATATCTATCCTTGTTAAGGTGGCATAGTTCAAACTACCCACCATACTTTGATAACCTGTAATGTCATTTCCTTCATCACCTTCATGGGCACTTAGTTTTAGGTTTACCTCCATTGGAGTGCTTGGTACTTTGGCATCCTGCAAGTGAAACTTTTTCCACATATCCTGGATGTACTTTTTCTGAGTAATGTATATCCGTGATTTATTGTAGACTAATTCAAGCCCAAGGAAATACTTCAATAGACCAAGATAATTGATCTTGAACTCTGAAGAGGAGGTACTGGGGTATCCTCTTTTATCAAAAGTAGAGAATGAAGGTTAAACACATCCAGTACGACGCCTACTCAAGGGGGGTTCTCTTTAGGGAAGTATACCCTTTAACATTTCTGTGACCAGATAGAGGAGTTGTACATACTCTAGAAATATTAATCAACAAATGACCACAGAAGACCATATATTTCTTGATTCGAATCAGATGATTACAAGGTTGGGCAGAGTGATGCTCAAAAGTGCAAGCCTAGGGCTAACATGCCATCCTAAAAGTAAATAATTTCAATGCAACAGAGTCTTCCCATCAGCTTAAGGGGCCAATTATATGCAAACTAACTCAGAACAGTGCAAATGGTAAAGAATTACTCAAGAGAATAGAGCTTAACACTAATACTGACTCACAGAAAAGAAAGAATATCCAAGGCACTCTCTTACACTATAGTGCTCATAGCCCTCCACTGAGAAGCCTACCCTCTGTATCCACACTACAGAGTAGCTCCTACAATAGGCTTGAAACCACAAAGTGCAAGAGAGTACTTCTGCATGTGCGTGTATCTGAACCCAAAGTATCTCTAAAATTCGTGCCTCAAATGAGCACAAATCCATTGTTTTTATAGGCCCCAATAGGCCAAGAGGGCCTTGCTTCACGTCCACTGATCACGCACCGGTGGATTGCCCAAAATTGGGGGTAGGTCAAATATTCCCTTGATTTGAATTGCATCCACAAAAATAGGTAGTCGCCGTGAATGGTTGGGGGCAACTCCACTTTTAATAATTACCTTTTACCTTTTCACCTGCCATCCGAGATTCTCATTTTGTGTTGTTTTGTTTCCTCACTGAATTAATCTTAGGCAATTCAATGAAGTGCCTGTAGCATGCATAGCCTCACCAGTTGGATTGCTTCCAGCCTTACCAAATGACCTTGACCATTTCTCCTAAGTGGTTGATAGTATGACTACTAAGCATGATGTGTTCATCCAGCCCACCAACTGCCCCTTTTGTCCCACCCACTATAACACCTTTTACCCCATGCTCTATCTGATGATGTACCAGTTGTCAGATGCCTCCAAATCAAAGCGCCCACTAGGCCGAGAAGGAGTGTTGATTGCAGTAATCAGCTTCAGCTTCTTTATGTCCTCCAGTTTCTTTATGTCCTCCATTAGTGAGATGTTTCCGAGCTCAAGGTTTATCATTGGAAGTGGAGGAGATTGCAATACCGCATATGATCAAAGCATGAATTTGTGTGTGTGGGTGCATGAGTGAATGTGTAGGTGTGTGTGTATGTGGGGGACCATGTGATTGTGTGGGTGTGTTGCATGTGTGTGTGTGTGGGTGAGGGGGCGGGGAGGGTCGCGAGGAGGAGTGAGGAGGGCTTGCGGGGGCTGAGGCGGAGGTGTGAGGGGTGGGCCGCAAGGGACTAGGCGGGGGAGGGGAAGGGGAACTCGGCGGGGGAGGTGGAGGGACTGGGCGGGGGAGGACTGCGGGGGACTAGACGGGGGAGGGGGAGGGGAACTCAGCGAGGGAGGTGGAGGGACTGGGCGGGGGAGGTGGAGGGGAGCTCGGCGGGGGCTGCGGGGGGGACTGGGCGGGGCTGCGGGGGAAACTGGGCGGGGGAGGTGGAGGGGAACAGGGCGGGGGCTGCGGGGGGGGACTTGGCGGGGCTGCGGGGGGAACTGGCGGAGGAGGTGGAGGGGAACTCGGCGGGGGAGGACTGCAGGGGACTAGGCGGGGGAGGGGGAGGGGAACTCGACGGGGGAGGTGGAGGGACTGGGCGGGGGAGGTGGAGGGGAGTTGGGCGGGGGCTGCGGGGGGGACTGGGCGGGGCTGCGGGGGAAACTGGGCGGGGGAGGTGGAGGGGAACTGGGCGGGGGTTGTGGGGGGGGACTGGGCGGGGCTGCGGGGGGAACTGGCGGAGGAGGTGGAGGGGAACTGGGCGGGGGCTGCGGGGGAGACTAGGCGGGGCTGCGGGGGGAACTGGCGGAGGCTGCGAGGGAAACTGGTGGAGGGTGGCGGGGGAGTCCGCGGGGAACGCAGGGAGGGTCAGCGGGGATGGCGGGGGAGGAAAGGAAAAGAGAGAGAGAGAACGCGGGAGGTAGGGAGAGGGAGAGATAGAGAGAGAGAGAGAGAGAGAGAGAGAGAGAGAGAGAGAGAGAGAGAGAGAGAGAGAGAGAGAGAGAGAGAGAGAGAGAGAGAGAGAGAGAGAGAGAGAGAGAGAGAGAGAGAGGGAGAGAGGGAGAGGAGGGTCACGCAGGGTAGCGGGGAGAGAGAGAGAGAGAGAGAGAGAGAGAGAGAGAGAGAGAGAGAGAGAGAGAGAGAGAGAGAGAGAGAGAGAGAGAGAGAGAGAGAGAGAGAGAGAGAGAGAGAGAGAAAGGCTGAAAGAGAGAGGGAAAGAGAGAGAGAGAGAGAGAGAGGAAGAGAGGGAGAGAGAGAGAGAGAGAGAGAGAGAGAGAGAGAGAGAGAGAGAGAGAGAGAGAGAGAGAGAGAGAGAGAGAGAGAGAGAGAGAGAGAGAAAGAGAGAGTGAAAGAGAGGGAGTGAGGGACCGAGAGAGAGAGGAAAAGAGAGAGAGAGAGAGAGAGAGAGAGAGAGAGAGAGAGAGAGAGAGAGAGAGAGAGAGAGAGAGAGAGAGAGAGAGAGAGAGGGATAGAGAGAGAGGGAGTGAGGGACGGAGAGAGAGAGGAAAAGAGAGAGAGAGGAAGAGAGGAAGAGAGAGAGAGAGAGAGAGAGAGAGAGAGAGAGAGAGAGAGAGAGAGAGAGAGAGAGAGAGAGAGAGAGAGAGAGAGAGAGAGAGAGAGAGAGAGAGAGAGAGAGGGAGTGAGGGACCGAGAGAGAGAGGAAAAGAGAGAGAGAGGAAGAGAGGGAGAGAGAGAGAGAGAGAGAGAGAGAGAGAGAGAGAGAGAGAGAGAGAGAGAGAAAGAGAGGGAGTGAGGGACCGAGAGAGAGAGAGGGAAAAAGAGAGAGGGAGAGAGAGAAAAAACAAATCAACTGAAGGGGCAATGAAAGTGAAAGCAACAACTGCCCGGAACACAAATATGTCCATGAAATGGAACGGGACACTCCCTGAAGCTGCAGCCCAAGGCATCTGAGAGCTCTCCTCTCAATCTCTCTTTCTTCTATCTTCTTCGGACTCCATGCTCGGAGTGCCAGTGGGTTCTGACCTCTGTGCTTGGGGTCCACTTGCTCACATGCCACAGGAGAAAGAGAGGGAAAAGAGAAGGGGTACTACAGACCCCCACACCAAGCTTTTGCACCGTCCCCAGTGCAATTTCTCCCTTATTTTGCTTATTCCAATGAGATCTAGTTGAACTGCAATTACTGAAAAGAAACATGGTATGTACAAGGGGTGGAGTGCTTCCATTTTGTCCTACATCTGATACTTCTTCACCCTGGAGATGTTAACCAGGGGAATCCTTTTACCTTGCAGATCTTCTAGATGCACTGCGCCATGTGGCAATACTTTGATTACCTTATATGGTCCCACCCATTTAGGTGCCAATTTAGTTGAAATTGTTGGGACTTGATGCACTAAAACCATGGACCCTTCCTGAACTTCATTGGATCTCAGATACCTGTCGTGCAGTCTCTTGCACCCTTCTTGTGTTACCTGAAGTTTCTGCATTGCCCCTTCTCTGTACTCTTCTAATGCCACCAATCTCTGAATGGGGGGTTCAATTCCAATGGCTCTGATTCCTATTTCCTTCTCGATAATGAACTCAAATGGGGCCAATGCCTCTTTTCCATATACTAGCCAAAATGGAGTCTCGCCCGTGGTTCCCCTCTTCGTGGTTCTGAAAGCCCAAATTGCACCGATCAGTGATAGCGGCCAGGAGCTTTGATGATTGAAAGATAATTTGCGAAGCAGTCCAATCAAAATCTTATTGGAACTCTCTGCTTGGCCATTTGCCCTGGGGTAGTAGGCACAAGATTTTTTATGGAAGACTTTGTACCTCTCAAATATAAACTAGAGCAATTGATTTACAAAATGTGTGCCCCTATCACTAGTAATTTCCAGGGGGCAACCAAATCTTGAGAAAATACGTTTATACAAGAATTTGGCTACTGTTAAAGCCGTGCAGTCCACAGTAGCTTTAGCCTCTATCCATTTAGTGGCATAACATGTGGCCATCAAAATATACTTTTTACCTCCAGGTTGACCAGTTGGACTAATTGGTCCTATGAAGTCAAGACCCCATCTTTCAAATGGAAGCCATCCGATAGATATGACTAATGGTTGGAAATTCAATCTAGTTGGCGTGGGGGCACACCTCTGGCAGATGTGGCATTCTTTAGCAAACTTGATTGCATCCTTGAAAATATGAGGCCACCATAGACCCTTGTGGATGATTCTATGAGCCAACTCTTCCCCCTTTAGATGTCCTTCACTGTGTGTAGCCTCCAGCAAAAGATTTACCTCTTCTGGATAGACACACCTTCTCAATATATCATCCTGACAGTATTTATATAAATTTCCATTTATAAGAGAATATGCTTTGGTTTTCAAAAGCAATCTTCTTTTCTCTACAGGTGTCAAGTGTTCTAGGATCTTTCCAGTTGTGAGAACATGAAGAATTCCATTATACCAATCAGTCGGAATAGCTACTAGAAATAGATTACTATCCACCAATTCATCATTAATACCTGTTGCCTTCTCGCTCATTGTAGTCCTAGACACTTGATCTGCCATGTAGTGCTCTTTTCCTGGCTTAATATGAATATCAAAATTAAATTCTTGAAATAGGAGTAACCGTCTCCAAATCCTTCCATCTACTCTAGGCTTGTTTATCAAATACTTCAAGGGCTGATGATCGGAAATAACAATGAAATGTACACCAAGGAGATAATGTCGGAACTTCTGAAGAGCAAATACGATAGCAAAACCTTCTCTTTCCGTTGTACTGTAATTTCTTTCAGCTTGGTTGAGTAGTCTGCTTGCATAAGAGATAGGTCTATCCACTTTGTGAGATGATGGTTGAGCTAGAACTGCACCAACAGCATGAAGACTAGCATCTGTATGCACATGAAATTCCAATGACCAATTAGGAACACTTAAAAGTGGAGCAGTACATAGTCTCAACTTTAGTTCAAAAAATGCTTTGTCAGCTTTAGCACTCCATGAGAAAGGGATCTTTTTGCTAGTAAGCCTTGACAAGGGTTTAGCGATTTCCGAATACATCCTAATGAATCTTCTGTGATACCCTGCATGGCCCAAGAAACTTTGCACTTCCTTTGGGCTTTGTGGAATTGGCATGGAAAGAATAGCTGTAACCTTTGCAGGATCAACAGTTATACCTTTAGCAGATACTATGTGACCAAGAAGAGTACCCTTGGTGACCAAAAAGTGACATTTATCAGGATTCAATTTTAAACCTGTTTTAAGACATTGCTCAAAAATTTCTTTTAGATTTTCCAAATGGTCATGGAAATATTGAACTGCAGCTCTTTTATCCGTACCTGAAAATACTGAAAAGTCATCCATAAAAATTCGTAGAAATGTTGTTAACCATTTGCCCAATATCAGATACATCGTTCTATTAAATGAAGTCAGTGCATTCTTCAAAGCAAAAGCCATTCGAGTATAGACATAAGTGCCCCAGGGAGTGACAAAGGCTGTTTTGTCCCTATCATCAGGATGGATCACTATCTGATTGTAGCCACTAAAACCATCCAAGAAACTATACAAAGTATGACCAGCTACCTCTTCAAGTACTTGCTCTGTGAAGGGCTGAGGAAATCCATCTTGAATGGTCACTTTATTCAAAGCACGAAAATCAACACATACTCTTATTTTTCCACTATTTTTCTTGGGCACAATAACCATAGAAGAAAGCCACCTCAAATGTTCTACTGGCACAATTATACCTGCTTCCTCTAGTTTTGTAATCTCCGCTTTTACCGCCTCTACATACTTCGGATTGAGTCGATATGGCCTACTTCTTACAGGCGCAGCTCCCTCAACTAAGGGTATCCGATGTAACCCAAGCTCTTTTGGTATCCCTATTAGATCTTTGTAGGACCATGCAAAGACACTTTTATAGGTAAAGAGCAAAGAAGTTACCTTCTGTAGCAAGGGAGGATAATGCCACAACCAGGATGCCAAATGGACTACTTGAGGGTTCTCTTCATCCCCTAAATTTACTTCTTGAACCAATGTTTCAGGAGTACTCTTGCTTGAGAAATCATCTCCACTATATGCAGGAGTGGATGTTAATTTATATTCTGCAACATGTTCTTCCATCCATCCTTGAGGTATATCTGCAAAAGGAAGATCTTCTCTGCTCTCAAGTTCATAACCTTCTACCTCCGACACTTTTATATTGGTTGCCTCTTCAAAGCTTGTATTTTCCTTCAATTGCTCATTCTCCAACACCTTGTGGTCTTCATTGCTCTTTCCTGTAATTACCTTATCTGCAACTTCTTCCTCAATTTCATTGATCTCCACCGTGCAACACTCTACACTTCCCATCATCCAATTTAACAATGTATCATCTTCCTGGGGTAGAGAGGGCATTACCTGAGTATCCACAGTATATCCAGTGGTTTTTCCTTATTCAAATCCCTCTTCCAAATGTAATTGCAGTTGGCTATTGGTGCTTGTTGAAATCCATAGTTTGTTTTTCTCCCAATCTTGCAAAGCTTTTGCTTGTCTCAGCCAAGGTCTCCCCAGGAGTAAAGGGTAAGAAGTCTCCTGTGGAAGTGCAATAACAACAAAATCTAGAACAAAGTGGCAGCCCTGTACTACCATCAGTACCTTTTCAATAATGCCAAGAGGCGCAACCCAATGTTGATCCGCTAATGTAACCGTGAATGGTGCCAACTTGGTGGGGTTCAATTTCAGTTTCTTCATTGTAAAATCA
Organism: Ceratopteris richardii; assembly: GCA_020310875.1. NCBI lineage: Eukaryota > Viridiplantae > Streptophyta > Polypodiopsida > Polypodiales > Pteridaceae > Ceratopteris > Ceratopteris richardii. The sequence continues at coordinate 31,880,623 of CM035421.1, forward strand.
GGCATCAAATTGATACTAGAGCCTCCATCTATGATCACACATGTGAGAGCTTCATCCTTTATACAAATAGACAATTTTGAACTTTGGTAGTCTGCTAAGGGTGCAGGGGGAAAATCAACCATGAAACCATCTATACTAGGTGATTGGACCAAGTGAGCAGAGTGTATAATCTTCAGTAAGTCACTTCTTATTTTTGAATCCATCCTTATAAGTTCATATAGACTAACCTTGTGATGAATACCTTTCAAGATTTGTTCAATGTTTACCTCCTGAGTGTTTTCTTGCAGACTTGTTGGTTGGCCCTTTAGAGAAGTAGTCATCTTATCATAAGCTCCTTCAATTTCTACTTGGTCCTTCCATCCAGACTTCTTTTCTTCCTCTTTATCGTGAAATCCTTGTTGTTCCTCCTTATGAAATCCTTGTTGCTCCTCCCTATGGATTGTTGTTGCTTGTCTAGCTCTAGTCATCATGGGCATTGCAGAGGATGAAACAACATAAGACTGAGTGGTTTTCCCTTCTTCATGTGGAGAGACTGCAATCATGTGGATTGGAGCAGGACGACTCCTTGGGCAATCTTTGGTATAATGATCCTTAGCCTCTGGACAATGTTGACAAGGAGGTGCATCTTCTGGGAGGGAACACCTATTTTGCATGTGGCTGTACTCACCACAACGATAGCACATAAAAGGTCTATTATATCTAGGCTTTGTAGGCCAATTCTCCTCTCTATTAGATGTATTTGAAGTACTAGCATAATATGATTCCAAATTTTTGGGTTACCTCTTTGCTGTGTACCCTTGAGGTAGTAGCAATCTCTGGCTTCATGACCATCGTTTCCACAAAATTGACAGCTTACGTTAATAGGGCAATTAACATTGGAATGTCCATTATTGTTACAGATTGTACACCAAATTTGTCTCCTTATATCCTGAGTGGTCTTCAAATCTTCTAGCTCTCGGCGAAGTTGAGCTACTTCATCATCAGTGCGACGCAGTGGTGGCAAGACCTTCTCTTCTTGTTGATTTTGTTGCATCTTCAATGCTTCCAGTCCCCTCCTTAGTTGCTCAATAGGATCCAGATCTGTAGCATACTTTTGTGGGGTATCCCCTTTAAAATGTTGCCTTGCTTCTTCAATGCGTGATGTTGCTGCAACAAAATCATTGAGGGTCGCATCCAATCTAAGAGATTCACGAAGATTCTGCTGAGATGACCTGGGCTAAG